>JAPDPK010000029.1:6000000-6600000 GCA_031772115.1 Heritiera littoralis
ATATCATTCTCACGTGTTCATGTGTACCCTCTCATGTGTTATGCTGTTGACATTGAGCCATTTTTAGCGTCCCGATTGTCACCCGCTTAGTGTACGACCGAGGACCCCTATAGATCATGGCCATAGATCTCATGTGTTTATTATATTGTCCCTACAGGGACCCTATTATTCCCTACGGGACTTATAGCATGATGTCATCAAGGTGTTGCCTGGTCTCCACTATTATTCCACGTGTTGTTACTAGTTTTGGTGATAACTATCGAAATATACTGTTTATTGTGATGCATTATCGCTGACTGGTGAAATATGTGAACGGGTGTTTTACTGCTACACATGTTTTAAGTGATTGATTTCAATGGTGGAAATCAAATAATTTTCAAGTGTTGTTTACATGATTTAATAAATTATTTTATTTAAACATGTGATATTTTATATGCAGTAAATATTTTAGTGAGTTTATATTAAAATAAATTTCTACTTCTTATAGTCGCTCTGGGTTTCCAGGACAAGACAGGTATTTCAAAATACCTTCCTTACTATATCTGGATTTCCTGACGGACTATAGTATCCTTTCCTTTTAGTGTGCCTAGCATACCGATAGCAAACTAAAAGGTTTTACTGCATATAGTCTTCGAGATATCAAAATTTACGTACAATTCTCTTACTGAGCCATGGTTTGCTCACTCCTTTACTTTCATCATCATAGATTTGATGTAAAGAATAGCTGAAGCACCAAACCATGGCTTAACTACGCTTAAGTAGCTCGGAGTATCGTATGATGGATTTCCGAGGTATCATGTTTACATTTGTATATTCAGACATATTCGTACAGTACTACTTGTCGTAAAATTTAATTTCAGGGGATGTAAACTAACATCTTAAAGTTGTGAATATTAATTGACAATAAATAAATAATGTCTAAATTGTTTATTGTTGTAGATGAACAGTGTGTAAAGGCATCACAAACAGCCAAACCATATAAAATGTGTGGAAAAATGTGAAATAATATAGTCACGGAATGTGACAAGCAACTTTAGTGAAGAAGGTTTTTGGTTTCGATGTCTTTTTAGTGAGATTTTTAAGTTTTCTCTCTCTTGGTTCAAGGTGCAACAATGGAGGAGTGAGAGGGAGAAGATGGCTGACGAGAATGAATGAAGAGGCCGCTAAAAATTTCTGATTTTTTTTTACATTTCAAAGTGAAAATTACCAGTTTGCCTTTAATTATGAAAATTTTGGACCATTTTGCCCTTTCGGTTTGACTTTGTTGAAAACTATCACTCTAATCTCCAAAATATGTCCTTTAATCACCAATCACATCTACTTAACATGTTCTTATGGTCGGAGAAGCTTTCGTCGAGGTTTAATTGGTCATTTGCACGAAATTATGAAAATATCCATAACCGTAAAATCGCGTAATTTCCTGTTTCTTTAGGTGATTTAGTCTACCTATTGCCATGGAATGAAAGCCTCTCACATGAAGATTATTTTACATTGGACACTTGGTCAGAAATCAATTTCGTTCGATTGTTATTCACGAAAATTCTATCGACCTATGTTCTCAATCGTCATTTTTAAATTTGTTTTAAATGCTTCAAAAATAACCTAAATAAATGAGTTTGGATTGGAATTTCTTACCATTACTTTATTTGGTTCTAAAGACTGAATCTACCAGGTTTCACCTTCATCCGGACACCAGAAGGTCCGTTGGGCCTACCATATTTTTACCCCTTATACCTACAAAATACACAGGAATTGAACAGTGGTGAGAAATCTTATAAGTGCTACAATATTAGAATATGTGGTTCTCACATTTATATAAGCATTTTTTCTTTTAGATTTATTTTTAATTTACTTATACATTAAATGGCCAAATAATTTATCATTATCATGAGCAGTTGACAACATTTGGTTTCTTGGAAATTGAGGGTATTGTATAGTACATTCTTTTTTTTTTGGTTAAAAAGCACATTTCTTTTTATTAATTGCATTGATGAATTAATTAAGAATTCAAAAAAGTTTGTAGATTTTTTTAAAGCAATTTGTTTGACGTAGAAGTGATGATTACCAAAAGTGTAAAGAAATTGTTTGAGACTCTTTTTTGAAATTTTTTAGGGTAATCGAATGGTCGTGATGAACATTCGACTGCCTTAGTTTAAAATTTAAATAAAAATAAATAAGTAAGAGGCAATCAACTACTTTGATATTTAGCATAAAAAAAATTGACGATGAATTTATGAGATTTATCATAAAATTTATGACAATTATTGTAAAGTTTATTAGATTTATTGTAAAATTTATTACATTAATAGTAAAATTTATTTATCGTAAAATTTATTACATTCATCATAAATTTTATTAGGTTTATCGTAAAATTTATTACATTAATTGTAAAATTTATAAGATTTATCATAAAATTTATCAGATTTATCGTAAAATTTATCAGATTTATCGTAAAATTTATTAGATTTATCGTAAAATTTATTAGATTCATCATAAAATTTACGACCTTCATTGTAAAATTTATTAGATTCATTGTAAAATTTATTAGATTAATCGCAAAATTGATGAGAGTAAACGTAAAATTGATGAGTTAAAACCCTAGAAAATGATAAAAAGTAAAAAAAAAATTAAATTTGAAAATAAAAGGCAGATGACATCATTACCTGCTATATATATTTATTTATAAAAAGACAGTGTTTATTATTACGAAATAACGTAAAGCTAACAATCATTTTTATTTTTTTGTTTTAACAAAAACAATCACATCTATTATATGAAAAACGACGTCTAACTCAATAGTATTTTATTAGCAAGCAGTCGACTGCTAATAAAGCAGTCGACTACCTTAATTTAAAAGTTATTCTGTACCTCTTTTAATATTGAGTAGTTGAATGTGCAAAAATGATAAGATTTATTATAAATTTAATAAGAATCATCGCAGTATTTTATTAGCAAGCAATCGACTGCTAATAAAGCAGTCGATTGCCTTAATTTAAAAGTTATTCTGTGTCTCTTTTAATAATGAGCAATTGAATGTGCAAAAATGATAAGATTTATCGTAAATTTAATAAGAATCATCGTAAAAATTATAAAATTCATCGTAAAATTGATTAGATTAATCGTAAATTTAATAAGGATCATTGTAAAAATAAATAAGATTTATCGTAAATTTAATAAGGATCATCATAAAAATAATGAGATTCATCATAAATTTGATTAGATTGATCGTACATTTAATTAGATTGATCATAAAAATGATTAAATTTATCGTAAAAACTATAATAATAACTATTATTTATGAAATAAAAAATATTATTAAATATTAATAATACATAATAATAAATAACATTAATAACACTATTAATAATATTAACAATAATAAAAATAATAACAATATTAAAAAATAATAAAATACATAATAATAAATTATTTTGATTTTAATTTCAGGGGCAATCGAATTCTCATGAAAAGGCATTAGACTGCCCCTATGCATTCTTGAAACAGAATGCTTCAATTACAATGGCAGTCAACTGCCATAATATGTAATATAGGCTGCCATAATATAGATTTGAAATTTCTACGAGGACAGAACTCTGCTTTATATTAAGTGGAGGCCATTCTTACATGTGTGTATTATTATCATATTATTGTTATCACACTGTCGAAAGGAAAGCAAACCCTTTTGAAAGAATATTTTGGTTTGCAGCACTGAGAAATTCTCCCACTATTATCTTCTTCTTCTTTGTTTTGTCAAAAGCAGTTAATTAAGGAAAGAACAAAAAGCGATGCAGAATAAATGGGTGCTCTGGATCATGTTTCTGATATGTTTGACCGTTCTCGTGGAAGCTCCAAGCTCAAGGAACGTAAGCAGTTGCATGTACATCGCTTAAGGCAATCAACCCTTTTTATTTTATGTGTTTTGGGTTTAAGCGGTAGAAACAAAAACTCTAATCTTGGTAAAAGCTAGCTCTTTGATAGTAAGATCAAGAAACTTGCTAGATTTACATATATCAACTAGTTAATGAAGCTTTTACTTTTAGTTTGGGTTTTCTCTTTTGGTTCATAAACAATTAGATTTAGTTGGTTTAGGATCAGATCTACTAATTAGAATGTTAAATTGAGAATTCTGAAGTAAATATGAGAATTTCTGAAGTACTACTATCTAACCTTGGTTGTTGTAAAAATGGTAGAAACAGGAATATTCTAGGAGTCAACACACAAAATCATTACAGAAAAGAAATTAAAATAAAAAGATAAGAAAGCATTTTCTTTTTGGAGAATCTCTGGTTTTTTATTAAGAGTACTTTTATAAGAATACATCCAATAAAATTCATGAAAAATCACTGTAAAGTTGCCACCCGGATGGAGCCTAATTTGATTCATCTTCAAAACGGGTTATGGCTTTCGTTTTTGTACTTTTTCTAGCATTTCAAGTTTTTGAATCGTATGTGCTTGATTTTTTTTTTTGGTACATCGTATGTGCTTGTTTTTATCTTTACAGTTCATCTCCCTTTTGCATTGAAAGCTACTGAATATTAGCATATATCATTAGAGACAAACGGTTTTCTTTCTTTGTATTCAACTTTGAATTGTGCCATTTAATGATCATTGTTTGTCAACAAAAACGTCAAAAGTTACTGTCAATTTGTTATGTTTGTTCTTAACTTTCTAAATTTGGACAATAACCACAACAACTGATAAACTCAAAGAGGAATTTCCAAAGATGAATTGTTGGGTAAGGTGTGGAAGAAATATAGTATATGCTAGTGGACAACAGTAATAGTTAAAAGAGAGCATTATATATGATGTAAATTTTATGAGATTAATCGTAAAATTAATGAGATTTATTGTAAATTTTATTAGATTCATCATTAAATTTATTAGATTTATCGTAAATTTATAAGATTCATCGTAAAATTTATTAGATTCATCGTAAATTTATAAGATTCATCGTAAAATTTATGAAATTCATCGTAATACATTGATCATAAATTTATGAAATTCATCGTAAATTTTATGACATTTATCAGAAAATTTATTATATTTATCGTAAAATTTATAAATTTATCATAAAATATATGAGATTCATCCTAAATTTATTAGATTAATAATTTTTTTTTGAAATCCAAAAATTAGCAAAACTAGATATTTACAAAGGAAAAAATTTACATAGTTTTGAGTTATAAGAAAATGTCCAAGCCACATTGGCCAAAAAAAAAAGGTCCAAGCCATTATTTTACAAGAAATAGTTAGTTTATGTGAACTAAGCCAATGCTTGCCACTTGAGCAGCTACTATCTCTCACCAATCTTCAATATCATCATTAAAAATTTCGTCTTCTTATTCATCTATAATCATTCTCTGCGAGCTGTCATCTTCCGAGTCATGAGTCTCGAGACTTCCGGATGCTCCATAACCAAGCCATTTTAGCATAAGTTTATACTTTGTAGCTATAACTGATACTTCGAATAAGGTTGATGATCCACCATTGGGTATAAATCTCTGCCTTAGCTTCTCATTCTGATTGTGAGATAATGTAATTCAACATAAATTTTACGTAAATAATTATAAAAAACACTATAAAACAGTTTAAATAAGTGATAATTAATCACGAAATTCGTGATAATTAGTGTAAAATCAATTATGGCATCAACTGCTAATACCAAGTTATTTGACTACCAATATGATAGAAGCAATCTATCTAATAAAATAACTAGGTTAGTTAATTGTCAAGCACGGGCATTCGATTGCCCTAAATCTTCTTGGTAATTTAATAATATGATTTAATATTTTGAAGGGATAAAATTATAATTTTAGTTTTTATGAACGGTTAAAGATGTAATTAAAATATTTTGTTACCTTTTAAAAGGATAAAAATGTAATTTACATTATATTTACTTAAATTTAAGTTTACCTGTTGACTTATCAAACTATTATTAACATATTTATTTAATTTTAAAATTTTATTCAATTTCTTATAAGATATTTAATATCTTATGAAATTTTATGACCTTACAATATGATTGATATTTTGCTATCTTGTTATAAAAATCTCCAATATGAATTTTCATTATACGGATATGAATTATAAAAATGAATTGTCCGATATGCACAGAATATACATAAAATAATCAAAACCGGTGTTTAAAGTCTGAGAATGACTAAATCTACCCCATTTTTTTTGCTATCTATACTCCATTTATGTCTAAATGAACAGTAACGCAATGAAGTAAAAAGGGTATGGGTAAAAAGAGGAAAAACGTGGGTACGAATAGCAGCTGCATCCCTGCTAATTGGTAAGGCGGTAAACCGTATGCCCTAAAAATTTCCTTTAACATTCGTTTCCTAATTTTTTTTTATCTCTACTTTCTCTCACTAGAAGCGGTTTCTGACTTTCTCTCCAGTACAGCTCCTGCATCCCTGCTCCATCCCACCATTCGGCACCAGCGCAGCAGCTGCTCCATCCCGCCGTTCGGCTGCACCAAGGTAATACGAAGCTAATCAGATCTCTTACCGTTCAGCCCTTAATTAAACTTAAATCTTAATAATTTTTAAGAGTGTCATTAACCTGCTTTCTCATTAACTTAATAATTAAACATATAAAATTAAATGTTTTTACCTAAGGCTGGCGTCCCCAGAGTCGATTTCTTGTTGGCTGCTGGTAGTTACCTCATCTGGGTGGTGGACGACAATGTGATTTGAGCTGATAGTATCAACTGTCGAGTTGTTCTGTTTTTCATTTTCGGCAGGCCTTGTGTTCTTAGCTGTGTTTAGCTTTCTGTTTGCAGCTGGTTTTTCATCTTTAGCAGTTTTGTTGTATCTAGGATATCATCATCTCGTGTAGTCCTTTTATCATTCAATAAAATTAATGCTTATAAAAAAATACACACATATAGCATTACCCTAAAAGGTTTAGAATTTAGAGAACCAAGTCAGCAGCTAGCAAACTTCAACAAAATTAGTAGAAAAGATAATCAAACTCTTGACAACTGTTATAGAAATGCATAAGAACTCATTGTTCAGTTAATTCACTAATCGGTTTAAGTTTTAAGAACTTGAAGGAAGATTGGTTATATTTGTAAGAGCTCACTAGTTGAATAAGAATAAGATATTGTACAAAGAAAACTTTTCTCTTCAAGAAAAAAGGTACTGTGATAAAGGTAATGTTAATGAATTCATATATTGTCAAGATAATTAAACTAGAAACTCCGATTCTTTTAGCAATGTCATACAGCTGGTAGTTCACTTGTTATATTTCTTTTTTATTTCATTTGTTTTTTTTCCTGTCATTATATGACTTACAATAATATTTTATTTATTTTATATTTAGGATTATCTACAACTATGAATGTTTAATTATGATGAATTGAAGAATAATTGTTTATCATGATTCGAAGAATTTCAGATATGATTGTGTTTTTATCAAATTATACTTACTGCAACGGTAAAGGTTACTCTTTTGTGACCTAGAGGTCATGGTTTCATGCGGAAATAGCCTCTTTATTAATGCATATGGAAGGTTTCATATACATGACCCCCTCCAACTTCACAATGTGGGAGCTTTGTGCACTGATTTGCCCTTTTTTTATAATTTAATTATTATTAGATGCAAATTAAATTTATTATTTATTTTTTGAATTCGGCTTTGGGTTGGGGTTTGGGTCAAGTAATTGGTAATCGTTAAATTAGTTTCAGAGTCAATTTTGACTTAATAATTGGGTAGTCAAATGGGTTCGAGTAGTATACAAATATTGTTTAAAGTATTAGGACAGGATTTGGGTTTTCTCTGGTTGTCTAGGATTGCTTTTTTGTTTTTTGTTTTTAACCTAAGCCGAATGATTTTTTTTCCTTTTTATACAGAGTTTTTGGACAAAAAAGAATAGAGGCAATAACAGACTATTGTTGCCGCTATTCTCCATTACGCCATTTTGCAACTGTTGTGATGTCTCGATTCTATCGGGATTGATATTCATTCTTGTTTTTTCCTCAATAGTGGTTGTGGAGGGTGGTGTTACGACAAAATATCGATTGTTATACCTCAATGCCCCGCTATTTCAAACCCTCAAATTAAATCATATTAGACTATGCCACGCCTTTGGCTACTTATTACAGAGGTTTTGGAATATGGTATATTAGAATCATAAAAAAAAGAAATGTCAAGTTTGAGAAGTTATGAAGCACATTTTCAGTGGAGTTCTAAAATCCACAAGTGGAGTTAACAGGGTGACATGTACCTGTTAAGGAATATTAAAAAAATAAAAAAAAACTAATAAAAGAGAATGTGGGAAGTGTGGCAGTTTTTTAACCCTGCTTGTGGCATTAAAAGTTTTCACTGTCAGTGTATCAAAAACTAACCTTTTTAAGTTTTGTAAATTAAACTTCTTGTACCAATTACTTGTTAACGTTGTCTTTCTAAGCTAGTCTCTTTTAGTTTAAATATGATCATTGAGCATGGGTTTGCTTATTTGTAAGACTTTTTACAACTTTTATTTGTTTTCTCATTTTCAGATGAAACTCTAAATTGTTCAGAGGGTCTTGTCAGATTGTGCCTGGTCTTGGTTTAAATTCTTCAGGTGCCAAAGTTAACATTTATTGAACTAGTTTTCCAAGTTACATGTGGCAGATGTTGGAAAAGTCATGCAGCCTGTTCATATTTATCATTGTAAGACGCATGATACAGACTTATATTGTGTATGCCATCTTCATCATCTCGTTTAGTGTTACAAGGCCTCTCTGTATCCCAAATCCAGAAATTCATTCCTAAAAAGTGGAAACAAAGTTTGAAACCTGTAGATATTCAATCCAATCAATCATCTGCATCATACGATTACCAAAGGTATGAGTTGAAAGTATGCACTACTGATGATGAATTTATGTTAGAAAACCTTCTTACATCTCTCAAGGAATTTGTAACCCAAGGACACCTACTGAAAGCATTCAAATCCTTTTCTCTAATCCAGCTCCATGTCCTTTCCACTGCTTCTTATGATGTTGTCTTACACCCGATCTCTTCTCTTCTTGTATCCTGTACCAACCTTAAATCGCTTCCATCAGGTAAACAGCTACATGCCCAAATCATCTCCTTGGGTTTGGAGCAACATCCTCTTCTGGTTCCCAAGCTTGTCACATTTTACTCAGCGTTTAATCTTTTGGATGATGCTCAAGTTGTTGCAGAGAATTGTAATTTCTTGCATCCATTGCCATGGAATTTGCTTATATCTTCCTTTGTTAAGAATGAGCTTTTTGAGGAGGCTGTCTCTGCCTATAAAAAAATGTTAAATAAAGGGATTAGACCAGATAATTTCACCTACCCATCAGTTCTGAAGGCTTGTGGTGAGAAATTGGATGTTGTTTTTGGGAGGATGGTTCATAACTCGATTAGTGGTAGTTCTCATAACTGGAATTTGTATGTGCATAATGCTTTGATTTCCATGTATGGTAAATTTGGACAAGTCGATGTTGCTCGTGACTTGTTTAACAAAATGCTGGAAAGGGATGATGTCTCTTGGAATACAATGATTAGTTGTTATGCCTCCAAGAGCATGTGGGAAGAAGCATTTGAGCTGTTTGGTTGCATGCGGGCTGAAGGCTTCGAGCTGAATTTTATAACTTGGAACACTATAGCTGGAGGGTGCTTGCGAACAGGGAATTTTAAGGTTTCACTGGAGACGTTGTCTCAGATGAGAAGTAGCGGCATTCATTTGGATCAGGTGGCAATGATCATTGGGTTGGGGGCCTGTTCACATATTGGGGCCCTGAAATTGGGGAAAGAGATCCATGGTTCTGCAATTCGAAGTTGTTGTGATGTTTTTGAGAATGTTAGAAATGCAATGATTACAATGTATTCTAGGTGCAAAGACCTGAGGCATGCCTATATTTTGTTCCAGTCAATAGAAGCAAAGAGTATAATTACTTGGAACTCAATGCTTTCTGGTTACACCCACATGGATCAATCTGAAGAAGCGTCCTTCTTATTTCAGGAGATGTTGCTTTCTGGGGTTAAACCCAATTATGTTACACTTGCTAGCATCCTGCCTCTTTGTGCTAGAGTGGCAAATCTGCAACATGGCAAAGAATTCCACTGCTACATTACTCGGCACAGAGATTTTGAGGACTGTTTATTATTGTGGAATGCTCTTGTAGATATGTATGCAAGGTCAGGAAAAGTTCTTGCAGCTAAGCGTGTATTTGATTTGATGAAAAAGAGGGATGAAGTGACCTATACTTCTTTGATTGCTGGATATGGAATGCTGGGAGAGGGAGAAGCTGCTTTAAAGCTATTTGAAGAGATGATTAATCTTCAGATCAAACCAGATCATGTGACGATGGTGGCTGTTCTATCAGCTTGCAGCCATTGTGGTCTAGTTATTGAAGGCCAATTATGGTTTGAAAAGATGCAAAGTTTATACGGTATGATTCCTCGTTTGGAGCACTTCTCTTGCATGGTTGACCTCTATGGGCGGGCTGGTTTGCTGAATAAAGCAAAGGAAATCATCACAAGAATGCCATACAAACCAAGCGCTGCCATGTGGGCCACTCTCTTGGGAGCGTGTAGGATCCATGGAAATACATATATAGGAGAATGGGCAGCTGAGAAATTGTTGGAACTTAGACCTGAAAATTCAGGGTACTACGTGTTGATTGCTAACATGTATGCTGCTGCTGGTTGTTGGAGCAAGCTTGCGAAAGTCAGGACTTTCATGAGGGATTTGGGTGTAAAGAAGTCTCCTGGTTGTGCTTGGGTAGATGTGGGATCTGTATTTTCTCCATTTGTTGTGGGGGATACTTCAAATCCTTATGCACAAGAGATTTACCAAGTATTGGATGGATTGACTGAACTCATGAAGTATGTTGGTTATGTTGCTTGGGACAAGTTTGGTTTGGATGGTGATGTTCTTGAAGAAATTGAATGAAAATAGGTAATTTCTACCGGAGTACAAATCTGTGTGGTTCACTAATAATGTTATAGGAGCCTCAGGAAGCACAGCCAAGACATAAAGAGCCATCTAAGTGAAACATATTTTTTGAAGGGATTCCATGTTGGATAGAGTAACAACTGGTTCTCAAAACCTTTTTAACTGGGAGTATGATGGAACTATTTTAGCAAATCTCCATGTGTTCCCATTTTTGGTCACTCCGATTTGGTGCAGATATAAGGTGATTATTCTTTGTCTTCAACTATTTTTTGGCAATCAAAGGTCTGTGTAAGCTATTGCCATACTTCAACAGTTATAAGTTAACAGCTTTGAGTCAAATGACATTTATTTGCAATGTTTATTTTAAAACATAATTGGATATGGATATCTCAGTTACTGGAAACAAAATGCACGTTGCAAACTTAGGTGTCGGGCTTTTTATCATTCCTGTATTTCAATAGTCAATGTGTTTTATTTGTTTCTACATGGATTTTGATGGAAGGTGCCTGGAACCTTTTCTTTCATAACTTTAATATATGATTATTCTTACTATAATTTCAAATTTTAAGTTTAAATTTATATTTTATTATCAATGGGAATACTAATAATACTTCATAATAATTATTTTGATAGATTTACATATAAAAAATTAAGAAAATTTTAATATGACAACAATTATAATAATTAGTTTAATAAATTTGAGCTAAACAAGTATGATGTTAATTTTGTGCAAATGGAGAGCAATAATATATTTTGGTAAGATGTAATTTTCATGTGAAGAGTTTCAGCAAATTATTCAAAATTGGATTAATAAATTTGAGCTAAACAATAAATTTAAATATTTACCAACTCATTTAATATTTTTTATCTATTTAATTTTTAATTTTATGCATATAATATTTTATCAAATTATTAATAATTTTTTTTAATAAAGGCTAATATTATAGAAATTGAATAAATTAAATTAAAAATTAATTAACAAATAAAACACAATAATTTTTTGAATAAGAGAACAATATTAAAAAATTTTATTAAATAAATTTTAATTTTAAAATAATTAAAACAATTGAAAAAATGTAAATATGTTATCTATTTATTATTATATTTTCATTCAAAAAAATTAAATCCAAATTCTCATGATGAGTTAAATAATTATATTTTATAAAAATAAAAGAATTATATTTTAAAATAAAAAATTAAGCCTTACTGTAATCAGAGCACACATGACACACTTGTTATATGTAAAAAAAAAAAAACGTCTCTAACAAAAGAATGAAGAAAGGAAAAAACTAGGCCGGCCTCAAATGTGAGCATTCTGGGCATTTCTGAAGCGGATAATAAAGAAAGCCCAAGTTGAAAGAGGGAAACCCCTGAAAAACAGAAAAATACACACACACACATATATTATATATATATATATATATAAACACGCGCGCGCGCGTATTGGAATAACTCAGAACTCTAAACTAAAGATTGAGCTGAGAAAGTGAGAACTTAGAAATGGCGAAGCAGCGCAGGTATTCATGCGACAGCGCAGCGGAAACCACCGAATGGATCAAAGCCATTGCAGATTTTATCAAACCTTATTCTTTCCTAATCAATGCTCACGTTGTCAATTTCTTCAAGGTTACTTACAATTAAAATTAAAAAAAAAATTTTTTCTTTTCTTTTTTCTTTTTAAATTTTATACTTATTTATTTATTTATTTCAGGATAGGCTATGGGAAGCTGTTGATAAAGAATGGATTGAATGTCTTAGTAAAGAAGCTGTTGAAAATCTTCTCCTCATTCCTTCCGGAGTTGTCCAAGTAAAATTATTTCCTTTTCATTAGTATGATTTTTTGATTCACTGTTTTTTATTCGTGATCAATTTGAATAATTAATAATATTGCTAACAACGTGTGATATGTTAGTACAGTGTTGGACTCTTAATTTTAGGTTCCATCCTGGCTAACCCCTCGTAAATAAAAAGAATAATTAATATTATTGAATTATTTTTTATGGTAGGATCATTGGCCTACTTCGCTTAGGGAATTTGTTCTTACCTTGAAATCTCTTGTTTATCCTCGAGAACAAGCTGATTTGAAAAAGGTTAGTTTCTTTAAAGCTTTATAATTCAGTTTTTTATACTTGTTTTTCAGTTATTGTGGAAAACAGTTGATTAGAAAAATGCAAAATCATGTTGGAATATAAATGAGCAAACCACTAAAATGTCGTCCAAATAATTGTTCAATATAAATGGAAAAGTCATGCATTTGGCAATTCATCAAAATTACCTTTTTTTAAAAAAAAATTAATTTTCAAAATATTGTATGCTTTTGGACGTTGGTTCTGCACATGGATATTTACGCTTTGCTTGGTAGGAAGAGTGAAAAGAGATGATGATGGAAAATTTGCTAATCTAATGGTTAGGTTTCATAATCACTTTCCTATTTTGTAGCTTAATCAATAGATTAACAAATTTTTCATCCTCATCTCTTTCCATCCTTCCTACCAAGCAAAGCCTCAGTGTTTTCCTTTTGGAAGTATAAAACAAGTAGAAAAAGTAGCAATCATACTGAGCTTTTGCTTTTTTCGACCTTTTTACCTGGGCTTGATCTCTGACTTGCAACTTTAGTGGACAAGATTATCTGCCCTTTCTATTTTCCTAAAAAAAGTTTACAAATTTACTTCTCTGGTTTTATGCTACTTCCTGCCCCAACTTATCTATGCTTTCTCTTCTATTTTCCTTTTTGAATTTTTTACCAATAGAAAGTAGATGAGGAGTACTTTCTCCTAAAAGGGGTTTTGTAGGAGTTGCTTTTAAAGAAGTTACTTATTATTCTGGTCTATTATAGGTATTTCCTGACTTCAATACAACATCAGTAAATAGCGTTCTTGCTCAAGGGATGAATCTAAAGAAGAAACATGAGGTAGATATTATGTTTGATTTTGGAATTAAATCCAGCCCTTTTACCCATAAACAATGATGTCCCTATGTGGTATGTGCTGGACAACAGTGCATGTCAAGTTTACTTTATTTATTTGGTGAACAGGTAGAAGTTCTTTCTGCCATTGTTAGTTCTGTTGCAAGTACCATGAGGGCTGATGCAGTAATTGATGTTGGTGCTGGTCAGGTATGCATTCCTCTTTTTTCCCCTTCTTTGCCCGCATCTTTTTTCCCCTTTTTTGCCCGCATCTTTTTTCCTTTTCTACAGTCTACTTGGATGATGCTGAATTTTAATGGATGCTTTAATGGATAGAGAAGCTTTCCGCAACCTAGAATCTACCAGCAAATGGATGCTGAACCAGGAAAAATGAGCCAAAACTGATTTGACTGTTTTGTTTAAGAAATTTTGGACTAATGGGTAATGCCTACCCTGGTACTAGGTCTATTAGCATGCTGGACAGGACAGCTTTGTGGTGGGCATCACCCTTGGTGCAATGATTCCGTTGCTTGCCGTGTCACCTATTTGTTCAAAGAAGATTGGTTGGGGGTTCTTAATTTATAACTTCTTTTTTCCCCTTGATGTACCTTAGCAGCTTGACCATGGTCGATCATAGCATTCTGAATGCTTAGCTGTTGGCCCTTACTCTCACTCTTTTGCACTTTGAACCTGCAGGCATAGTCATATCCATACAAGATTTTTTGTGAAAATTATTAGTTCAGTTGTCCAAACTTTTAACCAATCTTCACATTAACTAGCCATAGCTAGCTGTTATCTCAATGAATCTCAAGCCTTTGATGAAGCCTGTTGACACTTCAAGGCAGTAAACATCCGCGATTTCCTTTAAATGAAGCAATCTGCCAACTTGCCAAGGTGTTGCCTTTTGGACACTCAATTACCCTATGCTTCCAAGCATCATGTTACTTGACCTTTCACGTCACTAACGTGACCTCCCATTAGTGACCACATCATTTTGCTGACTTTGGGAGCAACAAAAACCTCTTTCCCACATCCCTTAGCAGCTACTTTAGCCAATGGATGTACAAACACACATATGTACGTAGTTACCCACAAACATAGGCATGCAAAACCTATGTATGCATGCAAGTATAAAATGTGATGTTTTCTACTTTTCTTTTTCTCTTTTCATTCATAACTTTACCCTTAATCTAAACGCTGCTTCCATAAAACTTTCTGTTTAGTTGAATTTCAGTGGACAAAAGTTTTGGGAGATTTTGAGTTTGACCAGAGAATATTTGTTTCCTTTGTTCCTTCACAATGACATTGTATGCATTATTTTTATATTAGCATGTGGGTGGTGATCTTTATTTCACTTCAGAACTATAGGTCTGGTTCTCAATCCTGATTAACCTGAATTTTCGAGGGTTATGATAAAGGCTCTGATGATGATGATATTGCCCAATAGACATGCATACACACATGTACGTGGTCACACACAAACACAGGCATGCAAAACCTATGTTTGCATGCAAGTATAATGTGTGATGTTTTCTACTTTTTTTTAATATTACTTTACCCTTGATCTAAATGTTCCTTCAATAAAACTTTCTGTTTAGTTGAACTTCAGTGGTCAAAAGTTTTAGGGCATTTTGAGTTTGACCAGGGAATATTTGTTTCCTTTGTTCCTTCACAATGACATTGTACTTATTTTGCATATATTATTATGTGGGTAGTGATCTTTGCTTCACTTCAAGACTATAGATCTGGTTCCCAATCCTGAGTAACCTGATTTTTTCAGGGTTATCTTGCACAAGTTCTTGCCTTTGAGTACCAGCATTCTGTAGTTGCGATAGATGCTTGTTCTCATCATGGGAAGGTTACAGATGCACGTGCAGAGCGAATCAAGAAGCATTACACAGCTCAGATGCAGAAATTTCGGTATGTGAGGGATTTAACTTCCTAATCTTATCTTGGGGGTTATATTTATTTTAAACACTGAACCCCTGTGCCACCTTTGATGTTTTTTCCATGAACAAGCATGTTTCTCATTTTGATGGCTGGATTATGCAAAGTTTGATCATCGTTGTGGCATTTTTCCTGGCTTAATGCCTTGTGTTAATTTGTTTTGTTGGTTGTAAAATGAATATTAAGACATTTTTGATTAATTTGTTGTCTCAACAGGTCCTGCAGTTCTGAAAATGATGTCCTATTGTCTGACCAAACAAAAATTTTCAGAAGGCTATTCATCAATTGAACCATTTGACGTGATTATTTCTTTTAGGGAACGTTTTGCATAAAATTACTACTCTCTTTTGAAACACAATTTCAGTTTTAATTTATCGTTTAGCTTTTATTGTGGAGTTTATTGTCACAATCATATCTTGAAGTTAATTGAATCACTTAATTGAATCACTACTTTTGCAAGTCATCACTTGTTGACAGATTGCAACATTTTTCTGTTAGATCAGGAAACAGGAGATTAAATGTCCCCCGGACAATTACATGCCGCATAATGTCCCTGGAAACATTGAAATCCTTGACAACCTTGTTGCCACATGAAGGTGATGTTGAGCAGCCAAAATTGGTTGAGCAAGAAGCTGAACAACTTGATTGGACAGGCAATGGGAATTCATTGGTTTTGGCTGGACTTCATGCTTGTGGAGATCTCTCAGTAACAATGCTTAAGTGAGTATCAAAATATGCTTATAAGCTATTGTTTCCCCTTTCCTTCTATTTTAAGTTAAATTGCAGCTATGATTTGCTACATTATTGGTAGGCAAGAGAGGGGTGCCTTTGTACAAATTATTTCGAAATTTTAATCATTATAAGCCCTCGTTTTATGCATTAGCATTACAAAGTAGATAATAATGGAGGGATTATTAGAAGTATGACTTGTTATAATTATGTTGCTCAGACTTGGTTATAGATGTTTGGTATGGATATGTATCTAAGTGCCAGACATGTCAATTCCTATAAATCTAAGATATTGGGATATAGCTATAAAGGTTTGAAGAAGAGGACATGGGTGCATGAACACTTCATATAGTATCTTATTAGGATGATTGATAATAATTATATAAGCTATCTTATGTCTAAATAGAAAGAATAGAATGAGAAATGAAGACATTTGCATGAAGGTTGAAGTGGTACTTTTCGAAGATAAGATGAGTGAAAGTCGTTTACGTTAGTTTAGACACATGCAATGTAGATTTGTATACGCTCTAGTTAGAAGAGTGGATGCTATGAATGATGAAAAAATGATTAAGACTAGGGAAGACCGAAAAAGATTTGGAAGGAAATTATTCGGAAAGATATGACGGCATGAGAATTGGAAAAACATATTGGCTTGGATAGGAATGAGTGGAGGAGGAGAATTTATGCTGACGACTTAGCGTGAGTCCATATATTAGTTAGTGTAGCCTATCTCAGTGTTGGGATAATGGGATCCAGATATGATTATCTTATGTCTAAATATTAAAATTTCACATGCTATAGTTAACGTAATAGATTGATGAAGTTAAAGAAGAGCGTCAAGCATAATTCAAGGATGTATCAATCCACAAATGACAACGTCAACTATCATTCTATCAAGTTGTGGCAATGAGAATTGAGATGAGAAACAAATAATATACTTGGTTAGTGCTCAATGCTCATTGTTTGATTGCTCTGTTTTTATGTTGGCTTTAGTTCTAACTTTACATTTCTACTTCTTAATATATTAGTGTAAGTTTGCAAATCCAAAACTCCAAGAAACAAAATGAATATTAGAGGCGTAGATTCCAAACTTTAATAATAAAGTTCAAAAGTTTGGAAACTATAAACTAAATTGCAAAGTTAGGAAGAGTAGAAGATATAACTCAACTTACATACTTTGGACACTTTGTGTAGTGCACAACTTGAATTTCTCTTTAAAGAATATGCTAGAAACATCCTAGAAATCAATGATATTCTTGATTGCTGATGGATTAGTAAATTGGTGAATGATTTGCAAGAGGTTCGAAACTTTGCAAGTTACAATTATGCATTATCTATATTTGAAAGGCATTCAAGGTTGAATTTGTTGAAGGCAGCTAAAACAAGGTTTGCATCTAATATTGTCATGGTAGAAGGTTTAAAAGAAGTAAAGGATGCATTTCAGATGATGATTATTGATCTAGAGTGTAAATCATTTAAAAGTTTGGCAAGGTAGAAGGTAAAGCTCATGCAATCAAATGCATTGTTAGTGATAGTGGCATAAGTTGCATTGTTTGACTTTTACAAGACTATTGTTGACATTTTAAGGGCTGCTGATAGAGATTCTCCACCAATATATGACATTATTAGTCATTACATAGGACTTTTTTAAGATATTATATGAAAGTCTATATTGAGAAGGTAATGCTTTGTATAGGTCAATGGATGGTACTAGAAATGGTTGAGGGAAGAGGAATTAGCAACTATTATGTGGCTCAAGTGTTATGTCAAGACCAAATTATGTTTACATAAGCTATGGTGTCTACACAATCATGATATTGAGGAATATAGAAGGAATGAAACAATGTGAATAAATGACTAAAGTGCAAGTAATTAAAAGGAATTAGTGACATGAGTGGTTGGCGGTTTTTAACTTTCTAGAAAGAGAAATTTAGGGAGATAAAAGTGTCATAAGCTATATTGTCTATTGAGGAATATTGAACAGAAATGTGAATAAATTACTAAAGTGCAAGTAATCAAAAGGAATTTGTAACAAAAAAACAGGTAATTAAAAGGAATTAGGCTGGCAGTTTTTAACTTTCTTGAAACAGAAATTTAGGGAGATAAAAGTGTGTAAGTGAAAAGGTGGCCTGTATAAATTGATAAATGACTTCATATCTTTCAAGTGTGGTACTATTGTACTAGTTGTTTTTTGGTGTAAATCACGACGTGTCTCTATGCCACACATTTTACATTACTAATTTGATTTTATTGACTTCTGTTTCATGTAACAATAATGCAATTCTAGATTATGCTTTTTCATTTTAGATTATGAATGTCATTGTTTAATTAGTACTTGATTTAATATAATGTGTATATAATTGACTAGGACCCTTTTAGAGTGTGAGGAAGTTAAAGCAGTTATTAGCATTGGCTGTTGCTACAACTTATTATCTGAAGAAGGAATTGAAAATGCTTGCAATCAGTATGGTTTTCCAATGAGTTATTGTGGTAAATCTGTTGGCTTGTCTCTTGGGAAAAGTTCTCGTGATCTTGCTTGTCAGGTATGAGCACATCTTGCCTTGTAATCTTGCAAAGAAGTATGATGTGAATGCCAAATGCTTGAGAGTTTTTTGCTCATTCATTAAGCTAAGATTGCCTTAAACCAGTCTAAGCTCCTATGTGGGAAACTACAAGGAGCATATTACTTACAAAAGCAGCTAAGCCAATAAAATTTAGATACTAAAAACTCTGTTGATTGTGAAATTTTGCTTCGACTGCTGTGGAAATTAGAGAAAGATTGAGGAATAATTTTCTACTATATTCAAATAAAATCCTGTTCAGGTATAAATAATAGAGAGGTATGAATAACTAAGGAAACAAACTTGCTAAGGAAATTCTGTAAAAACAAGGAAACTGAAGCAAATAAAAACAGGATGCTAAATCCCTATAAATTAGGGAGATAATCTCGGCTAGAAATTAGGGAGATAATCTTGGTTTTTTCTACACTCCCCTTCAAGCTAAGTTGTAAATATTCAACATGCAAAGCTTGGAACACAAGTCCTCAAAGTTTTTTCTTGGAAGTGCTTTAGTGAGAACATGAGCTGTTTGTTGACTAGTAGGCATATATAACAACTTGATAATCCCGTCTTCGATCTTCTTTTTGATGAGGTTGCGGTCAATCTCCACATGCTTGGTTCTATTGTGTGGATTGGATTCTTTGCAATACTGATTGCTTGTTCTTGCAATACATTTTCACAGGCTCTTCAGCTGGAATCTTCAACTCCTCGAGTAATCTTCGAAGCCACATTCTTTCACATATTCCATGAGTCATTGCTCTAAACTCTGCCTCTATGCTGTTTCTTGATTTAACCTATTGTTTCTTGCTGCACCATGTCACTAAAATTTCCCAAACAAAAGTGTAGTAGTCTGAAGTGGCCCTTCAGTCAGTTACTGAACCAGCCCAATTTGCATCACCGAAAATCTCAACATCTCTCATTGAAGACTTCTTGAAAAAAAAATCCTTTCCTGGTGTCAGTTTCAAGTACCTCAGGATTTTATTGGCTGCTTCCATAGGCTTTTTTTTTTGGATTGTTCATGGATTGGCTTACCACACTAACAAGAAAACCAATAACCAACTAGTGTGAGATAGGAATATAAATTTTCCTACTAGACGTTGATACCTTCCTTTGTTTACAGGAGCACTTTTCTCAAAGTCACCTTTGTCACCTAATCCATGGGAGTTTTTGCCGGTTTACACCCCAAGCATTCTGGTTTCTTGAAGAAGGTCGAGATCATACTTTTGTTGTGAAACCGTGATTCTATTCCATGACCGAGCCACTTCCATCTCTAGGAAGTATCTGAGATTTCTGAGATCCTTCATCTTAAATTTCTTAGCAAGTACCCCTTCCAGATTTTGCACCTCATCCTTGTGATCTTTGGTTACAATTATGTCATCCACATACACAATAAGTATAGATAGTTTAGCTGTTGATGAGTGCTTGACAAATAAGGTATGGTCTGATTGACGCTGAGTGTAACTATCTTCCTTCACCACCTTGGTGAACCTTTCAAACTTGGCCCTAGGAGATTGTATGAGGCCGTACAAGGATCGTTTCAGTTTGCAAACTTAGTTGCATTGGACTCCGATTCAAATCCTGGCTGGATATCCATGTAGACCTCTTCTTTTGAATCCCCATTCAAGAAAGCATTATTGACATCTAATTGATGAAGAGACCATTCTAAGTTTGCAGCTAGAGACAAAAGAACTGTATTGAGCTTAGCAACCAGAGCGAAGGTTTCCTAATAATCAATCCCATAAGATTGGGTGAAACCTTTGGTGTTACCTAGTGTACTACCTTCAGTTCTTGAAGTTGGTTTGGACTCATGGATCTTCTTATCTGAAGCTTATTTCTCCATTCCTTCTTGATTGGATCTTCTCCTTGAATAGACCCATAATTCACCATTACTCTCTAGTTGAGTGGTATCTCTTTGACTTGGAGGAGGATTTGGAGACACACGAGTTTGGTTATTATTTGCTTACTTGGACTATAAAACAAAATAAACCCAAGAAGACTCGGAGGACTTAGGAGACTCAAATTCTGGAACGGGAAGGACAAGATAGACCCAAGAAGGCTTAGAGTTGAGGTGATTAGTTCCTATATCCCATGATTGGTATTTGTTTGTTTCATTCTCCCCTTGAATGATAGTTTTGGGATAATAAGGTTGGTTTTTGAAGAAGGTGACATCCATGGAATTGAAGTACCTTTTTGAGACTAGTTCGTAGCTTTTGTATCCCTTTTGTAAGGTGTCATCATTGTCGTCATCATCATCATCAAAGCTTTTACCCCAATATTGGGGTAGGCTACATGAACCAATATATGAACTCACATTAAGTCATCTTATTTTTTACCATAAAAAATAAGAAAAACTGAATAGAGAGAATAGAAATCTCTTGTATTTTATTTATATAAAAAAATACAGAACAAATTGATCTCTTCTTATAGGAAGAGTCAGCAGCCCTCAAAAAGGGAATAAAAATAAAATAAAATAACTTTCCTAATTACATTTAATTGATTTTCCTACTAAAGTGTGATCCTAATTACTCCAAATATGGAAATCAGTAGCAGCCAAATTACTCTTGACAGATTCTCCTATTTTTTCTCTCTTCTGATTTCCAACACTCCCCCTCAAGCTGGCATGAAAATGTCTTCCATTGACAGCTTGCTTACTAAATTGTCAAACTGTGCCTTGTGTAGTCCTTTGGTTAAAATGTCAGCAACTTGACCGGAGGTAGGAATATAAGGCATGCAAATAAGACTAGTGTCAATTTTCTCCTTAATGAAGTGTTTGTCTACTTCAACGTGCTTTGGTCTATCATGAAGGACTGGATTATGAGCAATTGAGATGGCTGCCTTGTTATCACAGTAGAGCTTCATTGGAGATGGAACTGGAATCTTTAATTCTTCCAAAAGCCTTTTAATCCACATCATTTCACAAATACCATGTGCAATTGATCTAAATTCTGCTTCTGCACTACTCCTGGCTACAACAATTTGTTTTTTACTCCTCCAAGTAACCAAGTTACCTCCTACACATGTGCAGTAACCTGAGGTTGATCTTCCATCTAAAATACTTTCTGCCCAGTCTGCATTAGTATATGATTCTACTTGTAACTGGTCTCGTTTCTTGAAAAGTAGTCCTTTGCCCGGAGTTCCTTTCAAATATCTTAAAATCCTATACATGGCTTTGTAGTGGTCTTGGCAAGGAGAATGCATAAATTGACTTACCACACTCACAGCAAAGGCTATGTCAGGTCTAGTGTGTGATAAGTAAATTAGTCTTCCAACTAACCTTTGATACCGTAGGAAATCAAAGTATTGTATTGAAAAGACTTAAGATAAAACTGTACATAGGTACCCTATTTATATACAAAGAACTTCTAACTAAATAGGAAAGTATATCACTCATAATCCTAGATATTATTCTAATTAATAGAATCTATAATCGAGTGATTCTCTAACCTTAATGCTAGGGATACACATATATACTAATTTCCTAAAATAACAAATTAATTAAAACAGTAGTTGACTTTCCAATAATATTCTTGACACTCCCTCTCAAGCTGGTGAATAAACATTGTCCATTCCCAGCTTGGTTACAATCTTGTGGAAGAGTGGATTGTTAAGTCCCTTGGTTAGAACATCTGCTAGCTGTGATTCGCTTGGTACATAGGGTGTGCAAATGAGACCACTCTCAAGCTTCTCCTTAATGAAATGTCTGTCAACTTCAATATGTTTTGTCCTGTCATGCTGCACAGGATTGTGTGCGATGCTAATTGCAGATTTGTTATCACAGTAGAGCTTCATAGGGCCATCCCACTTGAGTCTTAGATCTTCCAAAATGATCTTCAACCATAGTAGCTCACATACACCTTGTGCCATTGCCCGAAATTCTGATTCTGCACTTGATCTTGCCACAACATTCTGCTTTTTGCTCCTCCAAGTAATTAAGTTTCCTCCCAAAAAGGTGCAGTAACCCGTGGTGGATCTTCTATCAACCACTGAGCTTGCGTAGTCAGCGTCGGTGTAGGCCTTCAAAGTGAGCTTATCACCTTTTTTGAACAAAATTCCCTTTCCTGGAGTTCCCTTGAGATAGTGCAATATTCTATGAACTGCATGCAAATGGAGTTCCTTAGGGTTGTGCATAAATTGGCTCACCACACTAACTGCATAGGCAATATCAGGTCGTGTGTGGGATAGGTAGATTAGTCTACCAACCAGTCTTTGATATGATTCTTTGTCTGTAGCATTGTCTCCCTCTACTTCCCCAAGTTTATGACTAGGATCAATTGGTGTGCTGGATGGTTTGCACGCCAACTTTCCCGTGTCTTTCAAGAGATCAAGGACATACTTTTGTTGGGATATAAAGATCCCTTGTTTCGACCTTGCCACTTCAATGCCTAGAAAATATTTCAAGTTTCCTAGTTCCTTAATCTCAAACTCCTTTGCCAAACATCTTCCCAAGTTCTGCCTTTCCTTTTCATTATTTCCCGTCACTATGATATCATCAACATAGACAATGAGAGCAGTAACTCCCTCTGAACCTGAGTGTTTTATGAATAGGGTGTGATCCCCTTGGCTCTGCTTGTACCCCATGGAATGCATTACCTTGGCAAATCTCCCAAACCAAGCTCTTGGTGATTGTTTTAGGCCATATAGTGCCTTCTTGAGCTTGCAAACCTTATTTGCAGCCATGTTTCTATTGAATCCAGGGGGTATTTCCATGTAGATTTCCTCTTCAAGATCTCCGTGCAAAAATGCATTTTTTACATCAAACTGTTGTAAAGGCCAATCAAAGTTAACTGCTAGAGACAAAAGAATCCTCACCGTATTCATCTTGGCAACCGGAGCAAAGGTTTCTCGGTAATCTATCCCATATGTCTGTGTGTATCCTTTAGCCACCAACCTAGCTTTGTACCTCTCAAGTGGTCCATCTGCTTTATACTTAACTGTAAAGACCCACTTACATCCCACTGCTTTCTTTCCTCTTGGTAGCTCCACAATCTCCCAAGTATTGTTCTTCTCCAGGGCCTGCATTTCAACATTCATAGCATTCTTCCAATTTTCACAATTTAAAGCCTCTGATAATGTTTTGGGAATGGATATTGTGTTTATGTTTGTAAGGAAACTTCGGTGAGATGGAGAGCATTTTTCAAAGGACACAAAATGGGATATTGGGTATAATGGATGTTTTGTGCACTCTCTAGTTCCTTTCCTGAGGGCTATAGGTAAATCAATGTTAGATAAGGAATCACTTTGAGGAGTAGAGCTAGAAGATATTACCTCATTTCCAGGATTTGAGTCTGATGATTGGTCCGGCCTTGGTTCAGGAGCTAGACTTTTCCTTCTTGAGTAAACCTGTGAGAACCGATTGTTAGTAGTGGCCTTTCCCCCATCTGCTTGTGAACTAGGTTGTAAGGAGGGCTCATTTTGGGTTTGTGAAGGAGGAGGCTCAGGTTGCTTAATTGTAATTTCAGCGGAGGTCTTGGTCTCGGGTTGGAATTTAGAAGATGATGACGGCAAGTCAAGGAGAAAGAAGACTTGATCCTTATCTTCCACAAATGTTGTCTCCCTCTGAAGATAGGGCTGAGTGAAATATGGTTCTGTTTCAATGAAGGTAACATCTGCTGAGATTAGGAGTTTTTTAGTAGGTGGGTGATAGCACTTGTATCCTTTCTGTGTTGAAGAGTATCCCACAAAGACACACTTGATAGCTCTAGGGTCTAACTTTCCTCTATTTTGGCTATGGACATGAACAAATGAGACACACCCAAATACTCTAGGAACAAGATGGTTTGTTGTACGGAGACTTGGATAAAAGTGAGATAATACCTCCATGGGACTCTTGAAGTTTAGCACTCGGGATGGTAACCTGTTTATGACGTGTGGCTGTAAGAACTGCTTCCCCCCAAAGGTATTTTGGCACATTTTTTTGAAATAATAATGCTCGGGTAGTGTTTAGGAGATGGCCATTTTTCCTTAATACCAGCGTTGGGTGCTATTGGACCTTCTCACCCCAAAAGCTAGCTCTAGAGGTGAGGCTTTCCCTCACACTTATAAACACACACCCAGCCCCTTCCACAACTGATGTGGGAATACCCCAACAATCTCCCCCTTCACACATCGGGCATTGGGAGAGCACTTTTCTGCCCGGAACCGTGAACACCAGGAGATGTTGGGAACCCCAACAATCACTTCCTTCAACCATCGGGCTTTGGGAGAGCAGAGGGAGCCTTTTTTATTACCCGGAACAGAGGAAGAGATGTTGGCAACCTGGGCTCTGATACCATGTAGGAAATCAAAGTATTGTATTGAAAAGACTTAAGATAAAACTGTACATAGGTACCCTATTTATATACAAAGAACTTCTAACTAAATAGGAAAGTATATCACTCATAATCCTAGATATTATTCTAATTAATAGAATCTATAATCGAGTGATTCTCTAACCTTAATGCTAGGGATACAAATATATACTAATTTCCTAAAATAACAAATTAATTAAAACAGTAGTTGACTTTCCAATAATATTCTTGACAGATACCTTTCTCTGTCCTTCACCTTTTCAACAGCGGCAGATTGAAGCTTCAAATTTGGTTCAATTGGAGTCTCGGCTGCCTTGCATCCCATCATCCCTGTTTCACTAAGTAAGTCCAACACATACTTACGTTGATTGACAAAGATGCCTTCCTTGGATCTAGCAAATTCCATCCCAATAAAGTACTTCAGTACTCCTAGATATTTGATCTCGAAGTCCTCGGCAAGTTTTCTTTTCAACCTATAAGCCTCTGTACCATCATCTCTAGTTATGATGATATCATCTACGTATACAATCAAGACAACAACTTTACGTTCTCTTGAGTGCTTGTAAAACAGTCTATGATCGGTCTGACTTTGGATGTATCTATGGCTGTTCACTACTCTTCCAAACCGTTCAAACCGTGCTCTAGGCGATTGCTTGAGGCCATACAAGGATTTTTTTAACCTACAAACCTTGTCTTTGCCATGGTTGTCCTCAAAACCTGGTGGGAGATTCATGAAGACTTCCTCCTCCAAGTCCCCAGTTAAAAATGCATTCTTGACATCCAATTGATGTAGTGGCCAATCAAAATTCATGGCTAGAGATAGCAACACCCTGATAGAGTTTATTGTTGCAATTGGAGCAAAGGTCTCCTGATAATCTACCCCATAGGTTTGTGTAAAGCCTTTTGCCACCAGCCTTGCTTTATATCGTTCTACACTTCCATCAGCCCTACATTTCACGGTGAAGACCCACTTGCACCCCACCTGTCTCTTGTCTTTGGGCAAACTGACTATATCCCAAGTGCCACTCTTCTTTAGAGCATTCGTCTCTTCCATCATTGCTAACCTCCAATTCGGATGATCAAGTGCTTCTGAATAGTTCTTGGAACAAACAAATTAGAAATCCTAGAGGTAAATGCTTTATGGTTGGTGGATAGTTTTTTATAAGACAAGTATTTAGCAATGGGATGATGGGTACATGACCGGACTCCTTTATGATGGGCTATAGGAATATTTAAATCAAGAGACTCACAATTATGTGGTTCTCTAACAGGAGATGGTGGAACAAGAGTAGGATTTGTACCTTCCTTCAAGGATTGTGATTGATCTTGTGCTAAAGAGAGAGGTAGACTTGTAGTATCTTTTCGAGCTTTCCTCCTAGTATAAACCTGAAGCTCAAGATTCGGATTGGATTGATCTGGTTGTAGAGTTTCTCCCTCTGTTTGTGATACAATAATAGTAGGCATTGGTTGACATTGAACTTCTTTATTTTCATTATTAGAAACATTTTCTTCCAAATTGTATGAGAAAACTGGGTTTGGTAATGATTCTGTGGTCTCCCAAAAATTATCTTCTTCCCTATTATTCTCCCCCTGAAGATGATTTTTAAAATAGGGCTGATTTTCAAGGAAAGAGACATCCATGCTCACAAAAGTCTTTTTTATAATTGGGTTAAAGCACTTATAACCCTTTTTATTTGGAGCATACCCAATGAAAACACATTTTTCTGTTCTAGGATCCAATTTTGATTGAGAAATAGTGGGTATATAGACAAAACATGTACATCCAAATACTCTTAATGGTAGATCTAAATTGTTTATTAGTCAACTTTCTGTTTTAATGTTTACCTGCAGATTCCTTATTTTTAGGGATATGATCAGATTTTTATAATTATCTAGTTTCCTATTTTGAATTTCTAAAAGCTTACTTTCTGTTTAAGCTTTTAGTCTATATATTGTAATTATTTGACATGAATAAACAGACCTAGAGATTTTTTCTTTTATTAGCGTACTGTCCATCGACCTTTGCTTTCACTGACACCGTAAAAAATAAGAAAAACTAAATAGAGAATAGAAATCTCTTGTATTTTATTTATATCAAAAAATACAGAACAAATTGATCTCTTCTTATAGGAAGAGTCAGCTGCCCTCAAAAAGGGAATAAAAATAAAATAAAATAACTTTCCTAAATACAATTAATTGATTTTCCTACTAAAGTGTTATCCTAATTACTCTAAATATGGAAATCAGTAGCAGCCAAATTACTCCTGACAGATTCTCCTATTTTTTCTCTCTTCTGATTTCCAACACATCTACATGAATTATTCATTGCTCATTTCAATCAAAGTCAATGCTTTCTTTCAACTCTTGTAACTCCATATCTTCCCGAATGACTTCTCTCCAAATCTTTTCCAATTTTCCCCTAACATTGATCTTTTTTTCATCATTCAAAGCCTCCACTCTCCTAACTAGATTATCCATAGGTTTACATTGTATGTTCTTTTGGTAGGTGAGTATCTAAGAAAAATACACTTAAGTGCTCTAGGATCAAGTTTTCCATGGTTTTGTTGGTGAATATGAACAAATGCAATACAACCAAAGACCTTGGGTGGAATAGAGGATATGATACGTGTTTAGAGAAAAGACTGCAATAAAATTTCACAAGGGTATTATATTTTAGGATTTGAGAGGGCGTTTGGTTTATTAAGTAAGTTGCCAAGAGTATGGAGTGCCCCCAGTAGTGCTTAGGGACATTTGAAGAGAACATGAGGGATCTAGCAACTTCCAATAAGTGTCTATTCTTTCGCTCTACAATTCTGTTTTGTTGGGGTATATCAACTCAATAACTTTGGTGTACTATATACTCAGTTTTGACAAATAATGCCCAAGCATAGATTAAAAGTACTCCTTTGCAATTTCAGTTATTAGGATTTGGATTTTTGTTTGGAATTGTGCTTGAATTATAGAGTGAAAGTTTCTAAATATCTGACCTGCTTCAAATTTTTCCTTCATAAGGGATGCCCATGTAAGTTTGGCATGGTCATCAATGAATGATACAAACCAATGTGAGCCAATGATGTTTTTTACTCTTGAGGTTCCCCATACATCATTATGGATCATAAAAAAAGGATGTAACGTTTTGTAGGGCTAAAGAGATCATGTGTTTCGAACATGCTTGGATACCGGCCAATTTCGCAATAGAGATCAAGTTAAATTTTATCACTAAACAATGAAGGAAATAACTTTTGAAGATAAATGAAACTCAGGTGACCCAACCTATAGTGCCATAGCATTTTTGCACACCTATTATTTGACTTCACAACTGAAGGTGAAGCTTTTTGTTGACGTGACACTTTGACACTAAACAACTAGACTTGTGAAATTGTCTTGTAGGAGAATTCGCAACCTTGAGGACATAGTCGTGAGATCAGCTCGGCACTACCAATCATCCTCTTGAATCCAAGGCCTAAAATTTACATGCATTAGAGAAAAACTGAGTAACACAATTGAGATCTTGAGTGAGTTTGCTAATAGATAATAAGTTACAATCCAAATTAGGAACACAAAGCACTGAATGGAGCGTTAAGGACTTTGAGATTGTCACAAAGCCTGTTTCAGCCACTTTCGAGAGGGAGCCATTTGCAGTTCTGACAGTTACATCTCTATGACAAGTACTGAAGGTTGAAAAAAATAGTGGCCTCTCCTGACAGATGCTTGGAGGCTCCAGAGTCTACAATCCTCATCTTTGATTGTTCGTTATTAACATATAGAACTCTCGATTAATTACCTTTGTGCGCTCCAGTTCCTATAATAGATGTTGAGATAGATTGTTGCCCAAACTTCTTTTGGAGCAACTCAAGTTCCTCTTTACTAAATTAACTGGGCTTGGTTGGGGAGGTATTTTCTGTTGGAGCAGTGTTGTTTCCTTGACTCTCCTTCTCGAGCTGGCTTCCAGTCTATTGGCTTTCCATGAATTTGCCAACAAGTTTCACATGTGCGCCCTGTCTTGTGGCAATGGTCACACCATGGACGCCCTTTCTTTTGCTTGTTGTCTTTGCCTTGAGACTTTATTCCTCAGTTAAAAAGAGCCAAATTCTCTAAAGTAGGTGTAGAAGAGTGAGAACCCATCATGACCTTTTTTCTACTCTCCTCTATTATCATCTCTAAGAAGGCTTCACGGATGCTTGGGAGAGGCTTTGAGCCAAGTATCCTTCCTTGTACATCATCTAGATTTTTATAGTGGCTGATAAGGAACCTATAGATTCTCTTCCACACAATCTTCTTGTATCTGGCTTCGTCCTGTGGGTAGTCTCATTTAAGCTCCTCAAACTTGTCTAATTGCTACCATAAACGATTGAGGGATTTGAAATATTCAGTCATGGTTTGGTCACTTTGATGCAGATCGTGAAGAATGTTTTTAATGTCGAAGAGTTCAAATGTGTTCTCAGCATTGGAATACGTTTCCTTGGTTGATTCCTAGATTTTGCTGGTAGTCTCATAGAAGAGAAAATTCTCGCCCATATTGTTTGTCATGGATTTAATTAGCCATGACATAACCATATTATTCTCTGATTTTCAACTTTTGAATTTGGATCTTCATCTGTTGGTCATACAGCCATCATTGCTCTTTTCGCAAATATACATCATAATGGAATGAGATACCACAACTGATAATTTCTCCTGTTCAACTTGTGTTAAGTGATAAGTTTCCTTTCCGTTCCGCCCCTAGGAGTGACAGTCTCATGGCTGACGGTGATGGCTACTTTGGTGGACCAAAAAGAGGTCATTCTTGAAGTAAAAGTCAGGCTAGAAACTTGGGGTTCAAAGGGGCTCTACTATCATGTGGAAATTAGAGAGAAAGATTAAGGGAAGAATAATTTTCCACTATATTAAAATAAATTCCTGTACAGGTATAAATAATAGAGGGGTATGAATAACTAAGGGGTCATTTGGTATTGTTTTCATTTTCTGTTTTCTTTTTTTTTTCATTTTTTTTAAAAACAACAACAAAAATCATGTTTGGTAGCATTTTTTTTTGTTTTCAAAAAATGAAAATGAAAACAAAGATTTTCAAAATTGTTGGTAGCAAAAATTTCTTATTTCCATTATTTTCAAAAGCATGTTTTCATTTTTGGCAGGTTCATCAGTAAGTAAACAAAATCTATGTATTAATAAAATATAATATATATAATCATAATAAAACTATAAATGTAAATTTTAATATAAAATTATCATTGTAATTGAAAATAAATAACTTAAAATGTAACTATCAATACAGATTTGAGAACGAAGATAAGAGTCAATACAACTATAATTAACTATCATACAAGTTAAAATCATAGTGGGGATCGTCATTTTTCGATCCATTATTCATATAACTAGAATTACGATAACTATAAAAAAAACTTTCTAGTTCACTCAAAAAAGAATGATCATTGTCAATAAAAATTTGATTTTCACTATCAAAATATATGGAATATAATTAATTTTTATTTTAATGAAAATATTATTTAATATTATATTATTTTTCAGTGAAATTTAAAATATATCATTTCTACTATTATATAATTTAATATTATTGAATAAATGAATACTTAACATTAAATAATATTATTTGTATAAATAAATAATTTTTTATAAGTTAATAAGTTGAATATATACTATTTAATAATTTAATGTTATTACAAGTAAATTAATATTATTATTTTTTAAATAATTTAGAATTTTATTAATTTCTATTATTATCTAATAAATATTATTATCTAATAAATATTTATATTAAATAATTATGTTCTTTAATGTTATATTTAATTATAATTTTATTTAAATTATATTAAATTCTAATATGATTAAATGATGATATTTAATATAATGTATAAAATAATCTTTTAAATTTAATTAAAAAATAATATTATTTAATGTTATGTATATAATATTATTAAATTTAAATTTATCTATTAAACGCAATATTATATCTTAAACAGTTTAAAAATTTGTTTTTAATATGTAACAACATTACCAAACATGTTTTATGTTTTCAGAATTTTGAAAGAGTAATTCTATTCACACCTAATTTATCACTACACACACCCCAAATAATTTAAAAACCCTATTCCCCAAGCCTCTTTCTTCATTCTTACTACCCACACTCTAAAAATAAAAATTTCATTCCTAAAATACCGTCAATCCCTCTTCAAACCCTAACACCCAAACCTCTATCTTCATTCTTTCAAATTTTTACAAACCTTTCAAATCTTCAAATTTTGCAAGAATATAAATTAAATATAGCATTAATCTTCAATTAAATTTGTTTAATTTTTCATTTCTTCGCATTGAAATGTTATGATTTGAGTTATTTTTGTATGATTTTGGTTTGGGGTTCTTGGGTGGGGTTTGGGGTTTTCCTTTGCTGTAGATCAACGCTCACAACAGTGGATTGCCGAGACCCCTTAGAGGGCTCCGGCAGTCCACTGCCGGTGCTATTTACTAGCACCCAGCAGTGGACCGGCAGTGGACTGCCGGGGCCCTCTAAGGGGTCTCGGCAATCCACTGCCGAGCCCTTTGTTGCTCTCAGCAGTAGATTGCCGGGAGCAACAAGTAACTCCCGGCAGTGGATTGCTGGGAATTACAATGTACTCCTCGCAATTCACTGCCAAGAGTACATTATAACTCTCGACAATCTATTGCTGGGAGTTTCAAAACCCAGGGAAATTAAACAGATAATTTAAAAAAAATAAAAAAAATTACTAGCAACTATCATACCTCTACAGATATCCCATGCATTTCATCTAAATCTTCTTCCATGGACGAATTGTTGTTTGAATCATTAGAAAAAAAAAAATTGTTGTTGTGATTTTTAGATGAAAATTGGTTGAAATTTGTTGTTAAGTGTGTATTAAGAGAGAAGATGAAGAAGAGAATGGGTTTGAGGGTATTTTTGTAATAAAAATGTTCATTAATTTAGGGTGTGTCTAGCACCAAATAGGGTATGAATAGAACCTCTAATTTTGAAAACAAAACAAAACAAAAACAAAAACAAAAATAAATTTTTCGAAAGCAAGAAACAAAAAATAAAAAATAGAAAATGATCTCAAATGACCCTTGAGGAAACAACCAGCTAAGGAAATTCAGTACAAACAAGGAAACTGAGGCATATAAAAAGAGGAAACTAAATCCCTAGAAATTAGGGTGATAATCTCAGCTAGAAATTAGGGAAATAATCTTGGTTAATTCTGCAACTGCCATATGAAAGAATATTAACAGTCTGCCTAATTAGACTGTAGTTGGTTATGGATTTACAGTGTATGGTTACAAAGAGCAGGATTGAGCTACGAATTCTGTATGCTATGCTTTTGTTTGATCTGTTTTCATCTTTTAAAGATAGAATTGCTGATCTTGTGCTATTTTTTTAGAGTGCTGAAAGATGGAAAAGTTTAGGAAAGGATGCTGGTCTCCACAATTTTGAGCTGCATGCTTTCCGTGCTGCTTTCCAAATGGTACTGGATACTTGATTTTGTTTTTGGTTTTCATAATTTAGCTTGCACAATCTCAATTAGTTACTCTAATTTCCACACTAATGAGATCGCTAAATGCCTTGACAGTTTTATTTTTTGCTGCTTGGCATTCATGTTGCTTCTTTCCATATCTTTGAATTGACAGTTTGAGTAATCAAGATATAAGCTGCCTGTGTCTTTTATTTGTAGTCTTCTCATCTTAATATATATGATTCCTGTTAATCTAAGGGTGGGATGAAGTATCCTGAAGATTAGTTTTCTTTTTCACCCAAAATGCTTCCATATGAAAGAAGTATTTATATACGATTTAAAAAGGTATATATGCACGAAGTAGACTTTGTCTAATTGTCTGTCTGGCTGCTTTTACGCATATAGGTTTTCACTTTGTCAACGAAGGCATACAATTAAAACAAAGGATAAACAATTTTCTTTCAATGGGGAAAAGGCCTTTTACCAAAGAAATTGTAACCAACATTTGGAACTCTGCTTGCCAGAATGGTCATACCCATTGGGTCTTATTAAGTGTAATTAAATTTCTTTAGAGCTTTTATTTGCTCTTTAGCTTAAATAAGTTAAGTATTGTTCCTAATTTTAATGAATTAGGAATTCCAATCCAAGTTGTTATTGATGGTTCTTGGAAAAATTGTAACTCACTGCAGAATTCCTGGGTTACTGTTTACAGCATTATAGCAGCACTCATAAACTTGTTCTCTGTGTTTTGCTGCGGCCTTAGTTCCAGGAAACTATACGTTTAGTTTCAACCTTCTTTGGCATCTAATCTCAATTGAACTAGACTTTAATTCTACCCAAATATGAACCCGATTTCCAACCATAGCCATAAATCCTGAAATTTGTAGTTTTCCAGTCATAGCTTACCATACAATCTATGTAGGCAGACTTCCCCAAATGTGTCCTACATCACTTGCCTTTACAAGTAGGAAGTGTCAAGCATATAACAATCCTCAAGTTCTACTGCTTCCGTATTGCAGTTACAGTTTTTCTTTTACTTGGTACAAGAATCTGACATAATATTGGACTAGGTGTCTGAGTCATATTTTTAAATTTTTGACTTGGGACTTGGTTAGGAAGATCCAAAATCTTAATACAGGTAGGCAGCCACACACACTTGGCCATTAAAAGTTTTTTTTTTTTTTTTTTTTTGAATAAAAAGGATAAGGTATAACTAATTTCAGATGTCACTAAGGTGTTCAATTACTTGTATGCTTCTTATAGATTATTAGCCTGTGTGCCAAGTATTGCTTGCTGTAAACTAATTGTACTGGAAATGAAGCCAACAAACTTAGAAGTAGTAAAGAAACATGATAATCAGATGAAGATCGAGTAGCAACAACTCTTAACAGGTTTGAATTGCCAAGTCAACAGTAGTGGCTATTAGAACCTCAGAGCTCATATTCTTTTCGCAAATCTAAGAGTGTACTGAAATTTGAGCCATATTTGTCCAACAGAGAAAATGCTAACAGAAAGTTAAAACTTATGCTCAGTAATGCCATGCTAACGGGATTAAGTAGTGCCATCGGTTGATTCCTCAAAACCTAGAACTTTCAAAACTTGAAATGCTTGTAGGAGATATGAAGAGGAACTTTCTCTCTAGGGTGGCAGCTTCTTTTGAAAGGACTCAACAGCTTCTCATGAAATTATCAAACAGATGGCTGCATTGAGCCCTGTGGAAATCCAGTCCATATTCTCTAGGATTGGATATGATTGATTTTTTATTTATTTCCTAAGATAAAGGGATTTGGTATCTTGACCAAATATTCCCTTGATTGGTTTCATTTAAAACTTTCCTTTATTTAGGATTCCTTTTCCCTTTCTGTAAATGGTATATAGGATATATAGGGATTTACGTAGATTTCCTAGTTTAGCCTACAACTAGTTATACTCTCTATAAGTTATAGTTTTTTGAGTAGAAATCAGAAAAACATGTTCGTATCAGTTTCTACATTCTCTACAATATCAGTTTCCACATGGTATCAAGAGCATACGACCCATTAAAAATCTTAGTTTGATTCTTGTCCCACCATGGTGAGCAATAGCACAACATCAGAGTTGACTTCAAACTCAGGGAGCATGATCAGCAACATCGCTTGGAAGCCTGTACATGCTAGGGAGAGTTATGGGAAGACACCTACTGATGAGATGCCACAACAGTCCCTTCAGCAAAACAGACCTGAAATTGTGAGTATTGCCACTTTGGCACAAAAAGGTAATTTTCTAAGCTCTCTAAGCGTCAAACGTGAAAGCTTAAAGGCATGGATTGTTGACTCAGGCGCATCAGACCATATGACCGGTGATGCATTGTTATTTCATGAATACAGCCCATGTTCTGGAAATTTTACAGTTTGTATTGCAGATGGCTCACAATCTAAAGTGGCTGGTATCGATTCAGTTGCTATCTCCAAGGACATAATGCTTAATTCTGTTCTCCACGTTCCTAATTTGGATTGTAATCTCTTATCTATTAGTAAGATTACAAGAGATCTTAATTGTGTTACTAAATTTCTCCCACATATGTGAATTTCAGGACTTGGATTTAGGGAAGAAGATTGGCAATGCTAGGATATGTGCAGGGCTCTATCTTCTTAGAGATGAAGAATCTAAGAGGAAAATTCAGAATAATGCTTGCACAGTCTCATCCTCTAGTAGTCATAAAGTTAGTGCAATCATGTTGTGGCACTACTGATTAGGTCAGCCCAACTTCTTGTACCTCAAAAGGTTATTTCCCACATTATTCAATAAAAGTCCCTCATATTACCAATGTGAAATTTGTCAATTGTCCAAGCATCCTCGTAATACTTACCCACATCATTCATATAAACCATCTCATCCATTCTCCATAATACATAGTGATGTTTGGGGACCATCTAGGATAGCAAATATTACTAGTTCTAGATGGTTCGTTAGCTTCATAGATGACCACACCCGAGTGACTTGGTTGTTCCTCATGAAAGACAAATCTGAGGTTGGGCAAATATTTTAGAATTTCAACAAAATGGTCCAGACTCAATTCCAAACCAAAATTCAGGTGCTTAGAACTGACAATGGAATGGAATATTACCACTATATCCTCGGAGCTTATCTACTTGATCAGGGAATTGTCCATCAAAGCTTGTGTGTGGATACTCCCCAATAAAACGGAATAGCAGAGAGGAAAAACCGACACCTAATGGAGGTTGCTCGATCACTCATGCTTGCCACTCGTTCCAAAACATTTTTGGAGAGAAACTATTTGAACAGCTACTTATCTCATAAATAGAATGCCTTCTCGTGTCCTTCAATTCCAAACACCGTGCCAAAAGCTCCTTACAACCTACCCTCATCTTCAAATTATCTCATTCATCCCTACTAAAGTGTTTGGATGCACAGCATTTGTCCATCTACATTAGCAGCATCAAAGCAAATTGGATCCCAAATCAGTCAAGTGCATATTTCTTGGCTACTCTCCAAACCAAAAGGGGTACAAATGTTATTCACCGGTAACCAAAAGATATTATAATTCTATGGATGTAACCTTTTTTGAGAATCAGCCATATTACACCAAAGCTGACATTCGGGGGGAGAGTGCGAGAGAATATCAACTTTGGGAAACTGTGCCTGCTGCTGAATCAATACCTTCACTACTAGCCCAAATCTCGTCCACCAGCCCCAAATATCTAGTCCACCTATAATTCTCATAGAAATCCACCACCAACCTCTTGATCTTGAGATAACTAACACTCTACTTAGCCCTCAAAACCCTAAGTTTGTGAAAGAAACAGCAACAAAAGACATGATTGTTTACTCAAGGAGATCGAAATCTCAAAAGGAGGTAGAGTCGCACATCTCCAAAGCAAAACCAAGATTCAGAACCAAATCCAGAAGTTTCTGAGATGCATACAGGTAGCATGATTACTGAACCTATCTCTAGTAATTTTCCTAGTGATATTGACCAACCTATTGCAATAAGAAAAGGAGTGAGGACATGCACTCAGCATTCTATCAGCAACTTTGTATCCAATGAGAGCCTATCTCCAGCTTTTTGTGTGTTTGTGTCCACTTTAACAGATGTTCAAGTTCCAAGCAATATTCAAGAAGCTCTCCAACAACCAAAATGGATGGCTGTTGTTTTGGAAGAAATGAAAGCACTAGAAAAGAATGTGATATGGACCTCACCGAAAGAAGATGAGGTTCAATGAAGAAGACGAAAGCAATATTCAAGAACATGACTTGAGCTGTGTGAGCTTGATGGGTCTCCATCAGAATGACTCGTGGGTGATTACAGAACTTCCCGAATGAAAGAGTCCAGTTGGTTGCAAGTGGATATTTTCAGTTAAACACAATGCGAACGGAAGCGTGAACTGATTCAAAGCTCGTCTTGTTGCCAAGGGCTCAATCTTATGGTGTTGACTATGAGGAGACATTTGCTCCCGTGGCCAAGTTAAACTCAGTCCGTGTGCTACTATCTTTGGCAGCTAACCTAGATTGGCCTCATCATCAACTAGATGTTAAAAATGCATTTTTGAACGGTGACTTAGAAGAAGAAGTCTTCATGGAGATTCCACCAGGATTTAACTCTCAGGAGAACAATGGTAAAGTGTGCAAGCTTCGTAAGTCGCTATATGGCCTCGAACAATCACCACAGGCTTGGTTTGATTGCTTAACAAAGGTTATTAAGAAGTATTAAGAAGTACGGGTTTTCACAGTGCCAAACCGATCACACTATGTTTGTTAAGCACTTATTTGATCACACGATTGCCATCCTTATTGTTTATGTGGATGATATCATTCTTAAAGGGGACTACGTGGAGGAGATTGTTGGGGTAAAACCCTTCTGGCAAGAGAATTTGAGATAAAAGACTTAGGAAAGCTTAAGTATTTCCTTGGCATGGAAGTAGCTCGATCAAGAAATGGGATTTCTATTTCACAACGAAAATATGTTTTGCATCTTCTTAAGGAAACAGGGATGCTTGGATGCAAACCTGCAGATACTCCTATGGATTCAAATGGCAAGTTAGGAGTTGAAGAAGAAAGTCCTCTAGTTGACAAAGGTAGATACCAAAGGCTTGTGGGGAAACTGATTTATTTGACACATACTAGACCAAACATTTGTTTTGCTGTTAGCCTAATAAGCAGATTTATGAATAACCCTATCGAATCACTCATGGGAGCAGTTTACCAGATTCTTCGATACTTAAAGAAAAGCCCAGGCAGAGGACTACTTTTCAAGAAAACATCAAATAGAGATGTTGAAGTTTTCTTAGATGCAGATTGGGCAGGATCTGTAACAGATCGAAGGTCAACCACCGAACATTGCACATTCGTATGGGGTAACTTGGTAACATGGCGAAGCAAGAAGTAAACAGTAGTAGCTCGGAGTAGTGCTGAAGCAGAATTCAGAGCTATGTCTCATGGGATTTGTGAAGGAATTTGGCTTGAAAGGGTGCTGAAGGAATTGGGGATTTCAAAAGGAAGTTTTATGAAGGTGTTTTGTAACAACCAAGCAACCATAAGTATTGCCAAGAACCTAGTTCACCATGATCGGACCAAGCATATCGAGATTGATCGCCATTTTATCAAAGAGAAAACCGAACAAGACCAAGTTAGACTTGTCTACATGCCAACTAGACTTCAAACCGTAGATATTCTCACCAAGGCCCTTCCTAGAAACAATTTTGAAAGCTTGAAGTCCAAGTTGGGTATGATTGACATCTACTACCCAACTTGAGGGGGAGTGTGGAAATCCAGTCCATATTCTATGGGATTGGATATGTTGATTTTTTTATTTCCTAAGATAAAGGGATTTGGTATCTTGACCAAATATTCCCTTGATTGGTTTCATTTAAAACTTTCCTTTATTTAGGATTCCTTTTCCTTTTCTGTAAATGGTATATAGGATATATAGGGATTTACGTAGATTTCCCAGTTTAGCCTACAACTATTTATACTCTCTGTAAGCTATAGTTTTTTGAGTAGAAATCAGAAAATATGTTCGTATCAGTTTCTACATTCTCTACAATATCAGTTTCTACAAGCCCCCCATGAGGAATAGTTACCACATCCTGCGTACCTTTTTCTGCCTGCCAGTCCCCCTTTCTCCTTTCTTTCCCAACTAAAAGATAACTTTTAGTGCAAGAACACCTGATGAAACCGGAATTTCATAGGCCTGAATGTATAATTCTAAGAACTTGACATTGAATTGGAAGAAATTTTCCAAGCCTTACCGCAAATGGGGAATTCCAAAAACATTTATTTGATTACTAAGATGACGTTTAATTAAGACATTCTCTGCCATCTTGTTTATCTATTTACTAATATTGTTCTTCGTTTACATAAATATGTACCTATCCTTGTTGTTGCATTAAGGAAGTTATGGTAAATCTATTTCCTAACATTGTTGTGGTTGGTTTATAATTTCTCATGATTGTTTATCTTTCATCGGCTTCATTTCAGTCTTCAGGTCTACCATATCTAACAGTTACTATCTTTTGAAGGTTCTTCATAAGTATTTCCCTGAAGTCATAATAACAAGTCCTTCAATTGGGCGCCAAGGGAAGGCTTTGCGCCGCAAGCAGCAAAGGAGGATGATGGAGTCTGAACTGCATGATGAAGAAAGTACTCATTCATCTTTGCCTCAGAGGCCTTCTAATCTGGACGAGGCTTGCTCTATCATAAAGAATGGAGAATCTGGAGCAAGTAATGGTTAATGTGGTCTTAGGATTACCATCTTCTGGCTCTTTTGATAACCTTCCAATCCATCCCTTTTTCTGTTCTTTGCTTGGTTACGGTAATTGCCTAGCGAAGGTCTTGAATGGAAAAACATGGGTTGAGTTTCTTCTTGCAGACCGATTCAGGTCCATTATATTAGTGGGGAAATCTGAAATCCTGATAAGATACCTCAACTTTTCCTTGTGCTACAGGTGACAATACTGGCATAAGATTGGACTTGGATGCCTTATTCAGCAAAATGTCCTTGCATACTGGTAGCAGATGTGAAGAGACTGTTTCTGCTGATAAGTGTTCACTTTTTGAGAAATTTTGCGAGTCTGGATTATGTCGTCTTGGGCTTAAACCTTTGGATGATATAAATTTCCGTGGGATTTGGAAGGAAGTTGAGCCATATGTTGTATGTCTCTCGAACTACTTATTCACTGCTGCATTGAGTGTTTCTGAATTTTCATTTATCTATTTCCTCTAGTGGTAGTATCATGTCTTCACTTGGAGCCGTATAGTAAGTTAATGCATTACCCTTCATTCGGAACTTCTATGGATCCTTTAATTATAAAATTAGATCTTGAAGATAATCATCATTAAACATCAATGTATGACATTTTCCATTATTATATTTAGAAAGATAGGAAAAGAGTTTCATATTTGATCGACTATACTTCAAAAACTTGAGCTGTTAACTGCCAGAGAGACAGCAGATATATCAAATATATATATGTGTGTGTGTGTGTGTGTGTATTATGGATTTTTGACTATTGTAGTTTATTGTCTTTTAGGCTTGTCAAATTTTTAGCTATTCTTTTCCTTAAGAATTCTCTTTGATTTCCATCTATCTGTTCGAAGATTAAACCCCCTTAAAACATATACTGTTATTGCCTGATTTACAGAGAAAATGTCAAAGTACAGGAGGATATATTTTATCTCGGTCAGAGAAGAACAAGGGAAACCCATTGGACCAAGAAAGTGTAAACTTGTTACTGGATTGAAGAAAATTCAGTCTATCTAAACCAACCACAATTCATATTTCCACTTTCAGAAAAAGGAATAGAACCTGAAAGTGGAGAATTGTCTATAACCCTAAATCTTGCATCATAGCTTATTGTTTGCTGTTTGTCTCAGTTATTTATAGTTTGCGAATTATTCACGTAAACCAACTTCAATTGGGATGCTTTAATATTTGAAAAATAAAGAATATAACCCTGTAATTACTTGCATGTATTACAACCTCTCTTATCTCTGTTTAGGAAGCAAGAGTACAAGTATTTATTAATTGTATATAGATAAGCTAGTCGAACACTGCCTAATTTGTTTGTCACTTGCAGAATCTTATTGGAGTTTACTGGTCACTTCGGGCCGCTTTTGGGCCTCTGTTGGAAACTTTTATTCTTCTGGATAGATTGTTATTCCTCCAGGAGCAAGCTGGTCGCTTGGAAGCATTAATGTTACCTATTTTTGATCCGGCATTATCCCCAAGGAATGTTGCCATAATTGCTAAAAAGCTGGATACAGGCGTGACATCATAGTTTGAGATAGGGTAATGTTGCTTAGATGATGAAGTGTTATAGATGACATCTGCTTTTTATTTTGACTTCATTGGCTTTCTGGTTCAGCTTTCCATTTACTAGATTGACTGTGATTTGCTTTAGACTATTCTCTAAATTTGTTTCCTATGAAATGGAACTTTTACTGTTACCCAAAACTGTATATGGAGGTTTTGCTTGAAATTGCTGCAAGTTTGCTTTGTGTTAAGACTTAAGAGCATGCTCCTGGAGTGTCAGATACAATACCCAAAATTATATGTTTTCTATAACATTGCAAAACTTGTTAGATTTAGGTGGACTAAAACTAGCGTGTCTTGTTTTCATTTGCCTTCATGCATGCTATCGGAGTTATTCATTGATTGGGATGAGCAAAGTTTTTATTATTATTATTATTATTATTATTATTATTATTATTATTATTATTATTATTATTGAACTTGCTGAATCTGTTTCTGGTAAGGGGTCCTAAATGAATTTTCTTGGATTAAAATAGTAAATTTGATGTACAATGGGTCATGTAATTGTGATTACACAGATAAAACTTTCTCTGTTTCAGATTAAGCCCATATTTAGGGTAGGCGGACATTTTATTTGGAGCAGAGGGTACTTTTTTATTCAATATCCTTAACGGGGCAGGCTTTAAAATGGCAAGTAAGGGCTTCTTCTTCCTCCCCCTTTTTTTTTTTTTTCTGTAATGCAAACCCATCCAAAATTTCTGATAAAACTGCCTGTGTACGTCAAAAAATGGTAATAAGATCGTGTGGAGTATGGACTTGAATGGCTGATTTGACCTTGTATCACCTCAAGCTTTGCGGATAAGTGCAGTTATGCAAATTTGAAAGTTAAACCAAAATCCATCCACGTTAGAAAGATGTAAAATCAATTAGGATTTGGTCAGTAGAAACTAGAAACTTTTGCCTTTTAGCTATTTACTTTTAGTTTGGAATTAAAAAAATTATTTTTTACTTATTTATATTCATATTTTTCCAAAATAACAAATCAAAAGGCAAAAGTATATATCAAATGTAACATTAAAACTATTTTTAAATGCTAGATTTTTGATAGTGTGATGTCTTTTTTGGTGTGGTTGAAATGAATTTCAGTTTAAGGTTGGGTCCTTGAGGTTACCTAACCTGTAAGAGAGGAAAATAAGATCGAGGAGCATTAGAGTTTGGGCATTCGAACACATTCTGATATTTAAGTTAGTGTTTGAAGAAAAACTGAGAATAAAGAAATAAGACGAGGAAGGTGAGCTAAGAGAGTAGAGATGGCAGGAGAGACGTGAGCGAGAGTAATTTAGCTTATGGAAGGCTCTGAATAATGTTGCATTTCTTTCTTCCTCAAGATTCTTGCCCTTTATGCCTCTGCTATGAGAGCAGCCGATAACATCCAATCTTTGCCTTGGAAGTGTCAATGCACAAGGCTCTAACGGTTTCGGGCAATCACTTGATGATTGCCTTGGGGCCATTGTTGCCCAACAAGAGGCCTAGACCACAAAAGCACTAGAGTAGGGGTGGTTGATCTCGGGATCTAGGCTGCTCTCATGATTATAGGTATAAAAGACGGGATTCTTGAGAAAAAAGGCGGTACTCTTTCGCTCAAGCCTGTCTTCTGTCCTCTCTCTGCTCAGCTTCTTCCTTGTCTTCCTTCTTTTTTCCCTTTCAAACACTAACTTGATCATTGAAGCATGTCTCAGAGCCTAAATTCCGGTGCTCTCTAATCTTGTGTTCCTCTTTCAGAGGTTAGGATCTGACCTTTGTTGAAATCCACTTCAACCACACCAAAAAAGACATCTAACAGCCAGCAAGGAAGTAATTCTAGAAAAATTTTAGATGGACTCTTCTTAACACGATAATTGTAAGATTAATCAATGAAGTCATGACATGTTTATAGATGTTGGCTCCACATTTGTTATTAACTTATGTATTCATATGAGCATGAGAGCTTTATTAAATTTTATGGTTCGATTATTATATTTATTTTCTTACAAAAAAAATAATGAAAGGAAAGCAAAAAGTAAAATTTGGATAAAAATCATAGATCAATAACAATAATAAAAAAATTATTTACCAAACAAATCCTAAATAATTCCATGTAATTTGATTGGTTGGGTTTACTATATGAAATATTGGATTGATTATGAAAGAAGCAAACAAGCAGGCATGAACTCTCTTAGCAGCTACTAGTTGCCTTGAAAATAAGTGATCCCCCACAGGGCTTACGACACGTGCTATGGTTTGAACATTTTTTTGTCGTTTTAAAAGCCCATCTGTCTGTTTGTTCTTCTCTCCTTCCTACCACCGTGAAATTTTTCGAAAAATATTCTTTTTTTTCCTTGCATGACGACATGAAGAATTGCCGTCTTCAGACGGATTGGTTTCACGCTTTTGTCCAGATTCAAAGTACAGCGTAATGAGAAAATATAAAACTATGAAATTTCGGTCAAACTTGGATGATCGTTAATGTTAATTTTACGTCATTTGTTTAGGAAGGTACAACCCGCAAGCTGGATGGGTTTTTCTGTGAGTTCTCTTTCATTTTGGCAGCAGATTGATGGGTTTGTCTGCGTAATTATCATCAGAATTATTGGGGATGAGTTCTTTAAGGACTTGAATTTTGACATGGTTGCAGATAAGGGTTGCTTAACTTATCCTTTGATCGCTTGGGGATGATTGAGGAGCTGTTTCTTTCGGTATTACTACTATCTTTTCGATTGAATCTTCACCACCAATTTCTTCTCTATATACCAAAGCAAAGGAATATTCCTTTATGTAATGATTTTATTGTCAATTTCATTTTTTTTATTGAAAACTTAAAGACATTGAAAGTATTGTAGCAAATTCAATATTGACTCGATGCGTAATGATAAATTTGATTTTGATATTTTTAATCTTTAAAAATTAAAATGATTTTAATTTTTTATTATTAAATTAAAACCATATTCATGGATTTAGTCTGTTTTACCAATGCAAAATTATGATAAATTCCTTTGGCACTTTTGCCTTTACAATCACATCATGCTTTACATACGAGGTTTTTGTTTTAAAGAAATATATTCAGCTAATCACCAGAGTTACAATTAATTTATATTAAATATGAAAAAATTTTACTAATATTACTTGAACAAATTTATTTGAACACTTGAAACCATTTCTGTTGAGAGAGCATTTCACATGCAATCACTTTTATTTAAATGATGGAGTTATCTAATGATCATACAGGGAAGAAATATGTAAAGATCTCTTACTTAAAAAGTGTAGGTTCATACAATATTTTGATGGATTTTACGCAATTCATTCTTATAATTAGGTAATTATAGTGAAATAATTATAGGAGCTAAAATCTCTTAACTAGCTCCCTGTTTGGCTCAATAGCATGAGTGGTGATGAGGCGCTAAGAGGTTGCGGACTTGAGGATGAAGGCGCAGAATGACCTCCCCAACCAACCAGATAGTTAAAGTTAAAGCAAGTTGGATTGAGAGGGGCGGTGGCTTAAGGGAGATTAGGATTTTAAAATAAACTCGTAATTAACGTCGGACGTCCAAGTTATCGGTTGCAATGTCATGAGAAGCGTTTAAAGTTGCACTTGCATCCATGACTTTAATCTTTTGGTGCAGTGACACTTAATTTTTACCAGAGAAAACCCCAAATTTATGCATGCTTCCGAAGCTTGAAGCGCAAATTGGGAGGTGTTAGGGGATATTGTCGATAGACATGTTAATTGGCCGTATTCCGAACCAGATTGAACCGGTTAGGACCCATTAATAACAAAAAAAATCGGTTACTTACCGGACTTTTTCTGGTTCCAAACCTTTTAGAATTTAGGTGGAATCCAAACAAGAGCAGGGGTTTCGGTTCTGGACCAGTTTGGTTTCGGTCTGATTTTAATTTATTTATTAAAATTTTAATTTGAGTTGTTAAAATGAAAGAATTTATACATTGAATTTCTAATCTAATTAAACTTATCATTTTAAAAAAAATTCTAGTTTACTTTTGAAGTTTTTAATTTCATTTGATAAAGTAAAAGAATTTATTTATTACATTTCTACAAATTAAAACTTACCATTTTAAAAAATATTCTAGTTTATATTTCTAAACTTATCATTTTGTATTTGAAATACTAAAGCATTTATCGTTTAGTTTTAAAGAAAACATATTTATTTATTAGATTTCTAAACTTATCTCTTCAATTCATTTAGTAGTTAACCATTCTAATAAATGAAAATAATAAAAAAGATCAAAGATTTTTTACGTTAAAAACCCTTTCAAAGTAGTCCATAAACAAATTTACATTGAGTGAATTTATTTACATGCAATTTACAAAAAAAGAAAAATAAAGATTTTATTTACATACAATCTAATTCTAATCCTATTGTTCATAATTGATAAGGATTTTCTTCGAAATTTATTCTTCCTCGTCCAAATGATACTCACTAAACTCGTTGGCCATTCCTTGTTGCTTATTGCGAGATTCGGCTTCAAACCAATCTTTGAGAGACATTAGCATGCATGATGATGATACATGAAGATTGGTTCAGTGATCTCTAATGATTTTTGTACATGTCGAGAAAGCAAATTCTAAAGTAATGAATGATACTTGAACTATGAAAACATTTCGCGAAATGGAAGCTAAGATTGAAAACTATCTTTGGTTTTCTTTCCACCAATGGCGTAGATCAAAATTCCTCTCTATTCGAAAATTTTGGTTCATAAAGAATTATGCCTCATTCGAGCTACCTCCACCAGAATTTTGTTGTGAGGATGATGATTATCAAGTGCCTTTTCCCTTTAACTTCAACCTCTTCCTTGTTGCCGCCTTAATTGTGTCCGAAACTCCTCGGCCACTTCGTTCACAACTAGACCTAACAAATCTAGACACGACACAAATACGAGATGAAAAAATCATGTATGGATTTGGGAAATACGAGTTTCATGTTTAATCGTGTAGACATGAATTATGACACGACACTTTTCGTGTTTTCACGTGCCTGACATGGCTAAATATGTGTAAGACATGAAAACACGTTTAAGAAAATCGTGTTACACGAATACACAGCTAACATGTATATGACACAATAATCATGTATGCTTTTAATGTGAATTGAACCTTGACAAAAAACACTTCACTAGGTGTTTTACCAAGTGAACAGCTATATTGTATTGATATAATTTGTTATGAAAATTAATTTATATATTAAACAAATGTTTTAATAAATATTGCAAGAAAATAAATTAATAAAATTAATTATGAAATTAAATTAGTTATTTATGGTTAAGATAATAAAATTTTGAATTTATGAAAATATAGTATTGAAATTAAGAAAAAATTGTTGTAAGTTAAGGTACAATTAACAATTCAGTACATATATGATACTATAATATATAAATATATATGATATTTTATTATAATGTATAAAATATAAATCCTGTATTGTACTAATATGAGATTGTATAATTAATTAATTATTTTATATCACTAATTGGGTACTAACTCTTTAAATTGTTGTTTCTTGCATTAACTGTTAATGACTTAATGTTTGAATGTTTTGTTAAATTATTTATGTTTGTTGACTTAATGTTAACTCTTCATGTTTTGTTTGTATGTTTTTGAATTTTCAATGTATAAATATATATATATATATATATATATATATATTATGGATTGCATGGATTGAAGATATTATTATTTTGTTATTGATATTTGAATGTTAATTAATATGGATGTGAATAAATGTAAATTAAATTATTGATGTAAATATGATTTTTTTATTTCATTTTTGATTATGTTTTATTTTTAATCATGTCTATTTGTGTCGTGTTTAATTATGTCTAATCATATATGTCATGTTTAAACGTGTTATGTCGTGTTAATCGTGTCATGTTGTGTCATGTGACACAGATAATTATAACATGTCAATCATGTTGTATCGTGTGACACGGATAATTATAACATATCAATCATGTTGTATCGTGTAACACGAATAATTATAACATTTCAATCATGTTGTATCGTGTGACACGGATAATTATAACTTGTCAATCATTGTCGTGTCACGTGTAACATGTATAAATATGTTGTGTTCGTATTTCAATAATTCATGTTGTGTCTTGACTCGTGTCGTGTCATGACACAAATACACGGATTGCCAGGTCTATTCAAAACCACTAGCGGCTTTGTTTTTGGAATCTTGTCTTTGACTGAAGTACTCCTCATTATCATAAAAAGAAAGCAAATCTCGAAAGAGATAATTAATTAATGACTTTTGATCATCAATATCACTCGAGAAAATCTTTATAATATTAAAAAAACTTCTATGCTTACCTTAGCTTGACAAGGATTTAATAATGATGCAATGCAATGAATAAGTGGAATTGTTTTCCAATATTTTTAAAATTTTTTCTTGTCATACATAAAAGAATTAACTAACGTCATTCTTAAATTGTAAAAACTTTTTGAACATTTAAAAAACTAAAGAAATAAAAAAAAGAGGTGGTTGGATAATATTGAGTATAAAATTTTTTGTTGTGATTTTAGAAGAAGATAACAAATCAATGCAACTTTCAAGAAAAATTCAATCATTATCATCAATATGCAAGGAAACAGAAATCATATAATTGTTATAAAAGGGAGTAAGAACATTTTTATAAGGTAAAATAGATAAAAGCAAACAATGAAGTGAGTTTCATCTTGTTTTCACAAAAAGTGGAAAAAAATGAGATCTAACCCACTTGTTTGACAAATTCACTTCCGTACACATTTGTGATGTGGGTTGCGGATCCATATTCATCATCATCATCATTAGAGCATTGATCCCAACACTGGGGTAGACTATATGAACCAATATATAATTTCACGCTAAGTTGTCAGCATGAATTCTCCTCCTCTACTCATTCTTATCCAAAGTAATGTACTCTTCCAACTCTTGTTCTCTATATCTTTCCGAATTACTTCTTTCTAAGTCTTCTTTAATCTTCCCTTAACCTTGACCCTTTTTACATCATTCATAGCCTTCATTTTTCTAATGAGAGCATCCATATGTCTACACATATGTGTCTAAACCAATATAAATGATTTTTACTCATCTTATCTTCGATAGGTGCCACTCCAACTTTTTTCTCAATGTCCTCATTTCTCATTTTATTTTTCTTGTATATCCGCACATCCATAGCAACATTCGCATTTTTGTTATACTCATCTTCTGTGTATGCAATCTTTTAGTTGCTCAACATTTATTGCTATAAAGCAATATTGGTTGCCTTTTAACCATACATGAATTCTTTTGTCACACAACACACATGTAGCGCTTCTCCACTTGCTCTAACTAGCCTATATCAATAGGTCACATCACCATCAATATCTTTATCCCTATGTACAATCGACCCCAAATACCTAAAATGATCCTAAAGATCGCCACCCCATCTAACATCACTATGTTTCTATCATCCTCTTTGTTTGAACTAAATTTACATTCCATGTATTCAATATTTACTTTGATTAGTCTGAATCCTCTTTATTCTAACGTCTATCTCCAAAGTTCTAACTTCGCATTAACCTCCGCCTTAGTTACAGCACTCAGGACAGTTTCATCTGCAAACATTATACACCAAGGTACATTATCTTTGATGGATTTTGTTAGCTTGTTCATGATTGTAGTGAACAGAAATGGGCTTAACACCGACCTTTGATGTAGTCCTACTATGATAGGAAATTCACTTGTTTGCCCTCTACACATACTCACATGTATTTTTCCATTTCCATACATGTCCTTAATTATTTCAATATATTTCACGGGGACTCTTTTCTTCATTAAAGACCAACATAACACCTCTCTAGGTACTTTATCATATGCTTTCTCCAAATCTATAAAGACCATATGAGCATCTTTACCTTACACTCAGTAATGCTCCACAAGTTGCCTAAGCAAGTGTATTGCTTCCATAGTTGACTGGCCAGGCATAAAACCAAATTGATTCTTTGATATCTTTGCAGTTTTCCTTAGTCTTCGTTTTATTACTCTTTCCTATAATTTCATCGTCTAATCCATATTGCTAAAGATAATTTTTTTCACTTGCAGCTATACCACTAACATTAAAACCATTTTGAACAGACAAATTTATCATATAACATGCACATTTAACATAAAAAAAATACTCCACCTAAAATTGGTTTTGAAATTATTAATTAAAATAGGGAAAATGACATTATTATTTGATGCATTATCAAAAGTAATAGAAAAAAAATTATTTTCAATAGAATATATTTTATACACATCAGTGATATATTAAGCAATAATATATGAGGTATATGATTGTTCTAATGAATCCAAAGATAAAATATGTTTTTGTATGCACCAATTTTCATCAATCCATTGACAAGTAATTACAAGGTAACTTAAACTATTAATACTAGTCCAAATATCGCTAGTTAAACTAACCCTATATGAAACATTTAAAAGATTATCAATTAAAGCTTACTTATATTATAAATACATATTCATGCAATCAGTTTTTAATGTATGTCTAGAAATAGATTGGTAAGCAGATTGTAATATTCTAAAAATCCATCCTTTTCACATATCGTTAAAGGTTATTCACATTTAACTATAAATCGAACTAAATTTCATCTAACTTTCACATTTCTAAAAACCCAATTAGTTCCATCTTGTTGTAGATTACTTTGGGATTGGATACCTTCATTAGCTTGTGGTTGTATGATCTTTGGATCAAATTCATGCTTATTAATTAAATGTTTATTAAACGTACTCATACACCCACCACTTTCACTAGGTTTATAACTATAGACTATTTTACATAATTTACAAATAGCACAAAGTTTAAATGTATCTTCCTTTTGCATAGTGTGGAAGTGTTCCCATACAGCCATACCTTACTGTAGACACCCTATTTTGTCCGGAGTCTTAATTTGTAAAAATAATTAATTAGGTTGGGTGACATTTTATTTTAATTTAATTTAACAATTTAGAATTAGGTTAAAATTAAATTAGTATTTTTAAGATTAGAATTAACACTAAAATTAGGATTTAGGAAGAATTAATAAATAAAATAAGAAAAACAAAAAATGGAATAAGAAATAAAAAATAAAAATAAAATTAATTTTAGGATTAGGATAATTTTTTTAGGATAATTAGTTGGATTAATATTAAATTTGGTAGAGTTAGATTAGGATTAATATAAGAATTAGATAAATAAAGTATTAAAAATAAGAGATAATTATTAGAATAAGTATAGTTGTATTAAGACTCTAATAAATTTGTGGCTATAAAAAGGGATTAATGCTTATGATTTAATGGGGGGAATGAAATTCACAATCAAAGATCTCAACTTCCATTGCTTTTGCCTTCTCTTACTACCAACGCCTTACACCGCCTACCTTACCCCGCGTCCCGCATCCATCATCACCTATTGCAGCCAAGCTGATCTGCTACACTAGCCTCCCACCATCGTACTACACTGAACCACGACGCCTACAGCTACCCTAATATTGCCATCACCTGCTTCTGCTGTTCTGATAGTACCAGCTCGTGACACCATCACTGCGCCTCTGTTCTGGTCACTGCCCCTGCTGGTCTCGGTTCTATCCCGCACTGCACTAACGACAGTAGTTACCGCCCCTGTTACTCGATCGGTGTGCCTTCGTTCCCTGTGTCAAAGTTGCCATTGCTGCTGCTTGCTATATGAGTTTGCCACCCTTCGCCTGCTACCTTTGTTCTGCTAATTGGCGGCTCATCATACAAGTCTGTCCAGTCCCGTTTCTTGCTAACTTGCTACTGCTTGGAGACTCATCAACGCACGTCATTGCTGTTACTGCTCGACTACGTTGCTAACAGAGGAGTTAATTTCGCTTACCAAGTTTTATAAAAATTTATTGATTGTTTTGCTATGGGACTGACATGTGATTGACCTGATCATATAATTTAATGATTAATTAATATAAATTGTGTGCGAATAATTTACTACCATATAATTTGCTTTGCATGAAAATTAATAAAAAGAATTTAGATGACTTGACATGATGATTGATAAAGAACCTTTAAAATTGGTATGATCAAAGTGGCATGATTTTTTAGGTTTGCACGACAAAAGTTAAATTGATTTCTTTATAAAATTATTGTATGACAATGTTTGACTAATTTGATATGATTGCATGATATATTTTGTGTGTATAGTTTTTATAATGTGACTTAAAGAAATTGTGTGATTGAGTATGGTATATTAGGATTAGTGTTTATGAAATAAATTTTGGACAATAATTAATTTAAAACTTATAAGATAAAAATAAAAGATAAAAATAAAAATTAAATAAGTAAAAGCATAAAAAAAATTTAAGAAAATAGAGGATGAGTTATTCCGACGATGGAATTCTAAAGGGACTGCGCTTGAGTAGTACTTTTAGATATCTTGAGGTGAAGAGAGTCCTCTTAAGTCTCACCAGCTTGATGAAAGGTTTGAGAGGATATTTCCAATATTTAATAATTCGTCATAAAAATAAAATTGAAATTAATAAATTCAAATTAAAATAATTAAAAGAATAGAATAAAAATAAGATAAATATATGATTAAAAAATTAGAATAAAATTAAACAATAATAAACAACTTGGATAAATGTGGATTATTCTGATGATGAAATTTAAAAGGGAATTGCGCTTGAGTAGTTTTCTTTAAAATTCCTAGGTGAGGAGATTTCTTCCAAGGTCTCACCAGCTTAATGGAAGGTCTAGAGGAAATTTTCAATATTAAATAATTCATATTTATTTAAATTATAAAAAGCAAAATAAAAATAATTATAGGATTAAAAAATAAAAATAGAAAAACAATTAATAATTTTTGGGATAGGAGTCAAAATTAGGTATTTCATAATATATTTAAATTATCCGACGATGGAGCCTCTTCAAGAAAGGCGATTGGTCCTACTTGAATACTCTCGAGGTGAGAAGAACTTTTAAGTTGTCCAACCAGCTTGATGGAGGAGACTTAGAAGATTTTTCAATATTTAATCATATCGAAATTAAAGCACACAAATAGGCAAAATTGAGATAACTTTAGACTATTTGGTACCATCTTAAGATGGGCGTTGTGGGGGTGCTAATCCTTCCCCGCACGTAACCGTACTCCCGAACTTTAGAATTTTTGAACGTAGACCAAGCCTTATCTTTAGACAAGAATAGGTGACCAATCACATCTAGGATTGAATGGTTGGTGGCGACTCCTTGATTTTAAAGTCTAGCGGGTTAGGTTCTAGGACCTGACACGTTACAACACTTACTAGTCTTAGCGCAGTTGAACTTTGATCTCGAAGATGTTGTAGTGATAGTGATAGTTTTGGTGGTAGATAATTGTGTTTGACCATTGTGGGCCATCAAAATCGAAAGATCCTCCTCCATATGAATATCGGGTTCAAATTATTGATAGACTCGTCCCCTTATCCGAGGATGCGAGTAGAAGCCGGAACAGGAGAGATGAAACATGAACAAGGAAAAAAAATGACATTTTTATTTTTTTTAAATAGAAATTTGAAAGTAAATATATCGAAATTTTGAAAGAGATGGAGGAATTGGAACTTTGTAAGGAATTAAAGAAAATTGAAGAAAATTTGAGAAAATATTAGAAAATTGAAAAGAATTCAAAAAAATTTAAGAGATTGAATTTTGAATTTTAGAGAGAATTTGAGTGAAAGAATAATATTAGAATGAGAAAATATGAACGAATTGGAGAAAAATTAAGAGAGTGTGAAAAAATGATTTGTGGGTATTTATAGGAGAAAATAATAGAAAAAAAAATAAAAAAGGGGCAAAGACTAAAATACCATGGCCCAAGGGGAATGGGATTATGCAAAAATTATATAATCGTTGCACAGAACTGGTTACAAATCGTTCCAAAACTGGCAATTTTGAACTGAGCCAGACTGTTTTTTACGGGTTTTTTGTTTTTAAGATCCAATGAAATTCGATCATGGACCAAATCATATCAGGATCAGAACCTTCTTAAGGGGTTTCGATTTTGGGATGGGTTAGATTGGTCCAAATTTTGGCCAGTTTTGATTTAACTCAGCTTGTTTAACAATGTCTAATTGTAGACAAGGGCGAGCATTGCCTTATAGCAAATTAGGCTGGTAATCCAAGGAGCCATAGCTCGACATTATGTGAAGATGTGTTTGTAACAAAATATTAAACTCATTATGCTATAAACAAGTTACGATATGATTTGAAACCATTGAGGAGTGTTAAAAAAACAAAATTTCTAGAAAAAATAAAATGTATACCATATTTAGCTTAGGTCTTATGGTTCGTTATCAAACTTAAGCCTTTGGCCCATATAAATGCTAAATAGCCCAACAACGGTTGGATAACCTAACCCAGGTTTTATAGCCCAATAACAAGCATGCTTATGTGAAGACAATCCTTAGTCAAGGATTGAGACTTTATAAGGATGGATTCTTGTTAAATAGAATTATCATTAAATAAGATCTCCTACACAGATATAGAATCATAAGTATTCTCAAATACAATTAGCTAGGTGTGTTATACAAGGGAGGCTAATGTACGTACAAATCTCCCTAAGCCTGTTAGAGTAACATACAAGCTTATTCCTTTACTCTTTGCCTCCACTCTCTTTAAGTACCTTGCGAACTTGAACGTTAGAGGAAGTCCTAGAGTACTAACTTCAGTGCCCCCTCACTATTCTTTGTCCTTGACATGTCTTGATATTCTCAACTCGTTGTCCCATTTGATTTGTTTTAAATGGATCAACACCAAATAGTCATCAACAATTGGCATTGTCTGCGGGAAAGCTTTGATAAAAAGCCATGACTAAACCTCAGAATATTATTCTATCACAAACATAGCCTATATAAGCCATCCTAACCCCTATCAAAACCAAATCTTTGACAATCCCTCAACCATTAGTACTCATTCAATGTTATCAATCAGGCAATCTCCTCAAGCTTTGACATTATCTACTATTACACTAATAACCATATCCCTTTTAGGGTATGAATATCTTCCCCAAAATCCTTATTCACAATGTCACTTCCATCTTGGCTAACTTAAACATCAAAGTACTTCCAAAACCTCATGGGAAGTTTCACCTTAGTTATCAAACCTCACCCTCGTTAGTCCACACAACTCTTGCTGCAACTTCACCGCTAGTAACTTCACCTAAAATTATCATTCAATTGTTAATTACGGTAACATCCTTTAGCACTCATACTGACCCTATAAATACTGAGCCCCCTCCTATGGTTGCTTGTGGTACTACTATAATTCCCATGCATAGTATCACAACCTATAACGCACCATATCCAATATCCTATCTTATTCCACCTATTCCCTACTATCAACCTTATCTAACCACTGAGCAATATAGTCACTTGTTCAACAAGTTCAAGTCCTCCAAGCCTAAATAACCATCAACAAAGTAAGGTTCTATTGCCTAATTGTTAATAATTGCATGCTCAAAGCTCAGCTTCATTAGCCTGTCACACTAAAACTCAGTGTGCAATTGCGATGGCAAAGAATGATAAGTCGAGAGATAAATCGAAAGACGATGTAGATCTAAAAGCAAAAATGGAAGTCTTTAGGAAGAAGTTTAAGGAATTGAAAAGATGAAAGATGAGACGGAACGGTTGGATGACAGACAAAAACCTTTATCCCTTTCCATAAGGTAAGAAGAGATACCAACAAGACTTAAGGAGGAAATGTACGATGGTACAAAGGATCACTACAAGACCAACCACCGGTAAAAAGGTTACCGAAGGTCAACTAATCGTCGGTTGACCGTCGACTAGGTGGATGCCAGTGAAGGTCTACCAGTGGTGATATGTTCCAATGCCGATAAAAGTTTGACAAATTATGGCCTGACTTTTCTCAGTGCTTTTAAATGCCTTTAAAAATAAAAAGCTTTTACCGGTACTTTAAAGTGTCGAAAAAAATCCTATTTGAAATTTAAATTTTTTATATTTATTGAGCTTTATTTTAAATTTATATGTTTTTACCGGCACTTAAAAATCTTATTTGAAATTTAAAATTCTTATATTTATTAAATTTTATTTTAAATTTAAAAGTTTGATTAATTCTTTACGTTAATGTCATTGTTCACTGATAGTACAATAAAATGATTTTAATTCTTAATTCAATTTTTTTTAATCTGTTTTAATTTTTTTTCCAACTTTACTTTGGTTATGATGAAATTATAGCATGCTTCGGACCACTAGGAAGAAAATAGAATAACTATAATCAATAACAGCAGCTAAGTCCATTACCTAGACATATTCAGAACAACCTGAAATTGACTGTACAGATATATTGAATGTTGTTGCTTGGATTAGTATTATGGCTAGAAATTGAAACTAATCTAGTAAGAATTACCAGCACTGTGTCCTTACAAAGTAACAATTTCCTTGTACAAAAGATAGAGGAATATATAAAAGGTACTGGGCCAGTTAACTGATACTTGAATGCCCTGATTCACATCTCAGGTGTTGATTCTTCACATAGCTTTGATGAAAACTTTCAGGGCATGTGTCATCTTGACAAACTTGTTATACACAGATGCCAAGCCATAATTACGAGGCAGAAAACTGAGGCAGCAGAAGGGAGAGTTGGAGGGTGAAAAGAGGCAGTCAACGACAATTGCCCTTCAAGTGTGGGGTAATAGTAACCATAGGGTTGTGTGATAAATTTGAGTTTCATTCCTATGAGATAGATTACAGTTTATTACCAAGAAATGAAATAGACAGATTAATAATACAAATAGATTGATATGGATTGGTTAGAGTGAAACTGAAGTTTCGAAGGAAAGAAAGAAAGAAAGAAAGAAAAAATGTTAAGAAGTTGGATTCGAAGAGCAACTACCTGAAACATTCTTGAAACTTACTTTCAGGAAAGATAATGCAAATACTTCTAATATCTATAGATACATTGAAACACCTGAAACATTCATGAAACTTACTTTCCTTCCTTAACTTCTGGAGCAAGTAGACCAAAACAGTTAAGAAAATCCTAAAATGTGCGCCTAGTAAGATATCCAGCACAGTTGATCCTAATTGCTTCAAGAACACCCTAGAAGTGAAATAAATGAAATTTTTAGTCAAGATCAGGGAGCATGAAACCTATATACAATGAACCAAGAGCATCTTGACAGGTAACAGTCAAACTAAATAACAGCACGTATAAAACACAAATACTTACACCATAGCGTAATTGTTGAATGACACTGGAATTCTCAAAAATGGTAGGTTTGAGAACATTGTTCGGCTTCACACATCTGATGTAGTGAGGTTCTGTAGCACTCAAGGTCTCCATCAGAGATTGAAGTTGTAGCTGCAATTTAGACAAATTGTTAGCAAATTCTCAAGATCAGATTTAGAGCACAAAAGATAATAACAAAGTTGTCATGCATGTCAACCAGTAAGTCTTTCAAAATCATTAAAGCTTATGACAACAGCCAATAGGCTATCCAAAGCGACCAATGGGAGCAAATAGCAAAATGGAAAATGGATAAACAGGGTAGAAGCATATAGACCATGACCCAATCTGGAGAAATAGAATGAAAGGCTAAAAGCATAATTTGATTGCTAAACACTGGAATTAGTTAATGCCTACCATGTCCTAGCCAACTTGGTGTTGTGATTTAAAATAAAAGTGAAAATGTAGTCATTCAGACAATCCATATTTTCCATCAGTTTTCATACGTCACATACAATGACATATTTCAAGCTCCAGTAGTTAGAGTAAAATAAGAGTGCCAACACAAGTTAATCAAATAAAATCCACATCATAGAAGGCTAGAAAAAGGCATATATAAGCTGACCCTAACTCCCTAACTTTCACAAGCTTGGAAAAGTAAGCAAATTGTTGGATAAAAGAATAAAAGATGAAGCCATGTCATTAGCAATATCTGCAGGAGCCTCTCTATCACATCTATATGCTACAAGCAAACTAACAGGTAAGTGAAAGGACATACATACCACCAGATATGACAGTTAAACCAAAAATAGATCCACTACTAAATGGAATTATGTAACCACATATGCCATCACCTGAACAAGAGAACTCGACTAAAATGCATTACCTTGAAGCGTGAACCAATGGAAGAAAATTTGGATGACTTAGATGATTCTTCTGGAAGTGGAGGAAAAAGACTTGCCACAAAGGAGCACTTTGATGCAGTCAACAGAGCTTGATGCTCAGCCACAAGATAATCTTTGTTTTTGTCCAAAAATTGATTTGCTTGATAAGTCACCTACGGAATTGAGAAAGAAACGATGAACAATCCCCAGCCAATAAAGATGAGGTTTATATAATGGCAACAAATATTTACCTCCCCAGTATAGTGTGAGATACTAAAATCAGAAAGGGAAAGTTTTGGTTTAATAAAACGCTTATTATTTTTGAAAGTCTGGTACAATTTCTGTGCAAAAGTTTCATGGGTAGACTTCGGAAACATGCTGCATTAGGGGAATCAAACTCAAGAAAATTAGTCAAAGGGAAAGAAATATAATACATGACAAAGTGCACAGGAGCAAATGAATTAACCAAGTATAAAATTCTATGATCCTTTTGAACCATAAAAAACAAAGCAGCATACCAGGCTTCATCTAAAAGTGCAATTATTCCTCCAGGCTTCTGTAATATATTAAATTACACAATATAATATATCAGAATAAGGGGGAAAAAATGAAAACCAAAAAAACTTGACTTAAAAGAGCATATGAGAAACAAGCTCTAAACCTTTTCAATTAGGTCTAAGACATCTTGGTTAACAAACTCAATATACCTCCAATTTATTTCTTCTTTCGTATATTCTTCTTGCTCCATTTTGAATACATGCTGCAAATATTACGATGGATAATATCATGATGCATTCTCACTTTCTCCACACAAAAAAAAGATAGAAACTGGATATCCTTGCAAGACGAAAAAGAGGCAGCAAGAAGCAGAAAACAGCATATGTTTTTCAGTCAACCTTTTGTTGGAGATTCCAAAATGGCAGGTATCTTCCAAATAAATGAGGCAAAGAATGCATTCATATATGCATATGGGAAATGCGATTGGAGAAATCGTTCAACAGTTGGCATACTTGCAAAAATTTTTGGAGTATTTCGCATTTGAATACTTCTTGGAATAATGAGAAATCTATCTCTATAGTATTAGAATTTCTACTATACCATTAGGAATAATAAGAATAATTACAAGAAGCACATGAATAGATAACACAAACCCAAGCAAACAATGAATTCTTTTTATATACCAAATAGCAACACTCTTCAATTACTACGGAAATATACCAGGTTTTCTTCTGTATATCGGTGTTCAGAGACACTAAACATATAGATTCCAAGAATGCCACTCCTGTAGAAGTGCATGCAAAGCATAAATTATAGGCATCCACAGCTGCTCAGATAAGTCCACCAAGGGTTTTAATTTTACCAGTTCAAACAATAGAGAGTAAAAATAGACAAGCGTATCATTAATTTATAAATCTAGAGTAAAACCCCTTTTCATGCTCAACCATACCTGAGAAGGGAAAAAAACTATCAGTGCAAATAATATACTTGAAGAAGTGAAAACATCAAGAGCCAAAATATATAAACCTAACTGTTTATGCTAGAAAAGACTTTCAAAATTTTGTTCAACACAATAAGATTATAAAAATATTCGTGCATTCAAAGACCAGCTAAATTAAACTAAATAGCGATGTGTTCAAATCTAATGGCCTGAATGAATTTACTCTATCAAGATCATAATAGCAACTCAGCAATCTGAACAGCATTAAGTGCAGCTCCCTTGCGTACTTGGTCATCGCAGATGAAGATGTCCAGCCTATTTTAAAATTTCATATGAGTATGAAATAGTCTAAAAGGACAAACAAAAATGTAGAGAAGAAGGAATTTTACCCATGATTTCCTTCCTGTGACACGTCCTGGCGTATTCTGCTAACTGCAACATCATCTTTGTTTGATACCTCCAATGGTGTAGGGAAGTGATTGGAAGTCCGATCATCAATAACTACTACTCCGGGAGCATTTTTCAAAATTTCTCTTGCTTTATCCTGATGAACAAAAGATTTACCAAATAAAAAGTTGAAAATAAAACCAAAGCTACATTTGTCACGAGGAAGATGTTTTTGGGCCAGAAACAGGGAACCTAGAAGACACTTCTATATAGGTACAGATGTAGCCAAGCTTATAATAACTCTTGCTCATCGTTCAGATCTCTTTGGTTCATGCGTTTTTAATAAAATAGCAATTAGATTTAAAGACAACATAGCATGTAATTCTACACTTTATCAAATTTAAGCTAACATGTTCTAAAAAATGCAATTGGACTCAGTCATCTATATAATATTTGAGACTCAATGAATGATTGCGATTTGAAGAAGATAATGAAAGGAAAACGCAGGATAAAACTCAAAAGTACAAGGAAAATGAGAAGAAGCCCTAAATTCCATAGTCTGAAAAAAAGAGCTTAAAACTCAAAAGATAAATGCAATGCATGTAAATGCAAAAGGCTAGCCATAATGACAAGAACAAATCAAATGTTTGCGACCTTTTCATCACTTTTATTTCATATATTGATGATAAAATTGTAAATTCACAATATTGTAAAATGTTACCTCATCAAGGGGCTTCTCAAACTAAAGATTCACACTCTCAGCATGTGCACGCATTACAGGAACTCGTATGCATGTGGCAGTGACTTTAACATTCATGTCATTCTGAGAAAATGGGACAAACAACCACGAGTTTCCTTCTCAATTGAAAATTCAAAGGAAAAAGACATTAGATAATTTTATAAATCAGAACACTTTAACTACTTAGCCAGATTTTCCTTGTCTCTTTTACCATTTTCATTTCTTCTTCATTATATCCATTCTCAAGAACAGGGGCATTATGTGAGAACAAATTAAAAGCATACTCTCAAGAACAGGGGCATTATGTGTGAACAAATTAAAAGCATACTGCAAAAGTAAAAAAGAAAAAAGAGAAAATCATAAGAAATCTGGTCAGATGAAAAGATACACAAATTTATGGATGCCGTAAAACAGTTATACGTACTTGTTGCTTAAAGATATTACAAGTTGGTGGTTTCCCTTCCAGGACCTAAAAGAAAATGTAGCAATGAATCATTTAGAAAAAAAGATTAATCAAACTCTAATTCAACAAGTAACAATAAACGAAAATAGAAAAGGAAAAAAAAGCTGAATCGAATCACCTCACGTGTTTGTAGTTCAAGCTCATGCATAGCAGCAGCACTAGCACCATAATAAGCAAATAAATAAATAAATAAATAAAAAAATTTGCTGAAGAACAATAAGCAAATAAATAAACAAATAAATTCAGTATCAAAGCTTATGATGAAAGAAAGATGCGACAATGGGTATTGAGATACTAACCTCCAAAAACAGAAGCGAAGACAGAGGCAGAGGCGGAAGCGGAAGTGAGGGAAGAAGAGATCAGAGTGAAGCCGATGATTCGCCTCCTAAGTCCCGTTTATGTATTGGTTTGAGTTTGAGAGAAGGGGGGAAGCACGTTATTTGGAGACTACCTAATTGAAGAATCTACGGTGACAGTCGTGAGCGGCAAAACTGATGATGACGGCGGTGAAACCAGAGGTGACGATGGCGGTAGTCATAGCAGAGCTAACAGCAAGGATGGTGAGAGGAAAAAGTTAGGGTTTGGATTTAAAATTAGGTGAAGTTTGACTACAGACGAAGAAGGAAAAAGAAAATTTGGAGAAGCATGAGACTTTTCTAGCTTTGCTTTAAAGATTTCTTTGGTTCCTTGTTTTAAAAGAATTGGGTGATAAATTCATAGTGCCTTAGAAAATACTGTTAACACCGACGGTTGTTTCAAAGCCGGCAAAAATAAAATCGGAAAAGAAAATGCAGGCGGTTTTTAAAACTGCCCTAATAAAAGTGCCCTTAAAAATGTTTTTTTTTAGTGGATCCTACTAATCATCTTGATCACTTTTGATTTTGGATAGATCTTTAGAGGATGCCTCATTATGTGAAATGTAGGGTATTGCTGACCTTAAATGGTTTCAAACAGGCAAGTATATGCGGTCGACAAGTAATACAATGGTAAGTCCATATATCATCCTCCAGAGATTGAGAAACAAACCTAACTAAGTACTATATTAAATCACATTAAGTATATTCAAATATCTATTAACCACAATTGCAAATTAGGCATGACATTAAAGACGATAAATGAATAAAAGTAAAAGAAAAAATTACAATACTCACAATGAAAGCTTTAACATAAGTTCCAAAAATTAAAAACGATGCTAAAGTAAATAACATCAGATAAAAAGTGCTTTAAAATAAATAAAAGAATTTAAAGAGCATGTATTTGTGGGAATTTAAATGGAATAAAAGTAAATTGCATAAATTTAAATTGCATTAAAAATGAAGAATTTGAAATGTAATTGACATGAAAGCAAATTGCATAATAATGTAAGTAACATTCAAAAGCTAAAGGCAAACTTGAAAAACAAATTTTTAAAAGCTTGAATGGAAACTAATTTGTGCAAATGGCATTCAAATCCCAGACTAGAGTATCAATTGAACCTTCTATAAACTAGAGCCAACTCAGAGTTGTCCTATTTTAGAGATTTAATTTTCAACCAGCCTTGAATTGACAACAATCAACCATGGTAGTTGAAAGGTGGAATAAGAAAGTAAACTAAAAGCATTTCTGAAATTTAAATTTCAAGAATTGAAATTCAACAACTAACGCTATCTTTAGATAGACATTAGTAAAGGAAAATAAAGGAAAGGAAATGAAAGGAATATAAAGGACTATATAGGTATTATTTATAAGTGCAGACATTAGTAAATTTAGGCCAAATATGCAGTATATAGGTTTTCGTTATTTATAAGTGTAGACTTATACTTCGTATAATATTTTGGTAAACCTTACAATATTCAAAATTGTAATTAATTACGTGTAGTGAAAAAATTCTAGAAGACATGCTTCTAACACAAACCACCAACTAGTTAAGTATAGAACTTTAAACATCAAGCATGGCCATTCACAATTTAGCAAGCCAGTCAAACAAAAGAGGCCGTATGGCTCTACTACTATGCTCTTAGATATTGATTGGTAAAACAAAATCAACCATATTGGATTTCATGAGGCCAGCAGGCAATTATTTTTTCCCTTTAATTTTTGGTATGGGCCAACTTTATTAGAGAATTTTAGAATTCTAAAGAAATGGAAAAGACAAAATGACGAACGAAGTGTGTCGATTTACAAGCACATACAAATCAGCAGGTTGGCTTGGCAACAATTGGTGACGTCTAAATCACCCAAACAACACCCTATGCATTAGCCATTAGGAGCCCTTTTACCAAGTTGACTTTAACCTATTTAACTAAATCATCCCATTATTTATTCTCCCACGTAGCCCTTCTTCTTTGCATTCTCCTTAACTCGAGGAGACTTCTTCTTCTCAAAACCCACACTTTTGGCTCCTATCTCTTTCTCAGTTTCTTCTCTCTTAAACCTTAACAATGAGTAACATAAGCTTGGTAGAGGCCGAGCTGCCACCAGGGTTCAGATTCCATCCCAGAGATGAAGAACTTGTTTGTGATTATTTGATGAAGAAACTGGCTTCAACGGATACCTTGCAACTCATGATTGAGGTTGACCTTAACAAATGCGAGCCATGGGATATTCCAGGTGAGTTTTTTTTATTATTAATATAAATTTCTTGATTTCAAGTTTCAGAAGCTGGTTTCGAACCTAGCTCTTGGATCATGAATGAAATACATGCATCAATTTCATTGAATTACCAAATGCTCAGGATATGTGTTTTCTTTTTCTGCATTTTTTTTTGGTTCAATTTTTTTTTCTGCATTTTAAGCTTGCTTGCATTTGCTTTGTCCTCAAGGAAAGAGACAGAAGAGAGAGGAAGGATATTATTTTCCGCTTCTTTTCTTTGCTTAATTTGCTGTAGGACCGGCTATAAATGGATGTCTTTAACGACTACTTTGATCGGTGATGAGATTGAAAATAATGAAAACATGCTTAAAGATATATTTTTTAATAAAATAATAGAAAAATTAAAAATAGAGACAGGAAGGTAATTTATCCTCCTATCATTTTGCCTATATGCGTCCCTGGGCATCCATACTTGGCCTAAGATGATGGTGTATGTGTTTCCATTTTTGTGGTGGGAAAATGTTTAATTCTCTAGAGAAAAGAAATTAAAAGTTCTTGTTAGTTATAGTAATGAAGTAGATATTATTGAAAGATATTTAATTACCAATTTTATGAGTACTTTTTTTTGGCATTTTCTACATTTAATTCATGATTTTTTTCCTACTAAAAACGCCAATTGGTCAAAAGCATATTCATGACCTCCAAAAATCACAATCACATTCAAACTTGCCTCTCAAGACTTTGGTGTACTTTGATAATTTTACAGAAGTGTCTTTCAAATACACCTTATATATTTTGTAGGTGTAATACTATATAATTACTTCTGATAAAAAAGTACTATATAATTACTTGTATGATTTTCTAATCTTACTTATTTTACCAAAGTAACTGCTTTTCTCTGAACCCTAAATTTCATAATTTTGATGTTAAATTATATTCCCATATGCTGCATGATTGAAAAATTATATACATTGAAAAATGGTAGTGCTATGGAGACAAATATATAATTATATATGGTGAGCCTAAAATTAACTGGTTTGGTCGGTATGTATGAGACCTGAAAATTGGCTTAAATATATATCCAAATCACATTGAGCTGTTTTGAAAAGTCTTGAATCTATAATTTAATAGTCCGAAATTATTGTTGTTGTTGTTGTTGTTATTATTATTATTATTATTATTTGGAAAATGTTATCCAAGAATTTCATAATCTACATCTTCTAGTGAAATTAACAGTCTTGGCAGTGTCCCAAACAAAAGCTGTGAAAGTGATTGAGATAATAACAATGAAACTCAAAATTAAATAAGTCCAGTCATCTTCCTTTATTAATACTTTGTTCATACCAAATCCAATAGAGCCTGTCTCAATCTCTTCAACTTTTTCAAACTAATATCATTATGTTATTTTACAAAAAAAAACAGTGGTGGAAATTAATTTTCAATAATTATTTCTAAATATTCAAAAATTTGCATTTCAATTTGAACAAACCACACGTGTAAGCAAAGCAACCATTTTGTCTTTTGGCAAATTACCATTATTATCTTCAATAATTCTGCATTAAGAGACAGAAATTGACCTCTCAACTGCAAACTTATTTGATTGGTTCAGCTATTTTAAGCCACAACTGGTAAGTAATAAGTAAACAAACTCATCTGATGTTTATCAATTTGGAATGCCACGTGCATTATGACCCCAATTAGCCTTGAAAATTATTTCAACATCACCGTCATATTTTATTATTTTTTTTTTTGGATTTTATACAAGTATTTTACTTGCACTAAGGAATATCTAAATTTCAATTAAATAAAAGAAAAACCAAGAAAATTACTTTGAAGTAATCCAATTGAAAGGTAATTGAAAAGGAAATAACATAATTATTAATTATTAATTGTGGAAACTCTTTCTTCATCAAAGATATATTAATATATATTATGGATAAATCATTAATTACTAAAGAAGAAAATTAGGAGTAGAATTATTAGGCTTTGGATACATAATCACTTTCTTTTTTGGATTTTTTTTACTCGATCAAAAGTGATTATGATAAAGTCTTTTTTTATTAGGTCGTTCAATAAAATAAAATTCATTTGGGTGAATTATTCGAACCAAAAAAGAGCTTCAAAGAAGTGATGACCAAGTATTATTGCATAATATAAAGTAAGGAGTTCTGATAAATATATTAGGTTATATGGCATGGCATCCAATTTCTACCCATGTGAAAAATGCAAGGCTAAAAATTTTATACACATAAGAAAGTATAAAGCTAACTACCATATTTATATTATTTATGATAATGCTAAAATGTTTCTACATTTACTTTCTCATTTAAGCATTGTTATTTTGGAAAATGTATGGTAGAAACGGCTCGAGTGGGAGGCAAAGAATGGTATTTTTACAATCAAAGAGATCGAAAATATGCAACAGGATTGAGAACAAATAGGGCAACAGCTTCTGGGTACTGGAAGGCCACAGGGAAAGACAGGGCTGTCCTTAGGAAAGGCACCCTTGTTGGAATGAGGAAGACCTTGGTGTTCTACCAAGGTAGGGCTCCCAAAGGAAGAAAAACTGACTGGGTCATGCATGAGTTCAGGCTTGAAGGACCCCTTGCCTCTCCCAACCCTCCTACTCTCAAGGTAAAAATATGCTTGTCTCTTCATTTTTTTTTCGTATTTAGTTCTTTGGATAAGATATATATTTATTTGGCATTAATTGAGCAAAATTTATTTGAAACACCATCAGAAAAATTTTTAAATCTTACAAACAAAATTAATGAGATGATATATACATATAGAGATATATTAAAAAAAAATAAGACTTGTAACAATTTTTTAATTCTGATTGTGAAATTAAATTTTTTCACCGTCATAATATCAAATAGAAATTGTTAATTCATGTTTTCAAATGTAGACAAACAAAAAGAATGCTTTGGTCAAATTTACAATGGAACAATCATTTTCGATTTTCAAGTTGTTTTATTTTAAGTCCTTAAGTTTCTGCGTGAATCTTGGGACATGTTGCAATAAAAAAGTATTGATGATTAAAATATGTCAAAGTCGGATATCTATACAATTTTCTTTTATCCATACCACAAGCTGACTCATATTTTATTTGATTGTCCTTTACACTGTTTTCATATTGAAAAATAATAATAAACATGTCCTTTTGTGTTTCAATTTTCAAGAAAAAAAAACTCTTATATTCTATTAACTGGGAAATTATTGACTAAACTAATCCATGGTTGGAGAGTAAACACAATATTTGCTAAAATTAGGTTAAATTTTAGACAAAAATTTTTAAATTCAGATTTAGTTAAAACTTTATTTGATTTTAATTTTAAAATATTAATATAAAATATTTTTATGTTTTAATAGTATCTTAAAAATAAATAGATATAATGGGTAGATTCAAATTAATCAAATCGGAGTCTAACATTAAACATTATAAAATGAGTTGGAACTTGCTCCACATGAACACTTGGAGTATTAATTCATATATTATATTTAATACATTATTAGTCAAGTTTTTAAATTTTACAAATGAGGTTAAGATGGCTACACATAATCTTTTCAGAATATTAAGTAAATAAAAAACAATAAAATAAAGCATATATAACAATTTTAACTTCGTTTATAAAATTCGAAAATTCCAATGACAATATATTTAATAATAATCTTTAAATTTTTCATTATATTATAGATTAATTGTATTTTTAGTATTTTTGTCATGGGAAATTTTATTTTAAATCAAATTTAAGTAAAAGGAAACGAAAAAAAATATATTTTGCTCACAGAGGAATTTACCGAATTTCATTTAAAATTTATTGTTATATTCATGTCAATTTTATTATTTAAATTTGATGAAACAAATTTCGTTTTTATCATTTTGGAACATGTAGGAAGATTGGGTTTTATGTCGATTGTTCCACAAAAACAGAGAAATTACTGCCAAACCTTGTAGCATGGGAAGCTGTTACGATGACACAGGCTCTTCACCTCTGCCACCATTAATGGATTCCTATATCATTTTTGACCAAAACCAACCAAATTTAGATGAATACGATGAGCAAGTGCCCTGCCTCTCCATTCTGTCTCACAACCAAACCAATCACCCAATTTTCACAGACATCTACCACATGGAACCAAACATTCCTAACAAAATCCAAACATCCGTTGGACAAATCCCAATGAATAATGCTGCTTGTTTAGACTCTTTCCCTTGTGACAAAAAGGTAATAAAAGCTGTGCTGAATCATCTTACCAAGCTGGATACTTATCTTAATGTGAAGGGATCACCAAGCTTTGGAGATGGAAGTTCAGATCAGAGCTATTCATCTGAAGTGGGCATGCCCAACATTTGGAATTAATCATTATTATTATAGAAATTAGGATATTAATCAAATTTATAACGTGGACTTTTTTTTTGGGTACATAAATTTATAACGTGGACTTGCTACTTAGTCCTTTTAGAAAAAATGATTGTTGTAAAAAAAAAAAATACAAATTTGGGATTATATAAATTTCCCCTTCCTTAGCATATGCACTTGTTTCCATATTAGGATAGCTCTTGAAGTGGAAAATTATAATTGATTCAAGTGTGAGTACAAATTTATAGTTTCATTAGATCAAATGTATAATTATGAAAAACTTCATATTGTTGTGTATATAAAGTTCTATGAAGTGACTAGCAATCATGTGATCTATTGGTAGATTTTGGTAGATTGTTAGACTCTTCATTTTAACGATCATGACTTAATCTTTGGCAACATCACATGTAAAAAAATCTATGAAGTGGGAATTTCCCTTTTGTTCTTGGGAGAATGATGAGAAAGGAAAGAACAACAATTTCCTTCCCCTGCTAGGAGAGGGAAAAGAATTTTGGGATTCTCTTTTTCCTTAAAAGGTATTTATGGTTAGACTTATTGGTTAAATGCTCGATTTATGACTAAACTTAAAGGATTGGTTATATTACAATAAAATATATTTCTTTCACAAAAATAAAATAAATTTTTTTTTCGAATCAAGATATACTATTTTCAAGATGTATCTAAAAAAAAACTTGTGACGGAATTGAAAGTGTAATACGCTCATTGTTAAACTGCAAGAGACAATATATATATATATATATATATATATATATATTGGAAAATTGTAATTGATTAAGTGTAGTACAAGTTTATAATTTCTTTGAATCAAATGTATAATCATAAAAAATTTCATATGCTAACAACCTTGTTAGTATCATTGTCAGAAGGCCAGATAGGCCCATCTTACCGAACTTGATCCACAAGACATACTCATATAGTTACACCTTGTAACGAAAGAACATTTATGAGTATAACTATCCATAATTATGTAACTGCCGTAACTGCTACTCTCTTAATTATATTACGTAACCACCCATTTAATGAGTGTAACCGCCCACTTAAACACCTATATAAACGTGTAGAGACACAGGAAGCAAGTACGAGCACACTTTCACTCTCTTCCAACTTTGATATTCTTTCTTTAATACTCTACTAACTTAAGCATCGGAGAAAGTCCCACCGGGAACAACCCTGGTGGTCCTTCTGTTTTGCAGGTTGATCCAAAAAGGAAAAAGTTGATCCATCATCGACAAACCTAGTAACCTTTTTGGCATCAACATTTTGGCGCCATATGTGGAAACTCGAAGAAGAAGCTATGTCGAGCTCCCAAACAAACCAACAAACATCAAATCAACCACAAACAGTATCCATGGAGCAGTACAATCAATTGCTCGCCTAAAACAAAGCTTTAGAAGCTAAAATAGCCCACTATGCCCAGATAGTGGAAACTTTGATAGCTTGTCGCCATTCAAGCACAGATCGCCCAATTGAACCCACTAATCGCCCAACTACATTCGATGTACAACCAACTGCTCCTATTCGCCAATGAATGACCACTCCACATCAGCAAAATCCACCCGAAGCACAACTCCCTGTAAACAATCAATCAGATGCAGCTCGCCCAACCAGTGCCATCCCCAACCAAAATCCAAACCCGCAAGCAGAACCCCAAGTCAGGCAATGTAGCTCACATGGAAGGAGGGAAAGAGAAGAAGGAAGTGTCAACTCCCCCATAATAGATGTGGCAAAAAGAACCAAGACTGTCCATGAGAACTCTAATCTCTCCTTGCAAGAAAGATTAGATGCTATTGACAAAGAACTTAAGGAGATGAAGAAAGGGAGACAAGAATTAGTCCATTGTGTACGGCGAACAAATAGTCCATTATCTCTAGAGATCCAAAGAGAAATTGTTCCTCGCCATTTTCGGGCACCAAAGGAGAAATATGATGGGACAGGCGACCCACAAGACCATGTATTGTGTTATGAGTCAACTTTAGATCTGTACGGTACAAATGATGCTATCAAGTGCAAAACGTTTCCAACAACTTTGACAGGTACAGCTAGGTCTTGGTTTTATTCTCTTACACCTAACTCTATCACTAGTTTTGAACAGCTTAGTAAACTATTCGTCGAACATTTCCTTGCCAATAAGAAGCAAACGGGGACTTTTGCTAGTCTAATATCAATCGTTCAAAAGCCCAAAGAGATTTTGTCGGATTATATACATAGATTCATTAATTTCTATGCTGATGTAAAGGATCCTGACGACAATCTTGCTATCCAAGCATTTAGAGTAGGTGTGATCAACGACCATGTTCACTATGCCTTATATGATGAGGGACCATTAGCCTTGCATGAGGTATTATAGAAAGCTCAAAGCCTTGCTGAAGCAGAAGAGATTAGGAAGACAAACATTGAGGGAGTTGGCGATCGAAGAGTTGGCAATCTTATGAACACCAAATCAAGCCAAGACCTATAAAGCCCATGATTCCTAGGATGGAGAAATCTCACCATTTGAAGTATATTCTTGTATTTTTCCATTAAGCTATGTTCTATTTGTTTCCATTATTTATTGATACTTAGAAAAGAGAATTGAACCACAAAAGTCTAATTAATTGCTTATCCCGGCCGTTAGCGCCAGCATCTTGGACACTTGCTCGCCTCGGGCCTTAGCGCCAGTATCTTGATCGCATGATCGAAATGGCCTCAATGCCAGTGTTTTAGGCAGTTGCTCACCTGGGCTTAGCGCTAGTGTTTTAGGCGGTTGCTCACCTGGACCTCACACACTAGTTACTAGTTCGCCCAAGTTTTAGCGCCAATATTTGGGCATTAGCTTGCCCTGGCATCAACGCGCCGGTATTCCCTTGCTTGCCACAGCCTTAGCGCCAGTATGCACTTGCGTGCCCATCCTCTCAACACCAATTTTGTGCACTTGCTTGCCCCGGCCTTAGCGCCAGTCCCTTACTCGCCTTGGTCTTCGCGCCAGTATCTCAATTGATCACCCATACCTTGGCGCAAAGCTTCGTGAGACATGTGCTCGCTATGGCCTTAACGCCAGTTTCCACTCACTCTTGGCCAGAGCGCCAGTCTTCAAAGTCTTTCTCGCCCATGATCTTGGATTCTCATCACCTTAAGCACTAGAATTTAAAAGTTCATATGCAGTCACGACCTTGACGCTACCTTGGTTAAACCCTTTGACTGAGGATACAAAATTCAAGAATACCAATCACTTTGTAATCGCCATTCACCAAGGGGAATAATGTTAGTATCATTGTCAGAAGGCCTAATAGGCCCATCTTACCGAGCTTGACGCATAAGACACACTCATATAGTTATACCTTGTAACGTAAGAACATTTATGAGTATATGTGATAATCGTAAATTTTTCATTTATTGGAAATTATACATATTGTAAATAAATATTGGAGCAAATAAATATTGGAAATAAATAAATAAATAAATCAATAAAATTATAAGAATGGGATACTAGTGAAAATCCCGAGAATTGAGAAAGGAACGGATGGTGGAAATCCGAGTGAAGGAAAATTAAATTCGGAAAATAAGGAAAGGAGGAAATTTAATTTGGATAAATAGAAATCCAAATTAAATAAGAAATTGAGAAAGAAAATATATATATATTGTAAATACAATATATATATATATATATATATATATATTATTATTACATTTATATAGGTATATATAAATGTTATTTATTTCAAAGTACATAAATATATACATATATATTTATACTAGATATATATTTTTATACACAAAATATATATCTTTATATATATATAAAATATATATAGTACTATATAATATATAATAATAATATTATATGTCTTATATATATTATAAGTATAATATATATATGTATAATGTATAATTATAATTAAAATAAAATAAAATAAAAAAAGAAAAGAAAAGAAACAGAATCGGGAAGACTCCCAATTCTGTCTTCTCGAAGGGTAACCGGCCCTTCGCCGGAGAAGGAAGAGAGGAGAAGGGAGAGAGGACGTCGGCCGGCGAGATAAGGGGTGGAAGACAAGGTGACCGGCGACGGGAGACGGTGAAAATAGGAAGGAAAATCGAAGGAAAAACCGGCGGAGGCCGGGAAGAAAAAAAAGAAGAGAAAGTGGCGGTGCCGACGGAATTGGCCACCGCCAATGCCACCGAAGCTTCACCAGAGGAAAAGGAAAACGTGGGAGGCCACGGTTCAGGCGGTGAACGGCGGAGGAACGCCGACGGAGGAGGAGAAGAAACTGAGGCAAAACCGAGTAGATCCGCCGCCGTGCCGTCGATTCGTGACGAACAGAGGCCAGATCCGGCTTCACCGTGGTGCCGGCCAGCTGCTGAGCCCCTGAGCCGTCGGAGAACTGGCCGCCGGCGAGGAACCGGCGAGGAAGGAGGCAGACCGGTCTTGCGGGAAAAAGAAAAGAAAAAGGAAAGGAAAAAGAAAAAGAAAAAGAAAAGAAAAGAAAAGAAAAGAAAAGAAAAGAAAAGAGAAAAAGAAAGAAAAGAAGAAAAAGAAGAAAAAGGGAAAAGGAATTCCGGGAATTTGGAGAATTCCCGAGAATTCGGAAATTACGGGAAATCCCGAGAATTACGGGGATCGGTAAGAAATCCCGAAAAATATTAAATTATTTAAATAATTTATTTATTTAAATAATTATGGAAAAATTCTAAATTTTAGAATTTAATTTCCAGAAAATTCCCTCGATGACCGAGCCGATGGAATCGGGCGAGGTGAACACGGGCGCGACCTATGAGAGGCAGTCGCCGACCCGAAACAGGTAAGGGAGACATGTGCCACCTGTAAGGATATTTGGCCATGTTTTTAAATTGCATTTAATTTTATAAATGCTATTAATAATTATCAGTTTTTTGTGTGATGATTTATCGATTGAAATTGTGATGAAACACCGGTTGAAAATATAAACTGTATTTTCCGTGCAGGAGCCTAACCAAATCGGCAGCCGTTATACTGCCGAAAAATTATCGAAAATTACATAATTTACCGAAAATCACCAAAAACCAAAATAAAAGATTTGATTTCACGTGAATCGATTTTCGTGTACGAAAATCGAGAAATTAAGTAAATTTCATAAAACATGAATATAGTGATATTTAATTTTAAAATATTCATGTTTTCGAGAATGGTGAAAAGGAAATCACCGAAAATTCACCAGTATGTGATATTTCACGTGAAATTAGATGAAAATGAAAAAGAGACTGAAGTGAATATTTTTATAAATATTCTTAAATATTCAATTGATTTTACATAAAACCTTATGGTTTTAATTATGGAATTAATTAATTATGAAAATTCCATAAAGGTTAAGAAATGGTGGAAAACCATGATTTCGGGACAAAAGGTCTCTACACGTGTTTCTAGAAGAAAACATGGTTAAGGGATTTTGAATTTGGAAAGTAAATAATTTATTTTTACATAAATTATGAAAACATTTGATTTGAATCCCGATTTCTTTGAAAACCATGTTTTGGATAAAAGGCACGGGAAAGCGTGCATATGTGTTTTACGATGGAAAAGGACAGTTTTGCCCTTCTATTTTTACAGTGATGATTTTGTAGACTGTTTTCACCGTATGGAAAACATGATATATACTTTTATGAAATAATTTGAAAAATATTATTTATTTTATAAATTTCATAAAGGTGATTATATTTACATGTGAGCCTTATGGATAATTTGATTTATCGTGTTTAAAATCCATAAAGGCTATGGTACGGTTTATACTGGTTTGAGACTTAGGCCCCGAGTTTCATGCATCACACTTATACTGTTACTGTCACGTGGCTGATAGACCTGCCAGTCATCAGCGTCCCGGATGTCACCTGGCAAGTGTACACCGAGGACACCATATAGATCATGGCCATAGATCGCATACATACTGTTTACTGTGTCCCTTTGGGGATGATTACTGGTCCATTATTGGACGATGATAGCATGATTTAATTGTAGGGTGATGCCTAGTCTCACATACTGATTACTGTTTACTGAAAGGATTCACAGAATCCTATTTACTATACTATACTATTTACTGTGCTAAATTATTGTACTGATTACTGTTTACTGATGAAAAATCGTACCAAAACACTGTTTACTGTACTGTACTATTTACTGAAATGGTAGCCATTGATTACTGTTTTACTGAACTGAAAGCTACCATTTACTGTTTACTGAACTGAAAGCTACCGTATACTATTTACTAAATGGGTAGCTACTGTTTATTGTTACTGACTAAATCGTATCGAGATACTGTTTTACTGAATACTGAATATACTGTTTTACTGAACTGTACGATACAGTTACTGATTTGAAAAGAGAAATAAATGTTTATTCTAAAGGAATAACATAAGAATTATTTCTAAGATAGAAATAATCGAAGAAGTAATTATCAAATGATTGGATATTTACAAATCACTGTACTGTCATGTGTTTTTACTGTACTGAAGAGAAGAGAAGTAAACCACTGTTTTATTTCTGAACTGTCACGTGTTTTAAGGTATACTGAAAGTGAAAAGAGATAAGTGGTTTACTTTGTGGAAAAACGAAAATTATATCGTTTGAAAACAACGAAAATAGTACTCTCTACAGTTGCTTCTAGGTTCCGGAACAAGTCAGGTATTTCAAAATACCTGCCTTACTCTATCTGGATCACTAGCCGACTGTAGTATCCTTCCTACATGTGTACCTAGAGCCAGCTAGGAAGATTTTAAAGAAAATGAAAAAAAAATTATTTTCAGCATATAGATAGCTGAATATCAAGTGTGACATATAACTCTCTTATTGAGCCGTGGTTTGCTCACTCCCCAATTTTAACATTTCAGGTTTTGATGATGGTGAGATCCAATAGTTGTGGATTACGGCTGCACATAAAGGACAATGTGACAGACCGACTGATTTATATGAGGTATGATCATTTATTTTCTGTATTTAGACATGTATGCAGTACTACTTGCTTATTAAGTAAGATAGGGGATGTATGTAATATAAACAATGTTATGTAAATTTGTTTAATAGTTAGTAAAAGTGAAGTATCACAGACAGCCCAACCGGATGAATTGTGTAAAATAAGGTTAAAAATGTGGTAACGGGTCGTTACAGATTTAATGGTATCAGAGCATGGTTGGCCTGATGTCTGTGGATACTTTGAAAGGAAAAGTGTTAAACATCCCGGGTAGTACTATGTCGTCTGAATACATAGAGAAAATAAATGATTGTAAATTGAGAAAAAAATAAATTAAAGGGAGTGAGAAAGTATAAATTGACAATGTTAAAGAAATGATAGGCTCAGAAATTACCAGAAAAGTGGTGATTCTTATAATCTAAATGAAGGCCTGTTCGGTAAGAAACCGAAAGGACTCGGTAAGGGCCCCACCAGTACTTTACGGTTCGAACCGAATTGAGACCTGGAAGTGATGATATAAGGAGGGGAATGATATATCATCATTAAATAGACTTTAAGATCACCGATTGAGGGTAATTTGAAGAGAGAGAAAATTTTGGCCAAAAATGACTAAAATACCCCTGACCCTAAAATTTTACTGGGAGTCAGAATAGACCAACAGAAGTTGGATTTGAGTGATTTGATAGAGAAATTGATGATATAAAGCTGCATTTCATGCAAAATAATCCAATTGTGGATTTTAGTGAACTTTTCTGTCGAAATTGAATGAGATTTTAATTGCTGATATAAGTATAAGAAAGGATATTATCAGCACATAGATGATCATATCGTTGATCTAAATGTATACTGAGAAAGAAAGAAATGTCAAAATGACGAAAATGCCCTTATGTTGGGTGAAGTTCGGAACAAAGATAAAACTGAACTGAATTGGAATCCTTTGAGAGAAATGGAGTTATTAATGGCATAGAGGATGTCATATGAATATAACGATCCCTATTACTGATTCCACTGACACTTAGAGGACGGACGCGAATTACGACTGACCTAGTGAACGGGCTAGGCCTCATGATAAAACCTCGAGGGGTGACCCAGTGAATGGGCTGGGCATTCTCAAAGAGGTTAATACACGTGTGTACAGGCGGACGGCGGACGAGCCGAGGCCTTATATGATGCGATCCGATAAAAGTGTAGTGGAATGCCACAAGATGATTGGCTCGTTTATTGATTGTAAGGGCCTGAATTATGAGTGTATAGACTCGAATAATTATTACGGGATCGTGGATATTATGAAAAGTGAAATGATTACAGAAAATGACTGAGAAGGTGAATAGTACAGATGAGGAAATCCATAGCAGTACGGTTGATTGAGGTTCTATACATTTATACTATTTTGAGGTATTAAATGAATATTTAATTATAGAACTCGAGCATTATGAGATATGCCTTGCCATTGATGTACTGTATGGAGTACTGTGAATTGGTGAATATATATAAGAACAGTAAAGTGATAAACAGAAGAAGATGACAGCTAACCTAAGTTCTTCAGGACCCTTGAGACAGAACTGTGATGGGCGACCCAATGATGGGCGACCCGTAGTGGATCATGTGTTGTGAGGTATGGGCGAACTATGTGGTCGCCGACTCACTTGTAAGGGTAAACCTGGGGCGAAAGGATCGCCTAGGGGATGCTCGCCGACGGCCGATACGAACGGGCGGGACTCTTACAATTATTTTAATGATAACACGAGTGTAAAGAACTAGGTATGTAAGGGTGCCAAGGTTCGAACCTCGTAGATAGGATACTCAAGGGAATTAAGCCTGAATTCATTAAATGGAAATGATTTTGAAATGAATAACTGTTATGAATTGGTTAGCTGTAACATATGTTGATAACTGTTGTACTTACTACAGCTTACTGGAATGAGATCCGTAAGGCTGTAAAGTATTAGTAAACAATAAAATCAAGGTAGAGTATGAGTCGAAATGAATCGAATAGTAAATGTCTCTACCTTGAGAATACACAATGTAAATGAAAGGATATGAGGATGAAATGTCCGAATTAATAAGAAATATGTGATTAAAGAAAGTATTGGATTTGATTTCCGATAGAACTTCCAGAGTTATATAAATTGGAGGAATCGAGATAACATTGACTTGATTTTGAATATGAAATCTGATTCTAAGCTTATATCGGAGAACTTAAGAGAATCCGAAAGCTTTACAACAACTCTAGAAAATGTGTGAATAATGAAATTCACTTGCAAAAGGTGTGATTGATGGAAATACAGATGGTGTGATTTGAGGTTAATGAAGTATTTGTATAAGTGCAAATGAGAGAAGCACAAATGACCGTGATATATAGATGGATTAAAATGGTATATTAAATTCTGATTATTTAAATAAAGTTCTTATGAAGAACAAGTGATCATCTACATGAAATGGACGCTCTATTGATTTGATCAGAGATACAGGAGGAGTCCATAAGACTAGCCTCAGTATAAAGCGTCATTAGAGAAAGGTCAGAGACTGATGTCCATAAGATGATGACTAGAACTCGACGAAATTTTTACGAGTTCCTATTGAGGTTTCAAGGTTAATGAATTACCTTGTGAGGTATATAAACCTAAAGAGTGAGATATTGAAATAGTTAAGGATATAAATGAAATATGAGCAGCACCGTAGTATAACCCTTAAACTCTTAAAGACTGCAGACTTGTGTTAAGATTGGCAACTAAGAAATGTGGCTAGACAGTATCTCCTCTTGAGATATATGATCTCGAGATGACAGGATGACAGTGAACCTGTCTATGATAAAGAGATAATGATCGAGATACGAAAATAATGAGTTTAGCTAGATACTACTGCCAGTCTATAAAAAGAGTGATGAGACTAGCTGCTCTGTAGATAAGACCTAATTAAAGAAGTTAAAGTCGGTAAACGAATAAGTATAAAGAAAAGATGGTACGTAAGATTTTAAAAGATCTTAGCAGTATAGTACCATACCAATCGAGAAACCGACTAAAAGAATGAGAGTAAAAATATGAAAACGAAAATGAAAGTGGAATAAGGAAATAAGTTGCATGATGAGTAGGGAACATGAAATAGTTCCTGAAAGTAAGATTGAAAGTGATTTGTGTTGGTTATCACATAACTGTGGCAAGATGTAAAATCAAGCCAGGTTTGATAAGTGAAATTAATGATACTCCAAGGAGTAAGATAATTGATATGTTTACTGCCAGTATATAAATGAAAAATGATTATGCATATAACCACCGTAACATGATAGAAACGGTGGAAGTGTATAGATAATGTGGTGAGTAAATGAATAATTGAGGATTCAATTGTGGAATCTAAATTATGAAAAGAGATTTAAAGACCATACTACATGAAGAGAATATGATTGTCTCATGATTTATAATTGTAAGAGATGATCAATAGTAAAGTCTGCAAGTGAGATGCAGCCTTAATGAAATAAAAGTGAAAATGAATATTGTGAGCAATAAAGAGTCCAAAAGAGAAATGATAATATGGAAGTGATTAAGGAATAATGATCTTAATAGAATCACTTTCCATTATCAGACTTCTAGATTCTCTAGTGCTGTAGTCGAAGTATAAGTGTTAAATGGTGTGAATGTGTATGTATAGTTCAAGTGAGTCTTACGTGTGATGGGAGTCTCTGTGTTGCCATATGCTTAATGAGAAATAGCAAAAGGCTTGAGATCCCAAGTGTACTGATAGCACCGCTCCATACTAATATGTATACATATATGAGCGTGAGATGTAAACGCTCCATGATGTTGAGAAAGCGTGTGCATGAGATGTCTAAGCTACTGGGACAATTACACATAACTGACTGACATGTGTACATGATAGTATCGAACCATATCGACTTGGCACTAAGTGAGAAAAATAGATGATGAACAGCATAGATCAGCTGTGATATGAAAAATATAGTGAATGGACTCTTATGTGAAAAGAGTGGAAATGAACAACTCCCAAATTGATAAATGAATTTATGGGAGTATAAATATATACTAAATGATGAAAGTCTTCATGTAGTGATCTAAAAGTACTCTGGAATGCTGAAAGTGTACTGGCAGTATTACTTGGGGGATGATCAAATAAATAAAGTCGTAAGTATACGGCATGTACCACCTTTGGACTTAAGTTAAATTCGGAGGATCGAATTTCTTAAGGTGGGGAGAATGTGATAACCGTAAATTTTTCATTTATTGGAAATTATACATATTGGAAATAAATATTGGAGCAAATAAATATTGTAAATAAATAAATAAAATTATGAGAATGGGATACTAGTGAAAATCCCGAGAATTGAGAAAGGAACGGATGGTGGAAATCCGAGTGAAGGAAAATTAAATTCGGAAAATAAGGAAAGGAGGAAATTTAATTTGGATAAATAGAAATCCAAATTAAATAAGAAATTGAGAAAGAATATATATATATATATATATATATATATATTGTAAATACAATATATATTTTATTATTACATTTATATAGGTATATATAAATGTTATTTATTTCAAAGTACATAAATATATACATATATATTTATACTAGATATATATTTTTATACACAAAATATATATCTTTATATATATAAAATATATATAGTACTATATAATATATATAATAATAATATTATATGTATTATATATATTATAAGTATAATATATATATGTATAATGTATAATTATAATTAAAATAAAAAAAAGAAAAGAAACAGAATCGGGAAGACTCTCGATTCTGTCTTCTCGAAGGGTGACCGGCCCTTCGCCGGAGAAGGAAGAGAGGAGAAGGGAGAGAGGACGTCGGCCGGCGAGATAAGGGGTGGAAGACAAGGTGACCGGCGACGGGAGACGGCGAAAATAGGAAGGAAAATCGAAGGAAAAACCGGCGGAGGCCGGGAAGAAAAAAAAGAAGAGAAAGTGGCGGTGCCGGCGGAATTGGCCACCGCCAATGCCACCGAAGCTTCGCCGAAGGAAAAGGAAAACGTGGGAGGCCACGGTTCAGGCGGTGAACGGCGGAGGAACGCCGACGGAGGAGGAGAAGAAGAAACCGAGGCAAAACCGAGTAGATCCGTCGCCGTGCTGTCGATTCGTGACGAACGGAGGCCAGATTCGGCTTCACCGTGGTGCCGGCCAGCTGCTGAGCCCCTGAGCCGTCGGAGAACCGACCGCCGGGGAGGAACCGGCGAGGAAGGAGGCAGACCGGTCCGGCGGGAAAAAGAAAAGAAAAAGAAAAGGAAAAAGAAAAAGAAAAAGAAAAAGAAAAAGAAAAGAAAGAAAAGAAAAGAAAAGAGAAAAAGAAAGAAAAGAAGAAAAAGAAGAAAAAGGGAAAAGGAATTCCGGGAATTTGGAGAATTCCCGAGAATTCGGAAATTACGGGAAATCCCGAGAATTACGGGAATCGGTAAGAAATCCCGAAAAGTATTAAATTATTTAAATAATTTATTTATTTAAATAATTATGGAAAAATTCTAAATTTTAGAATTTAATTTCCAGAAAATTCCCTCGATGACCGAGCCGATGGAATCGGGCGAGGTGAACACGGCCGCGACCTACGAGAGGCAGTCGCCGACCCGAAACAGGTAAGGGAGACATGTGCCACCTGTAAGGATATTTGGCCATGTATTTACATTGCATTTAATTTTATAAATGCTATTAATAATTATCGGTTTTTGGTGTGATGATTTATCGGTTGAAATTGTGATGAAACACCGGTTGAAAATATAAACTGTATTTTCCGTGCAGGAGCCTAGCCAAATCGGCAGCCGTTATACTGCCAAAAAATTATCGAAAAATTACATAATTTACCGAAAATCACCGAAAACCAAAATAAAAGATTTGATTTCACGTGAATCGATTTTCAGGTACGAAAATCGAGAAATTAAGTAAATTTCATACAACATGAATATAGTGATATTTAATTTTAAAATATTCATGTTTTCGAGAATGGTGAAAAGGAAATCACCGAAAATTCACCGGTATGTGATATTTCACATGAAATGAGATGAAAATGAAAAAGAGACTGAAGTGAATATTTTTATAAATATTCTTAAATATTCACTTGATTTTACATAAAACCTTATGGTTTTAATTATGGAATTAATTAATTATGAAAATTCCATAAAGGTTAAGAAATGGTGGAAAACCATGATTTCGAGACAAAAGGTCTCTACACGTGTTTCTAGAAGAAAACATGGTTAATGGATTTTGAATTTGGAAAGTAAATAATTTATTTTTACATAAATTATGAAAACATTTGATTTGAATCCCGATTTCTTTGAAAACCATGTTTTGGATAAAAGGCACTGGAAAGCGTGCATATGTGTTTTACGGTGGAAAAGGACAGTTTTGCCCTTCTATTTTTACAGTGATGATTTTGCAGACTGTTTTCACCGTATGGAAAACATGATATATACTTTTATGAAATAATTTGAAAAATATTATTTATTTTATAAATTTCATAAAGGTGATTATATTTACATGTGAGCCTTATGGATAATTTGATTTATCGTGTTTAAAATCCATAAAGGCTATGGTACGGTTTATACTGTTTTGAGACTTAGGCCCCGAGTTTCATGCATCACACTTATACTGTTACTGTCACGTGGCTGATAGACCTGCCAGTCATCAGCGTCCCGGATGTCACCTGGCAAGTGTACACCGAGGACACCATATAGATCATGGCCATAGATCGCATACATACTGTTTACTGTGTCCCTTTGGGGATGATTACTGGTCCATTATTGGACGATGATAGCATGATTTAATTGTAGGGTGATGCCTAGTCTCACATACTGATTACTGTTTATTGAAAGGAATCACGGAATCCTATTTACTATACTATACTGTTTACTGTGCTAAATTATTGTACTGATTACTGTTTACTGATGAAAAATCGTACCAAAACACTGTTTACTGAACTGTACTGTTTACTGAAATGGTAGCCATTGATTACTGTTTTACTGAACTAAAAGCTACCATTTACTGTTTACTGAACTGAAAGCTACCATATACTATTTACTAAATGGGTAGCTACTGTTTGTTGTTACTGACTGAACCGTATCGAGATACTGTTTTACTGAATATTGAATATACTGTTTTACTGAACTGTACGATACGGTTACTGATTTGAAAAGAGAAATAAATGTTTATTCTAAAAGAATATCATAAGAATTATTTCTAAGATAGAAATAATCGAAGAAGTAATTATCAAATGATTGGATATTTACAAATCACTGTACTGTCACGTGTTTTTACTGTACTGAAGAGAAGAGAAGTAAACCACTGTTTTATTTCTGAACTGTCACGTGTTTTAAGGTATACTGAAAGTGAAAAGAGATAAGTGGTTTACTTTGTGGAAAAACGAAAATTATATCGTTTGAAAACAACGAAAATAGTACTCTCTACAGTTGCTTCTAGGTTCCGGAACAAGTCAGGTATTTCAAAATACCTGCCTTACTCTATCTGGATCACTAGCCGACTGTAGTATCCTTCCTACATGTGTGCCTAGAGCCAGCTAGGAAGATTTTAAAGAAAATGAAAAAAAATTATTTTCAGCATATAGATAGCTGAATATCAAGTGTGACATATAACTCTCTTACTGAGCCGTGGTTTGCTCACTCCCCAATTTTAACATTTCAGGTTTTGATGATGGTGAGATCCAATAGTTGTGGATTACCGCTGCACGTAAAGGACAATGTGACAGACCGAATGATTTATACGAGGTATGATCATTTATTTTCTGTATTTAGACATGTATGCAGTACTACTTGCTTATTAAGTAAGATAGGGGATGTATGTAATATAAACAATGTTATGTAAATTTGTTTAATAGTTAGTAAAAGTGAAGTATCACAGACAGCCCAACCGGATGAATTGTGTAAAATAAGGTTAAAAATGTGGTAACGGGTCGTTACAGTATAACTGTCCATAATTATGTAACCGCCGTAACTGCTGCTCGCCGTAACTGATACTCTCTTAATTATATTACGTAACCACCCATTTAATGAGTGAAACCGCCCACTTAAACACCTATATAAAGGTGTAGAGACACAGGAAGCAGGTACGAGCATACTTTCTCTCTCTTCCAACTTTGATATTCTTTCTTGAATACTCTATTGACTTGTCACAGCCCGTGACCACATTTTTTCAAGTTTTTCTATACATCTTATATGGTTGGGCTGTCTGCGATACTTTATTTTTCTTTTTCATTTAAACTATTACATATTAAATTGAAATATCATATACATCCTTATCTTAATTTACAAGAAGTAGTACTGTAGATAAGTCTAAATACATAAAATAAATGATTGTACCTCATATTTCAGTCGAGCTGTCACATTGTCCCCAAATGCATAGCCGAGATGCTTGGATGTCAGATCTCTCAATTGTAAAAATCTGAAATGTTTAAAAGTAGGGGAGTGAGCAAACCACGACTCAGTAAGGAATTATATGCATCACTTGATATCTAAATATCTATATGTTGTAAAATTTTTTTCATTTTTCCTATAGGTGCTCTAGGGACCAAATAGGAAGGATACTACAGTTGGCTAGGGATCTGGATGGAGTTTAGAGGGTATTTTGAAATGCTTGTCTTGTCTTGGAACCTAAAAGCAACTATAGAGAGTATTTAAATCCTTTTTCCTTTTTTTTTTACTCCATATCATATTCATATTTCTTTTAAAATAATGCTTTTATGAAATAAAGCATTTAAATAAAGTAACTAATATTCACATATTCTTTGAAAATAATATTAGTTAAATCATCATCATTCTCATTTAAACTCATTTCATGTTTTACTATACAATCATAATTAGTACAATACTTTAAATAGCAAAACAAGCTATTAAAATCATTTCCTTATAACATTTTCATCTTTTAAATCTAATATTCAATTTAAATTCATAGTAAGAATATTAGATTTATGAACTCTTCTTTCCCTTCTTAAAACATATTACATGTTCATGTCAGATGTCTTATGAAAATCATCTTGTAGTACTGTACTCAGTACCGTAATAAGCATCATGTAAAATGCTGTAAATCATTTTGATTTAAATCGTATCATATAAAACATTTTCCTTATAACATGTCACATATCATATATGGAGACTGAGGCAATCATCCAATCATATCATGCTATAGGCCTCAGAGGGTAAAGAAGTAATCATATCAGATTTATGGCCATAGTCTATCATTGTCCTCAGTGGATCACTGATCAGGTGTCAACCGGGACTACATATCACATATCACATATTAGCATGATAAGGGTGCCAACTAGTCTCAAAACAGTGTTTTTCATCATAAATTCACCTTTATGGAATTTATAGAAATAAGTAATTTCATAATTAAAACCATAAAGGTTATATAATAAATCAAGTGAATATTTAAGAAAATATTTATAAAATATTCAATTTATCCATTTTTTTCATCTTTCATTTCATATCACATATAATTCATATATCGAGAGAATATTTAGAAAAACCTTTATAAAATATTCTCTTTATCCCTTTTTCATTTTCCATTTCATATCACATATAAATCATATATTGGGAGAATTTTCGGTGATCTCATTATCACCAATTTCGAAAACATGGATATTTTAAAATCAAATTTTGATATATTCATGTTTTATGAAAAATCATAATTTTCCTCATTTCCTGTGGTTGGAAATCATTTCTCATATAAGAAAATCATTTTTAATGATTTTTCATAATTTTCTAAAAATTTTCGGAAGCATAACGACTGCTTATTGACTAGCCTTCTTGCACAAAATAGACAGTTTATAATTTTCACAACCAACCAATTTCCACAATTTCCAACCAAATCAATTCACCAATTTTCATAAAATGATGCATATTAAATTCATGCAACCTAGATATCCTTACAGGCTACATATGCATCCCTTACCTGTTTCGGGTTGGCGACTTTCTCGTTATGTCACGCCCGTAGTCCACTTCTCCCGATTTCCATCGTCTCAATTCACCGAGTATGGTTTCTACAATTTCTATAGTAAATTTAGAATTTTACACAATTATTCAATAAATAATAATAATAAAATTATTATTATTAATTTCTTACCGTTTTTCCTCTTCTTCTTCTTCTTCTTTCTTTTCCTTTTTCTTTTTCCCTTTTCTTTTTCTTTTTCTTTTTCTTTTCTTTTTTGGTCTGAATCGGTTCAGACCGATTCAACTCGGTTCGGTTGGTTCGCCTCATCCCGCCAGTTCAGCTTCCTCCCGCCAGCATCACCTCCAGTTCAAGCCTCCCACAGTTGGCCAAGGTGGTGGCGAAGCTCGATCTGGCCTCCTTTTCTCCCCATCGATGGCGACGGTGACGGATTTGGAAGCGACGGTGGATCTGGAAGCGGCGATGGCGTGACTTCCTTCCTCTTTTTCTCCCTCTTTCCTCTTCCTCCTTCACCGTCGGCGGTTCCTTTTCCTTCCCTTTCCCTCCGCCGACGTCGAGGATGGCACGACCGTATCCGGATCGACCGGCACTACCGTTTTCCTTTTTTTCCTTTCTTTCTTTTTCTGTTTCGGTTCTTCCTTTTTTTTGCTTTGGGCAGTCGCCGGTCGCTTCTCCTCTTCCCCGTTGTCTCACCGAAAACGTCTCTCTCTCCCTCCTCTTCCTTCTCTTCCGCCGGCTGGGTCGGCAGCCTCAGTTGGGTTCTCATCTGTTTGTAACTGAGGAGAATGAAACGGGGTCGGGTGTCTCTCGATCTGTTTCCTTTCTTCTTTTTTTTTTTTATAAATATATATAAATACACTATATAATTACATATATATATATATATAAATATACTATATTTTCCATATATATAGATATATATTTTGTATTTATAATTTATATATATCTATACACTTTAATATGAAGTAATATATATATTTCATATATATATATATTTATATATAAATGTATGTATTTATATAAATATATATATATATATAAATATATATATATATGGATACACCCATTTTATTCCTTATAAGTTGGATCTCTTAATATCCAAATTAAATTCCTCAATTTCATCACTTCATCACTTCATCAATTTCAGGAATTCCAACAATATTCCCATCTCGTAAATAACTTTATTTATTTACTTTCGTTTATTTATTTACATTAAAATTAAATTTTCGGGTAATTAATACCAAAAATAGCAAAATTTTCGGTTATCACATGACTTAAGCATCGGAGAAAGTTCCATCGGGAACAACCCCGGTGGTCCTTCTGTTTTGCAAGTTGATCCAAGAAGGAAAGAGTTGATCCATTATCAACAAGCTCAGCAACCTTTTTGGCATCAACAAACCTCTTGACTAAGTGGTTAAGGATGAGTTATGTTGTATGTCTTGATTCGAATGCAAGCACCTCATCCCTAATTATTTAATATTTCTCTTATAACAAAAAAAAATTCATATTATTATGCACTTGTGCATATATAGAGAGTCACATCATATTTGTCCATTTTTTAAAAAGTGAAAAAATAATATAAATTCGATTTTAGGTTTCACTACTAGAAAAAAATATAGAGACTACAGTTATGTAAAGATCTTAAATAGGGTTTCCTGAAAATGTGCACAGTTTAATATCTTTAACTATGATTTTTAATCTTAATTGTGTTTTTAGCTTTCAAACATCATATATCTAACTAAAGTATAAATATAAACATAGTCCTAGTTTATATTTATTTTTCCTCATTTTTTTCATTGTGCTTTTTGAAACCAAATATATTGTGTATATTTTACGTTTATGTCTTCAAACAAAATCTATTTTTATTTAAATAGAAATTTCTTTATATTAAATACTACTGTTAATGTTAAATCATAGTCTATACTATATATAATTATTGAAAACGCGTGTAGTCCAATATCTTTAACTACAATTTTAAAATTTTATAACTATTTAGATTTCATATGCCAAGGCTTAATGTTGTCTTTTGAAACTCAAGTACATTAAACGTATACAAATAAACTATGGTTTTCAGTTTTGTTATTGCTCAAAACAAAAATGAAATAACAATGACATAAGATCCTCAATTGTCGTGCCACATTTTACCGAGAGCTCTGCAAGAAAGAAAGAGATCAGAGAGACACAGGGGTTGTTCCCTGCGTAAGCACTTCGATGCTTAAGTCAAAAGAGAATTTGATAGTCTTTGTAAGATAAAATAGAACTTAGTCCTTTTTTAATCATACATGTGGGTATTTATAGAGAAAAGTTTATTGGTAATTATTGTTGTTTACTGCGGTAAATAGCATACCCAAATAATCTAGCATGTGGGCCCTATCTTCATCTGTTCGCTGTAGAAGGGCTGGACTTGGTTGATCATGCGGGGCCCACTTGGTCCATGGGCTTCAAGTTTGGCGACTGAGTCAAGAGACTCGGCCACCATAGCTGACATGTGGCAATCCTTCGTAGTGCCACATGTTCGCTTATTGTTCCAAGTTATGGGCCCTACATGCCATTTGCCCTATGACGATTGGTCCATCGGGCCTGTTCTTGGCTGGGCTTTCTCCATTAATTGGGCATAAATTCGAGCCCAGTATCCTTAGTCTAGTCCATATCAATTGCTTCCCACTCTTTCACATGGTATGGCATGTGGGAGAGGATAAATAGGGGTCTTTTGGTATTTTCCACACATCTTCTGACTTTCTTCTAAGTTTTTGACATTTGTGTTTATTTATCTAACTCAAGGTGACCTTTCAGCTTCCTCAGCTACCACTATTTAAGGTAAGAATCTTTTCTTATTTTCTACAAATTTCCTCTGATTTTTCCTTGAAAATACTTAGCGGCCAATTAGCCGCCTAAAGCCTAAAGTCAATTGCCTCGTTTTTTGTCACTTGGGTAGTGTGTCTGTGTTTCCATAGCTTCTTAAGGTAGTGGCAAATAGCTCAATTTGGGCCCTTCCTTTAGCTTTTTGATGTTTGATTTAGAATATGTTAGGAATAAGTTCCTAATCTCAGGGGGTTATACATATAGGCTCCTTAGTGACAGTGGCGGAGCCAAAGATTTTGTTCACTGGGGGCTTTGATTCAAAGTTAAAAAAAAAATACTAAAACTCAAAGAGTCAAAAGTAAAAAATTTAAGTTCAGTAGGGGCTAAACAAACTTTAAAATACAATACAATATATTTATCATTGGCTAAACATCAGCAAAAGAACCTAAAACTGGTGGTTCAGTGGGGGCTTGAGCCCCCACTGGGCCCCATGCTCCTCCGCCCCTGCTTAGTGAGGTTGAGAAGTTCTCCTCATAGGTTTCTTCAAGAGTGTTTGTCCATAGAGCCTCTTTAGAGTTAGGTCTTCATTTCCTTTTATCTCGTTTTGAGGTAGAATTCCTTAGGGATCAAGGTTTACTATCACCTAACTTTATCCTCATGCTTGGGGTACCATAGTTGATTTCACTATCCTTTGTCAACAAAGGGGAGTTGAACCTTCACTTGTCTTATTTAATGCTTTCTACAAGGTCCGTAGGTTTTCGGGGGTCATTCCCTACTCTAATACGAAACAAAGTACCAAAATTAGAGGAAAGCTCCCTTCAACCTTGAACGCAAGTGTGAAACCAAAAATTTTCATATTATTATTTAATTAAAAACGAGAAGGAAATTTTAATGTATGAATTTGGTGTTTATGTAGGGCAAAAAAAAATTTATTATTCCAACCCCATGGTAAGTCAATATAGGATATGATTAACTTAGAGAATTAAATTTGGGTGGAAAATTTGAGGTTAAGACATTTAAATAAATTTTAGAAGAAAACTGAAAACTTTAACGGTTTGGCCCCGGGAATGACTAAATCGCGTAAAATGAGCCCAGCTAGAAATTTTTCCCAAACAAGAGGGTGCCAAATTTCATGGAAATACACTAGACACATAGTAGAACACTTGAGAAGTGGCTAAATCACAAAAATGGGCTGGAAAATAATTTTTATGGATTTATTTGTCCAGGTTAGCAAGCAACCAGATTTTCTACTTATTGCTAAGCTTTGGTTTAGGGTCAAATTAAAGGGGCTACGAGTGGAGTGTTGGACTGAAATTCTATCCCAAGAAACTACACTTAATTCACTCTTCAGAATTGTATTATAGCCCTTGTAAGTCGACCGGACTAGAAAGAAATCCCCCTCTCAATCTGCCATAAGCGTCCTCATCTGCTTCATCTTGTGGGATTTTTTCGGCCAGCTTCCAAGCTGAATTGGAGTTCGGCCAAGAAGGACCGATTGTTCCTCCATAAGTCCCCTACCAAAAAACAAATAACTCAGCCAAAACAAAGATCATTTGGCTAGTGAAACGTTAGGGAGAAGAAATCTGGACATAACTGCTCTGTTTTGCAAGGTGAGAGAAAGTGAATCCCTTACTTCTTTGATGGATTTTTAAGCTTGTTATGGTGTTTCTAAGTTGTATACATGTTGATCTATAGCTGAGGGTGGTTGTTGATGGATGAATCTTTGGTCAAAGTTGGTCAACATACGGTAAAATTTTTGGAAGAAGATGAAGTTGAAATATGATTGATGTATGTTGAATTTGCATGATTTTGGCTAAAGTAGAATTTTAAAAAATGGATTTTCTAGGGTTAGGCTGTGTTTTGGACAGCCTAGGTTCTTTAGGAAAATGGTGAAGTTTGCTTGGTTGATGATTCTGTGGTATTAGTTTAATACCAAAAAGTTCAATTTAAGATTCGGTTTAATTGAAAACAATGAAAAGGTGGAATTTGGCAATTTAACAAGTTTTGAAGTATTATGTAAAGTGTTAAAGAACATGTAAAACATTATTTTGGTGAGTTTAATTCTAAGGAATAGAAATATATTGAAATGGCACATTTATTGGTAAAATCGAGCAAGTAGCAAAGTTAGTAAATAAGGCCAACTCTAATGATGTTTATGGTTACTTAAGATATATTAAGGTATGTTAAGATAAGTATGAGTATGTATTAATGGTTTCAAAATTGTTTGGGTAGCGAGTAGTGTAGGCACGTAAATCGAGGCACACCTGAGACTTAAGGATAGTTGCTGCCTTGAGAACTGATAAGTAAGGGATGTAATTTAAAGTTGTGATGGTGTCCCTTACTTTCATCTCAATTTATAAAGAAATGTTTGAAGCATAAAATTATGTTTGGAACTTAATTTCCAAAGTTTTTGAAGACTAGCTGGATGTATCAACCGATTTCTAAAAGAAGACTTTATCGCTTTAACACCGAAGTTCATGTCTTATGTTAACTAAGGATGCCTAAGAAAATGAACCTTATGATTTCTTTGCATGATTTTCCAATAATGTTTTAAGTATGAACGTAAATAAGTATTTTTTTGAAACCGCGATTGGGATGCTAAATCCCTGGCTAACACGACCTAGGCACTCCTATTCCTTGCCGTTTTCGTACCAAATTTATGATTAAAAAGTTGTAAAAGTAAGTAAATAAGTAAGTTTTGAGACTAAGGCCCTTCTGTCATTGCCTGTCATGCTTACCACATTGTGCATGTTCCTGTCCCTTGTGGCGTATGTTTAGCCCACGTTGTGCATGTTCTCACCCACATTATGCATGCTTCTGTCCCTTGTGGATATGTTGGTCCTTCGTGGTGCATGTTTGCTGTACGATCCTGGCGCCTTACCATGGCCATAGGTACTTAGTTCCCTCTTCGAGAATGATTAGTCATGACCTGCAAACTGGCTGTATGGTCCAGCCTAGGCTCCATGAACTCTATGATAAGTTTTATGAATTATGATGTTAAGTTTCTAAAGTATGATGTATGTTTGAAACAAGTATGAATTTTAAAGATATGTATTAAAGATTTCATATGATGATTTAAAGTATGAAATGCATTCTTATGGCATCTTGTTTTCTGCATATATGATACTGTGACTACTTTAAATGCCTTTCTTACTGGGCTTTACAAAAGCTCACCCCTCTATCTTTCCAGATTATTTGCAGTGATCATCCCTTTGCCTACTGCGTACACGACATAGGCTGAGGGACACGTCTCTCCTCTGGCTACTTTTTTTACACGCGTAAGGTATACTCTTATTTTGATACCAGACATCCTATACAGCACAGATATATGTATATAAACGATACTTTTGGGATGTAGTCAATATTGTATGAACATAAACGTTATTTTGAGGAATATGTCAATATGATGTGATGGATATTTATGGAAATTGGGATATTATGAATGTTGTATAAGTTTTGTGGAATCTTATGGTTACGGTTAAGAAAGCATAAACAAAATCAACTGTTGTGGGATTATAAATATGTACTTTGAAAAGAACTGTATTGGGAAATATAAATTGTGTTTTCATGTAGGGGGTTAGGACAGTTACAACTGTTATGCTGTTGAAATTTTTATGAAAAAAATATTGTAAGCAACTTACATTGGTAGGAATGCAACTTAAGTAAGAACTTAAGATTATAAAATGAAAAAGTTAGCCCAAGACTTCTACGTTTCCAGGTTATGACAGTTTTTCTTGGTATCAGAGCAAGGGTTGTCTACTACTGTCAGTGTCAATAGTCAGAATAAGATTACATCCCAAATATCTGTGCTTATCTGGTTATAAATTGAGTATATTTGTTAAAGTTTTGATTAAAACACATGGTTTATACGCAGGTATTTGATCACTCACTATGAGTGGGAGACGAGGTTGCCCTTGGAGGTAGGCTCAGCCACCTCCACCACCTGCTTCCCAACCAGAGAGCCCAAATACTAAAATAAACAGGCTCGAACACAGTATGAAATAGGGGTTTGACAACATTACTGCTATGTTTGCTCAACATTTTGGTGCAAACACCTTAGCTACAGGTGTCACAGTGCCCACATCTACTTCACCACCTCCTCTTCCATAGGCTCCTCCGGCACCCCTAGCTCCTCAACCTCTAGTCCCACAACCCAGAGATGACAGAGATGCAGGTAGATTACAAGATTTCCTTAAGATGAATCCCCCAGAATTTAAGGGGATTAAGGATCCAGTTAAGGCTGAGGAGTGGTTATTAGAGTTAAAGATAGCTTTTGATTACTTGGGGTGCACAGATGTCGAGAAAGTCAGTATGGGTACTTATATGTTGAAGGGTTAGGCAGGACACTAATGGAGAGCCACTAAGAGACAATTGACTACCTGACACCCAATGATTAGTTGGGATACCTTTCTGTCAGCCTTCAGGACCCAGTATGTTCCCTGTACTGTCCAGAAGAAGATGCAGACAAATTTTTTGAATTTAGTACAAGGCAGTATGTTGGTTGATGAGTATGAGAACCAATTTATGACCCTGATGAGATATGATCCTGACACAATCAAAGATCAAGAGCGCCGTACCGAGAGGTTTTTGTCTGGACTGAGACTAGCCATTCGAGATAGATTATTAGGGTTCCCTATTACTGAGTTTAAGGATGCTCTTGGACGGGCTCAGGATATAGAGAGGGGTCTAGATGTTACACAGGCACAATATGGGTCCAGAAGTAGGAGTAAGGGTAAAAGCAAGAGGACAAAGTTCTTGATCAGAACAAAAGTGGAGTTCGCCAAAGAGATTGAGGATAGATAAGTCTCGGGCAAGGGCTGATAAGCCCAAGACTCCTATTGATACAATAGAGATCACCAGAGGCTCCTAGAGGATTGTTAGACGGTGCAGAGATTGTGGTAGGACATATGATGGGCCATGCCACTAGGTTACTGGCAGTTGTTTTAAGTGTGGGGAAAAGGGTCATTTGATCAAGGATTGCCCACAGATATAGGATAAGATCCCATAGCCTCAGGAGCCACCATGACAGTAGCCAGAGACACCAGCTCCACAGAGACAAGCCCCATAGAAACGGGCTACCAAAGCTGAGAAGGGTAAGAATCCTGTTACTCAAGGGCGTGTATTTGCGTTAGACAAGGAGACTGCCGATACCTCCTCCGAGACTATTAGAGGTAATTTTCTTGTCTATAATCATAAGGCACATGTTTTATTTGACTCGAGGTCCACGCACTCATTTATATCACCACAGTTTACACATAATCTACATTTAGAACCTGAGCCTCTAGGTCACCTATTGCATATTAGCACACCCATGTATGAATCTCAAATGACAAATATGGTGTGTAGGAATTGTGAAATTAAGGTTAGAGATAGGGTAATGTTAGCAGATCTAGTTTTGTTAAACATGAATAGCTTCGATGTAATCTTAGGCATGGATTGGTTAGCCACCAATCGTGCAAGTCTAGACTGCTACACTAAGATTGTAACCTTCTTTTTACCTGACAAATTTGAGGTACGTTTTGCCATTAAGGAAAAAAATATATGATGTTATGTTTGGTGAAGTTGTATAATGTTTATATGTTTGAAATTACAAATGAATTTATTTGTGTAAAGGTTATATTACCTTTGTCTCCGATATGAGTCGGGAACTTTCCCGTATATCAGATATACCAATGGTTTGTGAGTTTCTCGACGTGTTTTCGGATGAGTTACCAGGATTACCACCAGAGAGAGAGCTGGAGTTCACTATTGATTTAGTGTCGGATACCTAGCCTATCTCTAAACCTCCCTACCGGATGGCACTAGTTGAATTGGAAGAATTAAAGAAACACTTGCAAGAATTACTTGATAAGGGTTTTGTTAGACCAAGTCTGTCTTTGTGGGGGTGCTTCGGTACTGTTTGTGAGAAAGAAATATGGTAGTTTTCGGTTATGTATCGACTACAGGTTATTGAATAAGGCTACAATTAAGAATAAGTATCCCATGCCAAGAATAGATGATTTGTTTGATCAGTTGAAAGGGGCTTCAGTGTTTTCTAAGATTGATTTGAGATCAGGCTATCATCAGTTGAGGATTAGGAAGGAAGATGTACCGAAGACGGCCTTTAGAACCCGATATGGCCATTTTGAGTTTTTGGTGATGCCTTTCAGTTTTACCAATGCCCCTGCCGCATTCATGAATTTGATGAATGATGTGTTTTGGGAGTATCTGGATAAATTTGTGATTGTCTTTATAGATGATATTCTAATATATTCTATGTCTCGAGAGGAACACGAGCAGCATTTGAGGATTATGCTCCAGACTTTTTGAGATAAGTAGTTTTATGGGAAGTTCAGTAAGTGTGAATTTTGGTTAGATCAGATAGCTTTCCTTGGTCATGTAGTTTCTAAGGACGGGGTGTCAGTTGATCCGTCCAAGGTTGAGGCAATACTCCAGTGGGAGAAATCGAATACAGTGACTAAGATTTGGAGTTTCCTAGGATTGGCAGGGTACTACCGGAGGTTTGTTTAAGGTTTTTCTCGGATTGTAGCTCTGTTGACTAAGCTTACACGTAAGGGGGTTCCGTTTGAATGGTCAAATCAGTGTGAACAGAGTTTTCTAGAGCTTAAGCAAAGATTGACTATAGCACCAGTCCTGACCATTTTGAGTGGATCTGGAGGCTTCGTTGTATACAATGATGCTTCCAATCAGGGTTTAGGTTATGTGCTGATGTTGCATGGTAGAGTAGTCGCATATGGTTCACGCCAGCTTAAAGACCATGAGCGTAACTACCTTACGCATGATTTAGAGTTAGCCGCAGTGGTTTTTGCTCTAAAGATATGGCGGTATTAATTGTATGGTGAGAAGTTTCAGATCTTCACTGACCATAAGAATCTGAAGTATATATTTGATCAGAAGGAGCTTAATAAGAGGCAAAGACGTTGGGTAGAGCTTCTTAAAGATTATGATTGTGAGATTTTGTACCAGCCGGCCAAGGTGAACGTAGTTGTAGATGCTTTGAGCAGGAAGAGTATGGTTTCTGTTATGATGATCAGAGAATGGGAATTGCTAGAGCTGTTCGCCGAGTTCAGTGTTAGTGTTGAGACAGTAGATGTTGGGTTTATGGCTAGCCTTCATATTGAACCAAGTATCCTAGATCAAATCAGATCAAGGCAGAGAAATGATCAGAGATTATTAGACATGGTTAGCCAAGCAGGGCAAGGCTTGCAGTCGGATTTTACAGTCAGTAATGATGGGTTATTGAGGTTTAAGGGTCGTATATGTGTTCCAAGTGATTATACCCTGAGATAGAGGATTTTGAGAGAGTCCCATTGTTCTCGCTACAGTATGCACCCAGGTAGCACTAAGATGTACCATGACTTGCGTAAGGTGTATTGGTGGGTTGGTATGAAACGAGATGTGGCAGAGTTTGTGGCCAAATGTTTGATTTGTCGGCAGATTAAGGTTGAGCACCAGAAGCCAGCAGGACTACTTAAGTCTTTACCGGTGCCTATATGGAAATGGGAGCACATTACGATAGATTTTATTATGGGCTTATCGAAGACCCAGAGAGGTCATGAGTCAATCTGGGTTATTGTTGATAGATTGACTAAGAGTGCCCAATTCCTTGCCATTAAGAGCACAGATTCACTGACTACATTGGCAGACTTGTATGTTAGAGAGATTGCTCGGTTACATGGGGCTGCTGTGAGCATCACTTTTGATAGAGATTCCAGGTTCACCTCTTGATTTTGGACTCATTTTCAGGAAGCCATGGGATCTCAATTACATTTGAGCACTGCATACCATCCTTAGACAGACGATCAGTCCGAGCGGACTATTCAGACCTTAGAGAATATGTTGAGGGCGTGTGCACTAGACTTTACGAGTTCATGGGATGACCACTTGCCCCTCGTAGAGTTTGCCTATAATAACAATTATCATACCAGCATCAGGATGGCACCATATGAGGCTCTATATGGCAGGAGATGTAGGTCCCTAGTGGCTTGGGAAGAAGTCGGTGATCGTAAGATTTTAGCCCCTAATCTTGTTGAAGAGGCAGCTAAGGGTGTTCGGATTATTTGTGATAAACTAAAGGCTGCCCAAAGTAGACAGAAGAGTTATGCCGATGTGCGTAGACGGCCACTTGAGTTTCAGGTTGAGGACTCTGTATTTGTGAAAGTATCTTTGAGCAAGGGTATCATGCGCTTCGGAAAGAAAGGAAAGCTGAGTCCTCATTTCATTGGTCCATTTGAGATATTGGAGAGAGTTGGGGATGTTGCTTACCGATTAGCTTTGCCACCACAGCTTTCTGGGATACATAACGTCTTCCACATCTCCATGTTGAGGAAGTATCATCCGGATCCCTACCATGTTATCGAGTACGAACCTTAGACATTCAAGAAGATATGAGCTATGTTGAGCAGCCAGTTCGAATCCTTGACAGAAAGGAAAGGGTACTTCGATCTAAAACTATCCCACTGGTTAAGATTCTCTGGCAGCACCACACAACAGAGGAAGCTACATGGGAGCGACAGAGCTTGATGAAAGAAAAGTACCTGCACTTGTTTAATGGACGAACTTGAATTTGGAGGACCAAATTCCTAAAAGGTGGGGAGAATGTGAAACCCAAAATTTTCATATTATTATTTAATTGAAAACGAGAAGGAAATTTTAATGTATGAATTTGGTGTTTATGTAGGGCAAAAAAAAATTTTATTATTCTGACCCCATGGTAAGTCAATATAGGATGTGATTAACATAGAGAATTAAATTTGGGTGGAAAATTTGAGGTTAAGACATTTAAATAAATTTTAGAAGAAAACCAAAAACATTAACGGTTTGGCCCCGGGAATGACTAAATCGCATAAAACGAGCTGAACCGAAAATTTTTCCCAAACAAGAGGGTGCCAAATTTCATGGAAATACACTAGACACATAGTAGAACACTTGAGAAGTGGCTAAATCACAAAAATGGGCTGGAAAATAATTTTTATAGATTTATTGGTCTAGGTCAACTAGCAGCCAGATTTTCTGCTTACTGCTAGGCTTTGGTTTAGGGTCAAATTAAAGGGGCTACGAGTGGAGTGTGGGACTGAAATTCTAACCCAAGAACGTAGACTTAATTCAGTCTTTAGAATGGTATTATAGCCCCTGTATGTCGATGGTACCAGAAAGAAAAGCCCCTCTCAATCTGCCGTAAGCGTCCTCATCTGCTTCATCTTGTGGGATTTTTTTGGCCATCTTTCAAGCTAAATTGGAGTTCGGCCAAGAAGGACCGATTGTTCCTCCATACATGCCCTACACATAAACAAATAACACAGCCAAAACAAAGATCATTTGGTTAGTTAAAAGTTAGGGAGAAGAAATCTGGACAGAACTGCTCTGTTTTGCAAGGTGAGAGAAAGTGAATTCCTTACTTCTTTGATGGATTTTTAAGCTTGTTTATGGTGTTTCTAAGTTGTATACATGTTGATCTATAGCTGAGGGTGATTGTTGATGGATGAATCTTTGGTCAAAGTTGGTCAATATAAGGTAAAATTTTTGAAAGAAGATGAAGTTGAAATATGATTGATGTATGTTGAATTTGCATGACTTTAGCTAAAGTAGAATTTTGAAATGGATTTTCTAGGGTTAGGCTATGTTTTGGATAGGCTAGGTTCTTTATGAAAATGGTGAAGTTTGCTTGGTTGATGATTGTATGGTGTTAGTTTAATATCGAAAAGTTCGGTTTAAGATTCGGTTTAATCAAAAACAATGAAAGGGTGGAATTTGGCAATTCAACAAGTCTTGAAGTATTATGTAAAGTGTTGAAAGAACATGTAAAACATTATTTTGGTGAGTTTAAGTCTAAGGAATATAAATATATCGAAATGGCACATTTATCGGTAAAACCAAGCAAGTAGCAAAGTTAGTAAATAAGGCCAACTCTAATGATGTTTATGGTTATTTAAGATATATTAAGGTATGTTAAGATAAGTATGAGTATGTAATGATGGTTTCAAAATTGTTTTGGGCAGTGAGTAGTATAGGCATGCAAATCGAGGCATACCCGAGACTTGAGGATAGTTGCTGCCCTGAGAACTGATAGGTGAGGGATGTAATTTAAAGTTGTGATGGTGTCCCTTACTTTCATCTCAATTTATAAAGAAATGTTTGAAGAATAAAATTATGTTCCGAAGTTAATTTCCAAAGATTTCGAAAACTAGTTGGATGTATCACCGATTTCTGAAAGAAGAGTTTATCGCTTTAACACCGAAGTTCATGTCTTATGTTAACTAAGGATGCCTAAGAAAATGAACCTTATGATTTCTATGCATGATTTTCCAATAATGTTTTAAGTGTGAACGTAAATAAGTATGTTTTCTGATACCGTGATTGGGATGGTAAATCCTTGGCTAACACTCCCCAGGCACTCCCATTCCTTACCGTTTTCGTACCAAATTTATGATTAAGAAGTTGTAAAAGTAAGTCAATAAGTAAGTTTTGAGACTAAGGTCCTCCTGCAGTTTATGTCATTGCCTGTCATGCTCGCCACATTGTGCATATTCTTGTCCCTTGTGGCGTATGTTTAGCCCACGTTGTGCATGTTCTCGCCCACATTGTGCATGCTTCCGTCCCTTGTGGGTATGTTGGTCCTTCTTGGTGCATATTCGCTGTACGACCCTGATCAGGTCTACGGCACCTTACGATGGCCATAGGTACTCAATTCCCTCTTCGGAGGAAGATTAGTCATGACCCGCATACTGGCTGTATGGACCCGCATAATTTATGAATTATGATGTTAAGTTTTTAAAGTATGATGTATGTTTGAAACAAGTATGAATTTTAATGATATGTATTAAAGATTCCATATGATGATTTAAAGTATGAAATGCATTCTTATGGCATCTTGTTTTCTGCATATGTGATATTGTGACTGCTTTAAATGCCTTTCTTACTGGGCTTTACAAAAGTTCACCCCCTTTATCTTTCCAGATTATTTGCAGTGATCATCCCCTTGCCTACTGCGTACACGACGTAGGCTGAGGGGCACGTCTCTTCTCAGGCTACTTTATGTACACGCGTAAGGTATACTCTTATTTTGATACCAGACATCCTATACAGTACAGATATATGTATATAAATGATACTTTTGGGATGTAGTCAATATTGTATGAACGTAAATGTTATTCCGAGGAATAGGTCAATATGATGTGATGGATATTTATGGAAATTGGGATATTATGAATATTGTATAAGTTTTGTGGAATTTTATGGTTACGGTTAAGAAAGCATAAACAAAATCAATTGCTGTGGGATTATAAATATGTACTTTGAAAAGAACTATATTGGGATATATAAACTGTGTGTTTGTGCAGGGGGTTAGGACAGTTACAGATGTTATGTTGTCGAAATTTCTATAAAAAAAAATTGTAAGTAACCTATATTAGCAGGAATGCAACCTAAGAAAGAACTTAAGATTACAAAATGAAAAAGTTAGCCCAAGACTTCCACGTTTTCGGGTTGTGACAGCAAGAGTCCCAATGCCATCTCAATTTCCCAAAAATTTTCAAAAATCACACAATCACCAAGTAAGACCCAAAAGTCTTCAACACCACTAATTAAGCAGTAAGAAATTCAAGATCATCGATGGCGTAACCTATGCTATAGTTGTGAAGAAGTTTACAATTCGAGTCACTGCTGTAAGAGATTATTTCTCATTGATTGTAGGTACGAGGATAAATTTGTGAAGGAAGAAGAAAGGTAGAACTGGAACTTGAGCTTGAGTAAGAAGCCAAAGTATCTCTCTATGCTACTACTGGCATAGCCATTCCTTAAATCATGCCAGTGCTAGCCAAGATTGATGATCAACCACTGGTGGTATTATTGGACATTGGAAGTTCACACAACCTCCTTAATCGAGCATGTGCTTCATGATTTGGGTTGAAAATAGAAGATAGGATGTGACTAAATGTCACAATGCCAAATGGTAAAAAACTTCGTTGTCTGGGTTGTTTACCAAACACCTTAATCTCAATACAAAGGGAACCTATTCCTGGTGGAATTCTTTGTGATAGAGCTAGGAAGGTGTGACACTGTCTTCGGAATGCAGTGGCTCAAGACTTTAGAACCAATTGTGTGGGATTTCACAAGATTGACAATGAAATTCAACTGGTAAGAAAAGGAACTGTAAAACCTGATTCTACTACACTGCACAAGATATTTGTAATTATTTAATTAGTAAAATAAAGTTTATTTGGTGAAATTAAGTGAATTGGGATGTGGGCCCTACCTTGAATTATACTGTTTTATTGAGGATATAAATGAAATATGGTGTTCAGAAGGTGAAATAAATATTAAATAAATATTTGGAGGCATAAAAATAATTTTTGGATTATTAAGGATTATTTTATGAATTGTGGAAAATAAAGTTTGCATAATTATCAAAATGATATACCATTTGTATACCTCAAAAACATAAAAGCATAGTTCGGAGAACGTAGACGAGTACCACAGCTAGGTACAGTTCCCGAGAGAGCCTATATGAAGCCTGAGCTGGATACCAACTCGTATGATATGTAGATGTTAAATTTAAGGGGGTAAGCAAATCCACGGCTCGGTAAGTAGCTTAAATAAATATAGACTAGGCTCATGTCGTAAAATATGATCATACATGCACGTACCCATAAAATATCATGTATGCACTCTGCCATGATTAGTTACTCACATATAATTTACAACAAATTGTATAGGCTCAATCAACTTTTCATCATACCTTTAACTCATACAAACTCATCTTTTTCATTACTTTCATCGATATGGTTAAGCATAATGTAACTAACCATTTTAAATAGCACATGATGCTATAGCATAATATAAGTAAAGTTCGATAACTATTCCAATTCACTGTCGTATGTATAATATCATCTTATCTAATGATAGTTGTCACATTCACAGATCACAATCGTTTATCCATTGTCTCATTGGCATATGATTTCCCATGATTCATCATTACACGTGCAGCACTTAGCTCTCAAAGGATTCTAGAGGTGGCTCCCACAGTTCTGAAGAATCTGTGTAGCACGTAGTTCCTTTGAGTTCTCTAGAAGTGGCTCACACGGTACAAAGGAATGAGTTTTACTCAGATTGGCCTCTATGGCGCATGCTTTCTAATGGTTCATAGGAACATGTGTAGCACTTAGCTCTCAAAGGACTCTAGAGGTGGCTCCTACAGTTCACGAAGAAAGCTCCGTAGCACGTAGTTCCTTTGAGTTCTCTAGAGGTGGCTCACACGGTATAAAGGAAATGAGTTTCACTCAGATTGGCCTCTATGGCGCATGCTTTCTAATGATTCATCGGAATACGTGTAGCACGTAGCTCTCAAAGGACTCTAGAGGTGGCTCCCACAGTTCACGAAGAATTTGTGTAGCACGTAGTTCCTTTGAGTTCTCTAGAGGTGGCTCACACAGTACAAAGGAAATGAGTTTCACTCGGATTGACCTCTATGGTGCATGCTTTCTAATGATTCATCAGAACACGTGTGGCACTTAGCTCTCAAAGGACTCTAGAGGTGGCTCCCACAGTTCACGAAGAATCTGTGTAGCACATAGTTCCTTTGAGTTCTCCAGAGGTGGCTCACACAGTACAAAAGAGTGAGTTTTACTCGGATTAGCCTTTATGGAGTACGTTTCCAAATGGTTCATCAATACACGTGTAGCACTTAGCTCTCAAAGGACTCTAGAGGTGGCTCCCACAGTTCACGAAGAAAGCTGCATAGCACGTAGTTCCTTTGAGTTCTCTAGAGGTGGCTCACACGGTATAAAGGAAATGAGTTTCACTCGGATTGGCCTCTATGGCGCATGCTTTCTAGAGATAAAGCTCTAAAATCATTCAATTTCTCGAGTCACATAAGCAATTCAGTTATCATACGATTCCATTATCCTAGTTTTCGATAAATATAACCAGGTGCTATTCGTGGTCCATGAGTTAAACATCGTAGGTTGAATACATTTGTACACTAGTTCGTATATATATTTCAAAGTATAAAAATTGTATTGGCATGCTCACTAGGTGCAACTTAATTAAATCACATACATTTCTCATGATATAAGCACCTACATTTTATACCAGTTTGCATTCTCATTGAGCATAACAAGTTATAACACACCACGCATAAATTACAATTGATTCGAAAACTATTAACGAACACATCAAGTCAATTTGTATCTTACCAAGACTTACCCTCGTAGTCTTTTCCATCGTATTTCACCAAACTTGATATAAAATTAGATAATTATCGAATAAAAATTTTTTTCATCTCTTACGAGATGATATTAGTATGGTTTATTTAACCCACTTACCTGTACGGTGTTATTTCATTCAAACCGTACACTTTGTGGCCTTGAACCAATGATTATGTCTTTATTCGTCTCCTTTCCCATTTCATTTATTTAGCTTCGGAGCTGCAGAAGATGAGTCATACAAGTTCAATTCCGAAACATACATATACACTAAGCATTCTTAGAAATCTTACTCATTAAGGTAGAATTATTCTTTATAAGAATTTCCAACCTATCAATGTCTTTCTATTCATAACGGAAAATATTGAATTCTGATTAATGCACTGTCAGTTTTATATGTAATTTGACTTAATTCCCTATCCATAAGTATAAAGCCCATTTTCTAGTTCATTCCATATTGTTCCTCCCAATTTTCCAAAGTTCAGCCCAATTCTGACCCATATAACATGATGGTTTTTCTGACCTTTGTGCATTAAATTTTATATTACTAATTATAGGGATATCCAAAATTATGAATCCCAAAACCATATGAATCTTAATCCAAATCCATATTCATAATAGAAAGTTTCACAATTTTATCATTTCGAAATTATTTTTAATAATTCCTCAAATTTGCCCTGTTTCCATATGCATTCTGGCAGATTGTCTACTGACCTCTATGTACAAATTGAGCCATATCTCAAGATAGGATTGTCCAAATTGTGTAAACTCAAAACCATATTATTCTTAACTCATTTATCTTTCTAGAAAAATAAACTTTTCAGCCAAATTCAATATGTGCTAATTTCTACAAATTTTCAAAGTTGACACAGAGCATCTCGCCTACTACACTGAGTGCCCTGTGTTCAACTGCCTATATTTCATTCTAAAACCCCCAAATTGAACTTTTAAATATGTGGCTTGGACAGACAGTTTTCCAGCAAAATTGAAATCTACATTTAGCACTTTGTTTCTTTTCTTTTCTCAACTCTAACCTTATAAACATTTTCTATTCACTTAGTATATTCATCAAATACTAAAATGCAGCATCAAATCATGCCCAAACCAACCTTGGCCGAAAACCCCCATTTACCATTTTTCTTGATTTTTCAATCCTTTCTTCAAACTATTGTTTCTATGTTACTTAAATCTTTTCTAGCTTTCATTTTCTACCAATTTCATCCTACAAAATGCATGCATTCATCATGAACCATGGCTGGTCGAAACCCATAAATACGGAACATTTTTATTCAGCCATTTTTAGGTAAATCCAATGCCATAATCTTTTTCTACACCTTGAATACACTAGGAATACAACCTTAAAACAAATCAAAGTCATAAATTTTTGGACAAATCTTACCTTGACCAAATCTTCCTTGGGCTGCTATCTCCTTATTTTCTTCCTCTTTTGATGATCTAATGACAGCAATGGATAGAAGAGATGCTGGGAATTAATTTTGGTAGAAATAGCTAAGTTAAATTTCTAAGTATTTATGTGTTAAGAAAGCTTGAAAGTTTCTTTTGTTTCTTAGCTATGGATGTTGTCGTGGGAGAGCTTGGGGATGAACTGAAGAAGGTCGGCTGCAGTTCTGTTTTTATTGCTGGAATTTTCTGGATATTCACCAATTTACCATTTTGCCATTAATGAGTCAACATATTTACGGTTTGTGCCATTTTGCCTCTTTTTCATAAAAACAATGTAAATGACCTCCAAAAATTATAATTCCAGAACCAATAAATCACATTTAATGTAACTTGATCAATGGAAGTGATTTCGTTGCCGCACGGTGCACCGATAATGAGATATTATGGTTTTACCCTTTATGAACCGCTAGCGAAATTTTTCGATCAAACCAACTTTTTCATCAAATCTTTTGACTCCATGACATTCCCCTTTTATGTAGTTTATCATGATATTTTTACTTTGTCCCAACTCATTTTATTATGGGCAAAATTTATGAAGATGCCCTTGGGACATAATCCGTCATTTTCCAATTTGTTTTCCAAAATTCTTAAAATAATCCCAAATAATCCAAAAATTATTTTTATGCCTCCAAATATTTATTTAATATTTATTTCACCTTCTGAACACCATATTTCATTTATATCCTCAATAAAATAGTAGAATTCAAGGTGGGGCCCACATACCCAATTCACTTAATTTCACCAAATAAAGTTTATTTTACTAATTAAATAATTACAAATATCTTGTGCAGTGTAGTAGAATTAGGTTTTCCATTTTCTCTCCACCTTAAGAAATTTGGTCCTCTAAATTTCACTTAATTTAGGAAGTACAACCAATATAGACACTTTTTTTTTTCTTATATATATAATTTCTAACTTTCAGTAAATCTTGTCTTTAGGATGAGACTACCAGTATACTTTTACAATCCGAATTTCCTTTAAATCACACATTTTCTCTTTCAAAATAAATTTTATACTCCCTGAAATTATTTATCATCTTTGGAAGTTAACAATTTCCAGTCCTTTTTGCACAATAGATAATTCACTCTATTTATTATTTTTGTTTTCAATTAGTGCCAAGTCGATATAGTTTGGTAACTATCATTTACTTGATTTAAATCAATAGTATGTAGTTGTCCCAGTAGCTTTCACATCTCATGCATCCGTTCTCTCAACATATCTTCGAGTGTTTCCATACTATGCTCAGATATTTACATCAGTACTGAGCGATGCTGTCAATAAATTTGGAATCTCAAGGCTTTCTACTATTTCCCATAAACATATAGCAAATCCGAGATTCCCATCACATGTATCCTTGTTGGAACTTCACATACTCTCTCCTCATTTCATAAACATATTTCGACTATGGCACTAAAGATTCTAAAAGTCTGATAATGGAAAAGTGATTTCATTTAGACAATCAGTCTTTAATCACTTCCACATCATCATCTTTCTTTTGGATTCTTTATTATCCCACAATACTCATTTTCATATTAATTTAATAAAGGCTGCACCTCATTGCAGACTTTACTGTAAATCATCTCTTTTAATAAATAAACCTCGAGACAATCATTTTCTCTCAATATCACTTTTCATGTTGTATCGTCATTACATCTCTTTTTTTTATGGTATATTCAATATCACTTAAATTTTAGAACATACCTGAGAATATACTCTTCTCATACTTTAGATTCCGTAATTGAATCCTCAATTTATTTATTTAGTCACCATATTATCTATACAATTCCACAATTCCAATGTGTGGATATATATACATATAACATTTTTCCATTTACATGGCTGGCAGTAGATCATATAATTCATCTATTTACTCCTTTGAGTATCATTATATTTCATCTGTCGAATTTGACTCGATCTTACATCTAACCATAATCATGTGATAACCAAAGTGAAATCACTTTTAGTATTAGATTTGAGAACTGCTTTGTATTCGTATTCCTTCATCATCATGTACTTATCTTTTTATTACATTTTCATCTTTTCAATCTCATCATTTCAGTCGGTTTTTTTACTCAGTGGTATAGTACTCCACTGTTAACATCTTTTAACATTTTGGATACTATATTTACACTTATTTATGTACCGACTTTAACTTCTTTAATTTTTAAGTTACATCAGTAGAGCAGCTAACCCATAAACTCTTTTATAGACTGGCAGTAGTATCTAGCTAGACAGATTCGCTGTCATTTTGTCATTCTAGATCATATCTCAGAAAGAGATACTATCTAGCCAAATCTCCTATTTGCCGAACTTAACATATGGTTCACAGTCTATGAGAGTCTGAAAGGTCATACAACAATACTGCTCATATTCCATTAGTGCCTTATACTATATCGATATCTCATCACTTTATCCATGTATGGATGCCTCATTCATTAGGCTTATATACCTCACATGGTATTTCGTTAATCTTGTAAACCTCATTAGAAACTCATAAGAATTTTATTGAATTCTAATCATTATCAACTTATGGACATTAGTCTCCAATTTTTCATCTGATGCTATCCTGTACAGAGACTGATCTTAGGAACTCTTTACTCATCTTTGATTAAATTCAGTAAAGCATCAATTCTATACAGATGAGTATTCGTTCTTAATAAGAACTCTATTAATCAATAGAAGTTTAATTCACAATTATAATTCATCATCAAATCATATTCATCGGTATTCCATCAATTATCCTCATACAAGTGAATTTCATTATCCACAAATTTTTCAGAGTTATTTCTTAAGCTTTTGGACTCTTACTATGTTTTTCGACATAAGCTTAAAATAGATTATGTATCCATAATCGAGTCAATATTAACCCGATCTCTCAAATCTATATTACTCTGAAAATTTATCGAGAATAGCATCCAATACTTTTTAATTACTAATCTCTTATCATTTTGGACATTTCATCTCTATGTCTTATCATTTCACTGTACATCCTCAAGGTAGAGACATTTAATATTCAACTCATGTTAACACATATTCCGCCTTAATTCACCTATTTACTTATACTTCACAGCGTATTAATCATCTTAATTAGTATGCTGTATTAGATATAACCATTTAACTAACACATTTCATAGCTAACCGATTCATTACTGTAATTCACTTTGAAGTCATTTTCATTTAACAATTCAGTTTAGCTATCATCTTTTTCTGCTCTTACAGTTACTTTATGATTCTTTTACATATCCTTCGAATTTATAATACTCTAATCAGCATACAATTCTGCAAAGCATATCTCAAAATGCTCCGGTTCTAAAAATATCTGTTTGATACTTAGGAAGCAAACCGAATGTATAGAACCAAAATTAATAGTATTGATATGAATTTCATCAACTATACATATCACTTTCTCAATCATCTTCAGTAATCATCTCATCTTTCATAATATCCAACCATCCCTTAATAAACATCCCATTAATACACTTTTAATTCAGACCCTTAAGAATCAATAGCAGGGCCAATCATCCTGTAACTTCCCACTATAAACATTTTGGGTCGCATCCGTAATCTAATTGTAGATGGGATTAATAATCGAAACTGTTATACACATATTACATTTCTTATGCCATCAGTAACTTCATCACTATTATGGAATTCAAGATCAATTTGGTCCACTATTCAGAAATTAGTCCAATATAAGGACACATTTGTTATTTAAAAATTTATTTCTTTCTCTTCATTATAAATTTAAACCAGTGATTTTAATATTCATATAGTTTCTAAATTGTAAAACTTTTAATAGTATGATATTCAAAATTCTACATCCTTCAAACTCCAACTCATCACATAGCTCATTTCTCATTCATGAGTCTTGACCGGTATATCACGTCAATCTTCGACCATGTAGGCCCTTATGCCTTTACTGGTATTACTCCAATATATTTAGAACAAAACAAATGAGCACTTACTGCTTCGTCATCTGTGAAAACATATTATATGTGGATTAGGGAGGGAGAAAGTTACGATTTTCTTATAGCAGTGTACATTAGTACGATCGGTGGCCATCCCGTCCATATCCAGGATGACACCAAGGTTGTAATTGTGCAATATTAGCAAATTTGCTATTAGGTCTCTATCTCCCACCTTCACTTCACACTGACAATACACAGTACTCAAACTTCCATCTGAGATTCCTTGAAAAGAGTGCTACTATGCAACAGGTAATCTTAAAGTTTCCAACTTTATATGTAGCCTGTTACATGTCCAGCTTATAAGGGTGATGGAGTCAATGGTTACATCGTCGGCCTTCGAGATGGCCTTCCAGGCCCACCTCTACGTCCAATCCTCCTCATTCAAATTCGAATTAAAAACAAACTATACCAAGAGTAGACCAATCTCAATATAAGTCAATTAATAGATAATTTTCCAAACATATATTTCACAGTACATGGGATGTAACACTACAAATGATCTTAACTACACTAACACATACTAGACAAACCCTGCTCTGATACCATTAAATCTGTCACGACCCGAGGGCCAATGACGTCCATTTAACACTTACCTTATTACTTTTGGAAAATTACGAACCAAATTTTTCTTTTTCTATTTACGGTTTGTATTCGGTGTTAGTGTAGTAACTAAATCAAATCTTGCCTTAATAATATTATTTCTCTAGCTATGTTATACTTCTCAAAGTGATTTTAATCATCTTAGCCCTATTTTCTCTTATCCAAAAGAAACGGATCGAAAACCTCCCCCTTGTATTTTATCACTTTCCCTAGTAAAATCACCTGCATTAAAAATACATTTCAATCTTTCGTAACACAGCCAACTTTAATTCCAAGAATTCACATCATCATACATCACATGTTTCTCAAGAATCTAAACCAGTAATAATTCCACATTTTTCAATTTATACGTATTTCAAAATATATATCTAATCTTGGATTGTACTCGATAATCACATGGACTTACATAATAATCTAGTGCGATCCAAAGTTACATCACATATTTCTTCCTAGTACTGTGAAAATAAAGTTTGCATAATTATCAAAATGATATACCATTTCTATACCTCAAAAACATAAAAGCATAGTTCGGAGAACGTAGACGAGTACCACATCTAGGTACAGTTCTCGAGAGAGCCTATATGAAGCCTGAGCTGGATATCAATCCGTGTGATCTGTAGATGTTAAATTTAAGGGGGTGAGCAAATCCACAGCTCAGTAAGTAGCTTAAATAAATACAGACTAGGCTCATGTCATAAAATATGATCATACATGCACGTACCATAAAATATCATGTATGCACTCTGCCATGATTAGTTACTCGCTTGTATGTACAACAGATTACATAAGCTCATTCATGCTTTTTGTCCCTTTTTATCGATATGGTTAATTCCTTCACAGGAACTTACTCTCACTGGTGTTCAACCTCATCAGCAAAAAATGGTAGATCTATAGAAGATGGAAAAGGAGTTACGGTTATATGGTGACAGAGGGACTTTAATGTAGATTTTTTTGCTTGAAAGAGGTACCATCCCTAGAGAAGAAAATAGACCTACATGGGAAACATCTCAACAACAACAACAAATGAAGGCTCTTCTTAAGAGGTATTCAACAAGTTTTCAAAAGCCTAAGGGAATTCCTCTAGAGAGGGTACATAGTCACAAAATTCCAATGAAACCTAAAAATGGATTAGTATCAGTGAAACCCTACTCTAACCATTTTATCAAAAAAGGGAGATAGAGAAATTCGTAGAAGAGATGAAGGAGAGTAGTTTCATTAGGCCCAGCACTAGTCCATACTCTTTTCCAATGCTACTAGTCAAGAAAAAGGATGGGACGCGATAATTTTGTGTTAATTATTGAGCTTTGTATTTGGCCACTATCAAAGACAAGTTCCCTATATCGATGATAGATGAGTTACTCGATGAGCTATTTGGGGCAAAATATTTCTCAAATTGGATCTACGATCTAGTTATCACTAAATACCTATGCATCCAGCAAATGTTGAGAAGGCAACATTTTGGACTTATGACAGGCACTATGAATTTTTGGTAATGCTTTTTGATCTTTCCAATGCTGTAAGGACTGGCGTACCCACTCTGTGAGCTAGGGATCCACCCCTAGTAGTCAGCCTCACTCACACGTATTATCTGCTAGGACAATTGGTTAAGAGGCTTGACATCTCACGGTAGATGAGGGTTTGAGCCTTTGGACACGAAAGAAAACCGTGAGTGGCCTGTGGGTACCCAAAGTGGATAGTACATGTGAGTGAGGCTGTTAACTAGGGGTGGATCCCTAGCCCACGCATTGGGTATGATAGTGTTCACAAATGCTCTTTCTACTTTTCAAGCATTTATGAATGACATCTTTTGCCTATATTTGTGGAAGTTTATTTTTTTTTTAATGATATCCTCATATATAGCTATACGTGGAAGTCTCATTTAAAACATTTAGAGGTGGTATTCTCAATTTTAGCTACTCATCAGCTTTTTGTTAAAAGGGAAACTGTTGCTTTAGAGTTTCATAGATATATTACTTAAGGCATCTCATTAGAGAAGGAGATGTAATGATGGATTGTCACATCCCGTAAATATAGTATTTTAAACTTTTTCACACATATGACAAGGGTTGGGCTGTCTGCGATGTCTTTATTTCGCATTTCCTTATACAATAAACATTTTTAAACTGTAATTCATAGTTAAATAAAAATATTTACATATTGTAATTTGTTTATCATTTACATCCCTTGTTTATAATACCACACAGTAGTATTGTAAAATAAGTCTGAACATATAAAATAAAGGATTATACCTCCAGGATCTAAGCTAGCTGCCTCGGGGTACTCAAATACACAGCCAAAATCCTGGGATGATATATCATGCAGTCACTGGAAATACTCTGTAGATGTTAAAAATAAAAGAGTGAGCAAACCACAGCTCAGTAAAGGAATTGTATGTAATACTTGATACCACGAAAATCTACATGCCATAAAATCCTTATTTTCCTATAGTTGCTCTAAGGATCGAAATAGGAAGGATACTATAGTCGGCTAGGGATCAGGATGGAGCATGGAAGGTATTTTGAAATACTTGTCTTGTTTCGAAACCTAGAAGCGACTATGGGGAGTAATTATTGCTTTTTGAAATGAAACACCTTTTTCCATAACATTTCATATTGAATTTCCAAATAATGCTTTCATAATTTAAAGCATTAAATGAAATAATCTAATATTCAAATAAAATCATAAAAAGAATATTAGATTAATAAATCACCCTTTTTCCATTTGTACACATATCACATATATCACATATATCACTGAAAATCTCATAAACGATATTGTACTAAATTAGTACAGCAATTCATTTAAAAATCATCATCCATCTCATTTGAAAACATATAATACCCATTTATCATTTGATATCATCATGTCATTTAAAACATCCATTTCATATCATAAAATGGTGGAGACTAACGCATCACCTAAAATATATCATGCTACAATCCCGGTAGGGTATAAAATCATCATATGAGATCTATGGCCATAGTCTAGATTGGTCTTTGATCGTACATGATCAGGTGTCGACCGGGACACTAAAACATATCACATGTCACATATCACATATCAGCATGATAAAGGGCCTATCAGTCTCAAAACAATTTCCTCATCATCGTATCACCTTTATGGAAATAAAGAAAAATAGTTAAAATCTTCAGTCAGTCCATAAGGGTTTCAAATTATCATATAGTGAATATTTTCTGAAAATAATTTATAAAATATTCACTTTTCAACTTTTCACTTTATAAGCCACTTCTCACATTGTAAAACATGTAGGAGGAATTTTCAATAGCTTCACTCTCATTAAATTCGGTAACATGAATATTTAAATAATATTTTTTGGTATATTCATGTTGTATGAAAAATATTAAATTCATCATTTTCAAGGCTAGGAAATCATTTAAATATGCATTAAAATATTTCATGATATTTTTAAAGAATTTTCTAAGAAATTTCAGCAGCATATCGGCTGCTAATACCCTAGCCTTCCTACAATTTCAACACAGTCCCAAAACCAGCAACAACCACAATTTCATAGTTTCCAATGCATTTCATTTCTCAAATAGTCTTATAAAATTATTCATATCAAAATTATGCATTTGAGATATCCTTACAGATCACATATGCTTCCCTTACCTGTTTGAGTTAGTTGACCTTCTCGGGTGCACCACTCGTAAACCGTTACTCCCAGGCTACAGATAATTTCACCAAAAATATTAGCTCGTTTAATATTTATTTTTGAGCTATTATTCATGTCTATGTGCAGCCACATTGGACACTACAAATAATTTCGCAGTATAATTTCTATTGGTAGTACAACATAACTTCTTCGTTTTAAGTGGATTTTAAATCCGAGCATACTGGCAAACTCCTTGTAATTCCTATAGTCTAAATGTACCCTCAACTCATCAAAACTAGCCATGCACAATGGTCCCCTTATGTTGACCCAAATTGCCTTCTTACACACCTTAATGATTTTCAATAATTCAATGCTATAATCTTATTCTACCCTACTTAATCATTAATTTGGCACCCAATTTATGCATGAAACACAATGAATCCATAAGGAACCATGCTTGTCTGAATACCCCTTTAATGGCAAAATTTCATTTAGCCACTTTTGACCAAATCCAATGGTATGAACATGTTTAGCAAGCTTAGATTAGTCTTCCTTTACTATTGAAGTTCAAGGAAACAAAATGCATAGTAAATTACTTACCTTCACCGAAACTTTGAGTCTTTCTTTCTCCTTGTATTGTGGCTTGTTTAATGATCTATTGGTATGGTTAGGTAGAGGAGAGAGAGTAGAGAAATTTTCTAGTCAATGGTTTAGTAAGATAATGGCTAGGTTGGAAGATATGAAAGCTTTTATTTCTTTCATTCTTTTTCTCTTCAATGGCGTGAGAGCAAGATGGGAGAAGCCTGAATAGTGGCCAGCTGGAAGTCAAGAAGGATTATGAAGAGTCTTCTAGAAGCGGTGAAAATTACGAAAATACCCTTAGTTATGTAAATTTCAAACAATTTTGCCCTTAAGCTTCTGTAGTCATAAAAACTATGTAATTGCACTCCAAAATTTTGGATTCCATCACCAAATACTCTTATTAAATGTATTTTGATGATTAAAAGTGGTTTCATAGATGCGCGGTACACCAAACATGTGAAATTACAGTTTTATCCCTTGCGACCAGCCGACGAATTTCTCTGACTTAACTATTTATTCGATAAATCTCTTAACACTATCTTAACCTCCTTTTCATGTAGAATATCATGGTATTTTTACTTCATCCCAATTCATTTTAGTTTGGGCGTAATTTACGAAAATACCCTCGAGACGTAACTGTCATTTCCCAATTTGTTTGCCATAATTCACAAAATGATGCAAATAAGGTATTTTGGCATCAAATTTCCATAATATCATTATTACACTATCCATACACTATTTTTTCAGTCTTATATACATCTGGGCTCGAAATTTCAAGTGGGGCCCATATCACTATTTACTTGAAATTTACAAATATATTTCAAAAATAAATTAAAAATTACATCTATACACATGTACAGTGCAAAATAATTAGTTCTCACATGGATCCCAATAAAATTGTTGCAAAAGAAGAATGGCCTAATTATTAACCACAGTAAAAGCTTTGCATGGGTATCTAAGACTCACCAGGTACTACCGCAAATTCATCAAAGATTATGGTAGAATCAGGGGTGTAAACGAATAAAACGTTCGACGAATCGTTCGTGAACTCGTTCGTTTTTTGTTCATTTATGTTTGTTTATTAAGCATTTATGTTCGTTTATTAAGCTTAACGAACGAACATAAATAGAGATATGGTTCGTTCCTTTTTGTTTGCGAACAGGCTCGTTTATGTTCATTTATTGTTCGTTCGTTTAAAGTGTCATTTATTGTTCGTTTGTCGTTCATTCGTTCATATTCATTTATTGTTGGTTCATTTAAAGTGTCATTTGTTGTTCGTTCGTTTATTGTTCGTTTGTTGTTCGTTTGTTATTTATTAAAATTACTTATATTATATAAGTTATATAATATACATACCCTATTTTTAAGACATTAACCTAAAAAATTAGTATCTAATTTTTAAATATATTTATACACTGTAACTTTGTTGGTTTAAAAAATTAATAAAATATAATTATAAAATTAAATTAGTTAATTATACTTAAAATAATTATTTTTTTTAAATTTTAAACAAAATGTATTAAAATAAAATTAAAAAAAATCTCATAACAAATTAAGATTTCATTCATATGATCTTATCCATTGACCATTTACATATATATATATATATATATATATATATATGTTACACATATTTGGGTATACACACACATATATGATACTTTAATATATGTATATGTGTATAATATAAATTGTACTTAAAATATTAATTATCAATTTTATAAAACATTGTTGACTTAAGTTGTATTTAAGATTTTGTATTAAATAATTTCAATTTGCATGTGGAATTTAATCTTTATGTAAGATTTTTAATATTTAATATTTAATATTTAGTTTGTTCTTATAAATACTTGTTCATGAACATGTGTTCGCGAATGCATTCATTTACGTGTTCGTGAATGCGTTTGTTTACATGTTCGCGAACGCGTTCGTTTACATGTTCGCAAACGCGTTCGTCAACGCATTCATTTATATGTTCGTGAACACGTTCATTTACATGTTCACGAACTGTTTGCGAACATTAACGAACAATACTTACCAAACAAACGAACGAACACGAACAACACTAAAACACAAACGAACGAACACAAACATCAGTTCATTCATTCGTGTTCGGTTCGTTTACAGCCCTAGGTAGAATAGTAGCCCCATTAACTAAAATGTTGAAGAAAAGTAACTCCAAGTGGTCTCATGAAGTGGAGCATGCATTTATGGAACTCAAACGGGTAATAGTTCAAGGATCGATATTGGCGTTACCTAACTTTACTAAAACCTTTTTTTATTGAATGTGATGCTTCTAATTTTGGTGTTGGTGCAATTCTCATGCAGGATAAGAAGCCAATAGCTTTCTTCAGCCAAGCCTTAAAAGGGAGGAATGCATCTTTGTCAACTTATGACAAGGAGATGCTTGCATTAGTATTAGTTGCGCAAAAATGGCATCCCTACCTATTGGGAAAGGCATTTGTGGTTTGTAGTGATCATAAAAATCTTAAATTTTTGTGGACTTAGCAAATCACCATTATGATGTAACAAAGGTGGCTTAGTAAATTGATGGGTTATGACTTCATTATAAATTAGTATAAACAAGGAAAGAACAATTGATGGCAAATGCCTTTTCTAAAAGAGATGAACCAGCATAAATGATAGCAATATCTACATTGATTCCAACATGGTTGAAGGTCATTCATGAAGAGAAAAAAATCTAGTAGATATTGTTAGCTTTAAATTGACAAGTATTTTGAAATGACAAAATTCAAGTAAGCTTAAAAATGATTTTTCTCTAAGTAAATTTGCTTTGAATGAACTCAATGATAGAAAATATTTTAAACAAGTTTTGGAGTGTGATTTCAACTGAAAAAGTCAGTAAATACTCTTAAGAAAAGTGCTAGAAGTTTTTGAACTGACTTAAAATCACAAAAAAACCATAAATTACTCAAATTGCAGTTAAAGACGTGCATGAAGGCATTCTGGTTAAAAGGGATCGATCCCATTTTGGCAGGTAAGTTGGACAAGCACCCAGGAACAAGTTGGAATGCTCTCTGGATAAAAAGGATCGATCCCTTTGGTGAAGGGATCGATCCCTTTGCACGGGCCCTGACACCAACGGCTAGTTTTTGAGGGTTTCAACGGGAAGAAATGCATTAAATGCTTCACCAACTGTTCCATTCGTTTGGTAGGTTATAAATAGAGGCATTTATGAAGTTTGGAGGTAGAACAAGCACTGAAAAATCCTCAAGCTTCAAGAGAGAAATTCAAATCTAAAAGTGTTCATTGTGTTACTCCATTTTGTGAGACTCATCTGTATTCTTCACCCATTCACTGAAATTCTTGTTATTCAAGGGGTGAGCTATCCTTGTAAGGTCTGATATTGTAGAGTATTGGGTAGCAATACAAGGGTAGAGGCTTAGAAGGAGATTTCAAAGTCTCTAGAAAGATTGTAAGAGGTCTTGCCACACCTTCAAGTGGTTTGTAAGGATTCTCAAGGAAGAGGTGAATCAAAACCTTGACAAGGAGTTCAAGGAGAGAGGACGTAGGCAAGAGATTGGCCGAACCTCTATAAACTTGTGTTTGCTTCTCTTTCCCTTACTCTTATTTACTACATTTATTTCATTATTGTTTATTTTGCTTGAATTGTGCATTAAGAGCTAGGAAAATTAGAAAGAAATAGAAAAACCGATTCACCCCCCCTCTCGGTAGAGCCAACAATTGGTATTAGAGCTTGGGCTCGAGATTGAATTAGATTAACATCTATCGAGTAAAAATGATCACTAATGGCTCAAACTAGTTTGTCTACACCCTTGGTAGGAGAGGGACACTCTACGGTTAGACCTCCACTCTTTAATGGTGAAAACTATGCCTATTGGAAGACTAGAATGATGCTATTTATTCAAGCCAATGATTATGAAGTGTGGAGAATTATTGTTAAAGGTCCTCTTATTCCTATTAAGAAAGTAGATGGGTCGGATGTCCCTAAGAAAGAAGATGAGTGGGATACTAATGATATTAGGATGGCACAACTTAATGCTAAAGCAATGCACACACTATTTTGTGCATTAGGACCAAATGAGTATAATCGAGTTTCACAATGTGAGAATGCTAAACAAGTTTGGGATAAACTAGCAATCACACATGAGGGAACCACACAAGTCAAAGAAACCAAAGTAGGCATGCTTACTCAAGACTATGAACTATTTAGAATGAAGAATGATGAGTCAATTAGTGACATGTTTACTAGGTTTACGGACATAATAAATGGTCTTAAAGCTTTAGGGAAGACATACTCTAATGTAGAGATGGTGAAAAAGGTTCTCAATAGCTTACCTAATCATGGGAAGCTAAAGTCATTGCTATTGAAGAATCTAAGGATCCTCATACACTCTCTTTGGATGAACTTATGGGATCCCTACTCACTTATGAGATGAAAATTAAGAGAAATCAAGATCCCCCAAAGAAAGTTGGAGTAGCACTAAAATCCACCACAATTGAGGAATCAAAAGATGATCATGATGTAAGTGGTGATGAAGAGGATTTGGAAATGGCCATGTTTGCCAAGAGATTCAATAAATTCATGAGGATGAGAGCTAGTGGAAACTCTAGAAGACCCCCCTAGGAGAGAGTTAAATAGAGGTGAAACTAGTAGGAAAGAAAAGGACCAAATTATTTGTTATGAATGCAAAAAACCTGGTCATATTAAATTTGATTGTCCCTTGTATAGAAAGCAAAATGAGAAGAAACAAAAGAAGAAGGCAATGGTGGCTACTTGGAGTGATAGTGATTGCTCTGATGAAGAGAATGTGGAAGATGAAGTAGCCAACCTTTGTTTCATGGCTTTTGAAGATGAGAAGGTAACTTCTAACTTATTAGATACTAATGAATGCACTTTTGATGAATTGCAAGATGCATTTGATGAGTTAGCCAATGAATTTGAATGCATGAATTTGAAATATAAGAAAATGATCTCTAAGTTGAAAAAGGAGAATGAAATGCTTGTGAATGTTAAATTAGAATGTGAAAAGAAATTAGAGAATGCAAATCTAGAAATAGAAGAATTAAATAGAAAGAACATTAATTTGCAAAACTCCTTTTCTAGATTTTACATGGGTCAACAAAAACTTGATCAAATGCTAGAGACTCAAAGAGCATTCTTTGATAGAGAAGGGTTAGGCTATAATGCATCTAACAAAGAAACTCATCTTAAAAACTTCCTAGTTAAAGATAGAAAATTTGTTTTGTGCACATTATGTAATAAACTAGGACACTCTTCACAAGCATGCACCTCTAGGAAGACCATGATTAGAGGAAAAATGGCTGTCAAGATTTGGGTGCCTAGACATGTTTTAAATTCAAGTGATGAGTCCTTAAAGATGAAATGGATCCCTAAAGGATCTAAAATTATAAGTACTAACTCTCAAAGACCCAAGAAAATTTGGGTACCTAAGATAAAAGCTTGATGTGTTTGTATGTAGGAGGAAGAGTATTGCTACAAGGCTAAGTCCAAGGAGCATTGGTACCTTGATAGTGGATGCTCAAGACACATGACGGGTGACAAGAGTCAATTCAAGTTCCTAAAGCATAAGAGTGGTGGAGAAGTCACATTTGGAGACAACTCCAAAGGACAAATTGAAGGAATTGGCTCAATTGGTAACTCTTCCTCAACTATTGAGAATGTGTTGTATGTTAGAGGCTTAAAGCATAATTTGCTTAGTATTAGTCAATTGTGTGATAAGGGATTTAAAGTTATGTTTGATGATGTGTGTTGCAATGTTGTTAATGCCAAAACTAATCAAATTGTTTTTATTGGACATAGACAAGGAAATATTTATATTGTGGATTTAAATGAACTTAATAGCAAAAATGTATGCTTTATGGCCACTAGAGAAGATGAACCTTGGTTATGGCATAGAAGACTAGGTCATGCTAGCATGCATGTTTTGTCTAAGTTAGCCAAAAGAGATCTAGTAGTAGGATTACCTAAGCTTCAATTTGTGAGGCATGTGTAAGAGGAAAACACAAAAGAATTTCATTTAAATCTAAGAAGTGTGTCACTACCTCTAGATCACTTCAACTTCTTCACTTAGATCTCTTTGGACCAACTAAGACAACTAGTTTAGGAGGTAAACACTATGGATTTGTGATAGTTGATGATTACACTAGGTTTACTTGGGTGTTCTTTTTAAGTGTGAAGAATGAGGCCTTAGATAAATTCATTGTTTTCTCAAAACTTGTTCAAAATGAAAAAGGTTATTCCATTTCAAGTATTAGAAGTGATCATGGAAAAGAATTTGAAAATCTTGGTTTTGATATGTTTTGCATTGAAAACGGTATTAGCCATAACTTTTCAGCTCCTAGAACTCCTCAACAAAATGGGGTAGTTGAAAGGAGAAATAGAACCTTAGAACAAATGGCTAGAACCATGCTTTGTGAAAATAACTTACCTAAATATTTTTGGGCTGAAGCAGTAAACACCTCTTGCTATGTTATAAATAGAGCTATGGTAAGGCCTATTTTAAAGAAAACTCCCCATGAGCTTGATAAAGGAAAAAGACCTAACATAAGTTATTTTCACCCATTTGGATGTAAATGTTTTGTTTTGAACAATGGTAAAGATAACCTAGGAAAATTTGATGCTAAAAGTGATGAAGGTATTTTTCTTGGCTATTCTCCAAATTCTAAGGCCTATAGAATTTTCAATAAAAGAACACTTGTAGTAGAAGAGTCAATACATGTAATCTTTGATGAATCGAATATCACTAGTAAAACCAATCTTGATGATGAAGTAGAGATCTTTGATGAGCCTATAGTTGATCCATCTCAAGATAAGGATGTTAGAGTACAATCAGAAGATCTTACTATTAACAAAAATGAGGAGTCCATGGAACAAGAAATAATTGAGAAGGAATATAGGTGTCCTAGAGAATTTGGATATATAAAAGATAATGATATTGTTGGAGATCCAACCATTGGAGTTAGGACTAGGTAAATCTATAGAAACATATGTCAACATGTAGCCTTTGTGTCACAATTTGAGCCAAAGAAAGTGGATGAGGCCTTGAATGATGAAAATTGGATCATGGCCATGCAAGAAGAATTAAATCAATTTGAGAGAAGCAAAGTGTGGAGATTAGTTGAAAGACCTAAAGATTATCCCATCATTGGAACCAAATGGATATTCAAGAATAAGATGGATGAAAATAGCATTATTGTTAGAAACAAGGCTAGGTTAGTGGCTCAAGGTTATAGACAAGAAGAAGGAATAGACTATGATGAAACCTATGCTCCAGTAGCTAGATTAGAAGCCATTAGGATGCTACTTGCCTTTGCATGCTACAAGGATTTTAAGTTATATCAAATGGATGTGAAAAGTGCTTTCTTAAATGGTTATATAAATGAAGAGGTTTATGTTGAGCAACCTTCCGGTTTTGAAAATCCAAAATTTCCTAACCATGTTTTCAAACTTTCAAAAGCCTTATATGGATTAAAACAAGCTCCTAGAGCTTGGTATGAAAGACTTTCAAAGTTTTTAATCGAAAAAGGTTTTACAAGAGGAAAGGTAGACACAACCTTGTTTATTCAATCTAAGAGTCATGACTTATTAGTAGTTCAAATTTATGTAGATGATATCATTTTTGGATCTAAAAATGAGTCATTGTGCAAAAATTTCTCTAAACTAATGCAAGGTGAATTTGAAATGAGTATGATAGGAGAATTAACCTTCTTTCTAGGACTTCAAGTTAAACAATGTAAAGAAGGTATTTTCATAAATCAAGCTAAGTACACTAAAGATTTGCTCAAAAGATTTGGAATGGATGAATCTAAACCTTTCTCTACACCTATGAGCACAAATATTAAGCTTGATAAGGATGAAGGAGGAAAGTGTGTAGACACTAAACTATATAGGTCCATGGTTGGCTCATTGCTATATTTAACTGCTAGTAGACCTGATATAATGTTTAGTGTATGCTTGTGTGCTAGATTTCAGTCATCCCCTAGAGAATCACACCTACAAGTAGTAAAAAGAATACTTAGATACCTAAAAGACACTTCTTCCTTAGGACTTTGGTATCCTAAGGATTCTACACTTGATCTTCGTGCCTATTCCGATGCAGATTTTGGTGGATGCAAAGTGGATAGGAAAAGCACATCGGGAACATGTCAATTCTTAGGAAGTAGGCTTATTTCATGGTTCTCTAAGAAACAAAATAGCGTAGCTCAATCCACAACCGAGGCTGAATATATAGCTTCCGGAAGTTGCTATGCTCAAGTGTTATGGATTAAGCAACAAATGAGAGACTATGGAATAGAAATGAACCAAGTTCCCATTAAGTGTGACAACAATAGTGCTATCAATCTTACAAAAAATCCCATCCAACACTCTAGAACCAAGAACATTGAGATTAGACATCATTTTATACGAGATCATGTGCAAAAAGGGGACATTATTCTAGAGTATGTAGATACATTGCACCAATTAGTTGATATTTTCACCAAACCCTTGGACAAGGAGAGATTTTGCACTCTTAGAGGTGAATTAGGTATTATGAATGCTCCTTGAATTAATTTGATGGCTTAAGTTAGTTTGTTATGATTGCAAGAATGAACTTTGGAAAATATACTTACCACTTGCAACTCATGACCTTAATTTGCCATGTTACTATTCATGATCTTAGCTTTTGAGGTTGAACTGTTGAAATTTGTGCGTTTTGATCATGTTAAATGTTCTTCAGTAGCCAACACCCACTTTCTAATGTTTAAGACAGGTTCACAATCATGTTCACTTAGTTTGTCAAAGTTGTTCAGCATATTCTCAACATTCTTCTGCAATTTTCTGCATTTTCCTGCACTATTTCTGCAATTTTTCAAACTCATTTCATGCATCTCAAGTGGAAACAATCAGATTTTGCGTTTAAGATGGTAAAAATGCATAAGTTCCATTGTTTTCAAATCATTTTTATACATCACGAATGAGGCAATGGACTAAGGGGTCAATTCTTATGAAAATTGGATTGATTTTCGGGTCATTTAGGCCTAAAAATCTGGGTTTTTGCTATGAGGGATTGATCCGTTTCATCATCAGATCGATCCGATAGCATCAGAGTGGGCAGGAGTACACATTGCCAAAAACGGATCGATCCCATCCTTAAAGGGATCGATCCCTTCAGGCAAACCTTCACGTGTGCCCTTGTTAAAACGTCGAGATTTCACTCATTTTCTCTATTCCTCTTCCCCATTGTCCGTAAGCCTTCCCCCTTCTCCATTCCTCCTCCCACAATCTTCAAGATCTCACTCATTTCTACACCAAATCACTTCATTCTTTCACCAATCTTCCTCATTTCTTTCTCCTTTTCATTTCCCTTCCTTATTTCCTAACAAAATCTCTTCTTTTCTTCTCTTCCTTCTTCCTCCACACCATGGTTACTATTCACCCAACATTTCAATTGTAAGTTTTTCTCACATTTTTCATTCCATTTTTCTTGCATTTCTAATTTCTTTCATCCTGTCTTGACTGCCCATTTGCATATCTTGCATTAATTTCCTCTCTTTCTAGGTTTTCATTTCATTTGGCACTTGTCTTTTTCTAGGAATTATACTTAGCCTATTTGTAGTTGTTCATCCGAAATTCCTTATCATAATTGTTAAATGCATATTGGGTTGTGGCTCTCCGCTGTTGATTAGATCATATTTCTCACACACATTCACCCACAGTTCCCCAAACCTGTGCCCATCACCTGTTCGACAAAACTCCTCTTAGAAATTTCCCTCATCATTCTTCCTCCACATGGCTCCCAAAGTCAAACATGCTGTCTCTCGAAAAAGATCTCGTCCCCCCTCTTCCTCCGCCTCCGTTCCAACCGCCTTCAATCGCTGCTTTAGGAATACAGAAGAGAAAAACCGTTACCATGCCCTCTTTGCTCATATGCGCGTCAAGCACTGCCGCCCAATTGACTTCGGTTTTTTGGAATCAATTAACTTTCCCTACTTGGCCAAATTTGACGCCTTCCATTGGACATACTTTCTCAAAATCAACACTTTGGTTCCTTTGAACATCATTCGAGCTTTCTTTTCTAATGCCAAAGTTATATATGCGCCTAATAACCCATGTAAAGCGGTGGGAATTCAATCGTTTGTTATGGGTCGGGATGTTGAAATCACCAAATATTCTCTCTCCCGTGCCTTTCGAATTCTGGAGCATGGTCTTGTACGCGAAAATGTCAATGTCCCATTAGAATTCAATATCGTCAATGACCGTGCGGGTGACCTTCCCGTCTTTGCTCGCCTTCTCCACATCATCATCTCTTGGAATCTTCGCCCACTTGGCACCAAATATTCCCAACTCCGGAGACTTGATCGTTTTTGGCTTCATCACATTCACTCCCCTGATGGCGATCGACCGGATCTTCTCCATTTCATTCTCCACGATTGGATCAAGATTGTTCTTGGCAAAGTTCAGACAATTGTCTTCCCACAACCACTTGCCTTCTACCTACTCGACTACGGTATCGACTGTTCGTGTGAGCCTAGCATCCTTCCAGAGGCAGGCCACATCATCAACCTTGCTACTTTGCATAATCTTGGCTGGTACTCTCGTCAGCAAGGTGATACCCTCGTTTGGGAAAAGGCCCATGGTGCTCCAGCATCTCCCAGACATGACCCGGATGAAGGCGGCGATGAAGGTGACGACGAAGAGACAGCTCCTGCCGCAGCCACATCTTCAGCCCCATCTGCCTCGACCTCGGTCTCTCTTGACCAGATCATGCTATCGCTTCAAAACCTACAGGCCACCGTTACTCAACACTTTGATCATGTCGACGCTCGCCTTGACACCATGGAGGCTACATAGGCTACCTTATTTGATGAAGTCCAAGACATCCGCATGCAGCATGAGGACTTCCTGGATCAGTATCATAAGACATTTCCCAGGCGTTGATTTTGTTCCTTTCGTGTAGGGTGTACATCTACCTTGTTATGCTTCGATGTTTGAACCTCTGTGCTATGTTTGTTGAACTTCGCTGTCGGATTTTGTCTTTGTCTGTATAAACTGTGTTAGATGTTTGAACCTCTGTGATATGGCATGTTATGTATTTCTGGTTATTTTCTCCTTTTGCCATGGTTTGTCTGTGTTCTTCAACATCTCTCATTGACTTATTGCTTTAAATTGACTAACCAATTCTCCATGTTTCTTATTCGTGTTGAGGGGGAGTATATCATTTTTTTGCTATGACAAAAAGGGGGAGAATTAATGTGATAAATTAATCTTGGTACTTAAAGGGGAAGCTAATTTTGAGGGGGAGCAAATATTAAGGGGGAGCATTATTTTCCAAAATTTGAGCAATCTCATTTCCTAAGCAAATTTACCTTAATTTTTGTCATATCAAAAAGGGGGAGATTGTTAGCTTTAAATTGACAAGTATTTTGAAATGACACAATTCAAGTAAGCTTAAAAATGATTTTTCTCTAAGTAAATTTGCTTTGAATGAACTCAATGATAGAAAATATTTTAAACAAGTTTTGGAGTGTGATTTCAACTGAAAAAGTCAGTAAATACTCTTAAGAAAAGTGCTAGAAGTTTTTGAACTGACTTAAAATCACAAAAAAACCATAAACTATCTCAAATTGCAGTTAAAGACGTGCAGGAAAGCATTCTGGTTAAAAGGGATCGATCCCTTCTGTAAAAGGATCGATCCCATTTTGGCAGTAAGTTGGACAAGCACCCAGGAACAAGTTGGAATGCTCTCTGGATAAAATGGATCGATCCCTTTGGTAAAGGGATCGATCCCTTTGCACGGGCCCTAACACTAACGGCTAGTTTTTGAGGGTTTCAACAGGAAGAAATGCATTAAATGCTTCACCAACTGTTCCATTCGTTTGGTGGGTTATAAATAGAGGCATTTATGAAGTTTGGAGGTAGAACAAGCACTGAAAAATCCTCAAGCTTCAAGAGAGAAATTCAAATATGAAAGTGTTCATTGTGTTACTCCATTTTGTGAGACTCATCTGTATTCTTCACCCATTCACTGAAATTCTTGTTATTCAAGGGGTGAGCTATCCTTGTAAGGTCTGATATTGTAGAGTATTGGGTAGCAATACAAGGGTAGAGGCTTAGAAAGAGATTTCAAAGTCTCTAGAAAGATTGTAAGAGGTCTTGCCACACCTTCAAGTGGTTTGTAAGGATTCTCACGGAAGAGGTGAATCAAAACGTTGACAAGGAGTTCAAGGAGAGAGGACGTAGGCAAGAGATTGGCCGAACCTCTATAAACTTGTGTTTGCTTCTCTTTCCCTTACTCTTATTTACTGCATTTATTTCATTATTGTTTATTTTGCTTGAATTGTGCATTAAGAGCTAGGAAAATTAGAAAGAATTAGAAAAACCGATTCACACCCCTCTCGGTAGAGCCAACAGATATGTATAGGCTTCAAAGATTCTTTCAAGAATAGGAACTTTTAGGTCCTTCAGCTTGAAAGATGTAATATTATTCTTCAAGGATCGAATTTTTTCCTTCATTCTTCTCCATTAACAATTGACATTATACAAGGGTTTCATGCAGCAACTCATGAGAGGTTGCATAAAACTCTTCAATGCCTAAGGGCTCAATTTTATTGGTAGAGGATGAAGAGACAAGTGTTGAAGGCCATTAAAACTTGTGATGTCTGTGAAAGGAACAAGAGAGAACAAGGCACATCTGTGGGCTTCTTCAACCACTTTTTATGCTAAAGGTGGTATGGACTAAGGTTTCAATGGACTTCATTATTGGCCTTTCATCTTTTAAAGGCAACACAACGATTATGTTAATCAATTATCGAAAATGGTGTATTTCATTGCAATGTTATGCCTTGTCACTGCTAATAGTGTTGCCTAAGCCTATTATGAAAATGTCCTTAATCAAACTCTATAAAGTACCACTATCAATTGCAAGCGACCATGATCCATTGTTCACATGCTCATTTTGTAAGGAGTTATTTCGACTATAAGGGACTGAGTTTCATTTCTCATCATAATATCATCCTCAAACAGATAGAGAAACAGAGGTAACCAATCGTACGCTTGAAATGTACTTGCGATGTTTTACCAGGAACAATACAAAATATTGGACTCATTGGTTACCTTGGGCGGAATTCTGCTACAACACTAGTTGGCATTCATCGATAGACTTCACAACCTTTAAAGTGATGTATGGAAGACCTCCTCTAGTTTTTACATTCTATGAGCAAAGATCTAATAAGGAAGCCAATGTAGATTTGGAGATGAGAAAATAAGATCAAGTTCTTGCACAACTACACCAACACCTTTCTAAATCTAAGGAGAGAATGAAAGATTTATATCATAAGGGAAGGAAAGATTAGCAGTATGAAGTTGGAGAGTGGATGTATTTGAAATTACAACTGTATCAACAACTTTCTTTAGTCGATGACAGGAGGCATAAGTTATCCGCAAGATATTACGGTCCATACCGGATCATTAAACGTATAGGTGCAATGGCTTATAAGTTGCTCCTACTAGAAGATAGTAAAGTCCATCCCATTGTACATGTCTCTTTGCTCAAGAAGCAACTTAAGAGTCCCTCAAGCTTGGAGGAAGCCGCTACTTGAAGCCTTGCGGACAAGGCTGTTTTCAAGGGGGGAAATGTTATGTGCTAGTAACTACAATGCTAGTTTTTAGGAATTACTAGTTTTAAACCCGTGTGATGCACGGAAATACAATAATCAAATAATAAATTTATTGATAATATATATTTTTTGAAACTTCATAATATAAATTATTATATTTAGTAAAAAGGCCGTATATGTATATCTTGGAAATTAGAAGAGATAAAAAATAGGACAATCTGTTAGGAGTAATTTGGTTGTTACTGATTTCCATATTTGGAGCAATTAGGATCACACTTTAGTAGGAGAATATCACAGGAAAATCAATTAATTGTAATTAGGAAAGTTATTTTAGGAAAGTTATTTTATTTTTTTTTATTTCCTATTTTAGGGCTGTTGACTCTTCTTATAAGAAGAGATCAACTTGTTTTGTATTTTTTGGTATGAAAATACAAGAGATTTTTATTCTCTCTATTCAGTTTTCTTATTTTTTATGGTGTCAAAGCCTAAACTTTTTGGCCCTTAAGAAACCCTAGCTGCCACAACTTTTTTTTCTATAACATCAGTAATACAATATCCTCCCTGCTTCCTAATTATGTATGATATCTCATCTGAATACACATCAAATACCTATCCCAATCTGAACACTAAAGCCCCACCTGTTCGCGTTTCTGAAGCCCATCCTGTGCAGATCACAACAATTCAACTGAATGGAGATAACTTTCTACGGTGGTCTCAATTCGTTTGGATGTACATTAGAGGACGGGGTAAGATTGGCTACTTGACGGGAGAGACTACGGCTCTGGATATGAAGGATAGTGCTTATGCAACGTGGGATGCTGAAAATTCCATGGTCATAACATGGCTGGTGAATTCCATGGATGATGACATCAGCTCTAATTACATGTGCTACCCGACAGCAAAAGAACTTTGGGACAATGTCAATCAGATGTATTCTGATTTGGGGAATTAATCCCAGGTGTATGAGCTCATTCTAAAGCTCAGTGAGATTCATCAAGGTGAGGATAGTGTTACTAAATACTTTAATTTTTTGAAAAGATTACGGCAAGATTTGGATCTTTTTAATGATTATGAATGGAAGTCGGTTGATGACTGCAACCATAATAAGAAAATGGTTGATGTTAATTGAATATTTAAGTTTCTTGTTGGTTTAAATGTTAATTTTGATGAGGTTCGAGGACGAATCATTGATAGAAATCCACTTCCTTCGATCAGTGAAGTGTTTACCAAGGTTTATAGGGAGGGGAGCCACAGACATGTTATGCTTGGCAAGAAGAGTGTTGGTGGCTCAATAGATAACTCTGCATCGGTGGTTGTTGCCAAGACTAATGCTAGCAAAAAAAGTTCCTTAAGTCAGAAACGAGATGATGAAAAATCTCGGGTGTGGTGTGATTTTTGCAACAAACCATGCCATACTCGAGAAACATGTTGGAAAATTCATGGCAAACCAGCCAATTGGAAGAGCAGCAAGTCACGGGACTGATCCAATCGTGAAACACCCTCTACAAATGAAGCAGACTCAAGGCCATTTAGCAAAGAGCAGATGGATCACCTTCTAAAATTGCTAAAGTCTAATTAGATATCTGGTTTTCCTAGTGGTTCTTTGGCACACACAGGTAGAAATCCCATTGCTCTATCTAGTTTCTCAAAATTTGTTCCCTGGATCATTGATTCAGGAGCTTTTGATCACATGACTAGTTCTTCTCATTTGTTCAATACCTATTCCCCTTGTTCAGGTCATGAGAAAATTAGAATAGCTTATGGTAGTTTCTCACCTATTGTAGGAAAAGGCCCAATCAAAATATCACAAAATATTGAACTTAAATCTGTCTTTGATGTTCCTAAACTTTGTAATCTCTTGTCCGTTAGCAAACTTTCACAAGATTCTAACTGTTGTGTTATTTTCTATGACTCTCATTGCATTTTTCAGGACTAGAATTCGAGGATGATGATTGGCAATGCTAGGATGATGAATGGACTCTACTATTTTTATGAGCATTCCCTTGGTAATAGAAAGGCTCAAGGCTTTAGTAGTGTTAGTTCAATTTTAGTTAGTGATAAAATAATGCTATGGCATCGTAGACTAGGACATCCTAGTTTTTATTATCTCAAACATTTGTTTCCAAGTTTGTTTCAAGGAGTGAATTGCTTAAATTTTCAATGTGAAAGTTGTCATCTTTCTATTATCATTGTGCAAGTTTTCTATCAAAACCTTATTGTGCATTGAAACCATTTTATTTAATACATAGTGATGTGTGGGGTCCTTCACAAGTCACTACTTTGTTTGGAAAAAAATGGTTTGTCACCTTTATCAATGATCACACACGGTTATGTTGGGTTTCTTTGTTGAGTAAAAGAATCTGAAGTGGAAAAATTGTTTCAAGACTTTTACCAGATGGTTCAAACCCAATTTCAAACAAAAATTTGCATTTTGCGCTTTGACAATAGTACTGAATATTTCAATGAGTGTTTGGGACCTTTTTTGAAAGAAAAAGGAATAATCAATCAGTCTTCATGCCATGACACCCCTCAACAAAATGGCATTGCTGAACGAAAAAACCGACACTTACTTGAAGTAGCACAAGCTATCATGTTTTCTATGCATATTCCAAAGTATCTTTGGGGAAAAGCTATTTTAACTGCATCATACTTGATTAATAGAATGCCTACCAAGGTTTTAAAGTTTGAAACTCCACTAAAATGTTTTAAAAATTTTTTCATGCCATTAGATTACATTCAGATCCACCATTAAGAGTATTTGATGTACTTGTTTTGCCTATATGCCCACTATTTCTCGATCAAAATTGGATCCTAAAACAGAAAAATTTGTTTTCATTGGGTATGCTTCATATAAAAAGGGTTGTAAGTGCTTTAACCCAATTACAAAAAAGACTTTTGTGAGCATGGATGTTTCTTTCCTTGAAAATCAGCCTTATTTTAAAAATCATCTTCAGGAGGAGACTAATAGGGAAGAAGATAATTTTTGGGAGACCACAGAATCATTACCAAAACTAGTTTTCTCATACAATTTAGAAGAAAATGATTCTAATTATGAAAATAAAGAAGTTCAATGTCAACCAATGCCTAGAATTATTGTATCACAAACAGAGGGAGAAACTCTACAACTGGATCAATCCAATCCGAATCTTGAGCTTCAGGTTTTGTGAGACCCAATTTTGTTACCTTATACATTATATTTTGTAAATTATTTAGTGGAACTAAATAAAGATTTAATATGAAATTTCCACTCTTAAATTGGAATTATTGGAATTTATAAATAGGATATATGGTGAAATTTTATTGACTGAGATATATTTCAAAAGAGGCCAAAATGAAACAAGAAAACATGCAGCCAAAATGGACAGCACATCACTTTGCTGCCATGAATTTCATGGCTGAAAAATAACAATTTCAAAAAGAAAAGTAAATAACACAAAATGGAAGAATTAACAATTTAACATGAGGTTAAATTGTATTGGTTGGAATGTATACAAAAAGAAGAACCAAGAAAAGTCAAGAAGTGCAGCCAACTTGGACGATACGCCACTCTTTGAACTGCCTTGGTACTGATTTCAAGATGGAAAATTAAAGGAATTCAATCATAATTTTTCTAGTATAAAATCTACAATATGAGTAGTATAAAAAGGAAGATAAGTTAAAAATATCATGTGTATAATTTTTTTTATTGGTTGAAGCTTTCAAAAAAAGAGAAGAAAAAGGGTCAACCGAACAGTAAAGAAAACCCTCTCCACCGTTGCTTTATGCTGCAGATTTCTTCAGCAATTTAATGCATTTTAAGGCAAGGAATGATAAGAAAAATAAGATAAGAAGCTATGTGGCAAGGTGCTGTTGGTTACCATGAATGAATAGAAGAATAAAGAAACAAAGCTTCAGCCAAATTGTATCATCTTCTCATCGTTCCCTGCTGCCCATGAGATAGTAGATTTTATTTTCGTTTTGTGCTCTGTTTTGGCCATCGTTCATCCAAGGAAAAATTCAACAAAAATCATACTTTGATAGCTAACCTCTTAACCTTACCATCCATCTTCCCTCCATCAATTAAACCATCAAAGAACCAAGAGAAGAGGGCTGAAATTGAAACAGAAAACAAAATTCTGTTTTGGAGTGGCCAATCGGTCAAGGTAAGATAAATGGATTTCCATGGTTTTGTTGATATCCAATGATATACTTCTATGGTTCTAAACATGAAAAGCATGATTATAGTATTTATTTTAGTTAAATCATATTAGATCATGGAATTAGCATAAATTTAGATCTAGATACATATTTAGAAAAATAAAGAAATTATGTTAGAAATGGGCTAATAAGGATGAGAAATAAATTATGTAATATAAATAAATTGAAGAAGAAGCTTGGATTGGTGAAAAGAGTTGAAAAGCAAAATTTGGCTAGAAAAAGGGGACTCAGTTTGGACATGGAAGAATAAGAAATTGATGGCTACATGTAGAAGTAAGGGGAGAATGGTTCACGTGGAAATGCAATGGCCAAGTGGAAACAAGAAAATTAAGGAAAAATGTTGAAAGTCAATGAAAATGGCCAAGAAGGGTTTTCGGCCATGACAATTGAAAAAAAGAAAAATATGCTAAAAATTAGGGAATTTGGTAAAGAATAATTATAGAAATTAAAAGAGAAGGATTGGTGAAATTAAAACCGAAAAAGAAGCTAGAATGAGGAAGTTGAATTTTAGCACCAGTTTAATTAATACTGGTTGTGCTTATCATATGACATTAGTGGCTGCATTTTATGAAATATTAGTGGCTTAAAATTAGAGGAAAAATATTAATAAATTTTGATAAAATTATTTTGCAGCCCGGGTTGACGGAGTTCTGTTAGCGTAGCCGGAACGATCGGTTTCATAAGACTGGTAAAGGGGAGTGTGTCAGTTGTAGTGATATAATGAAATGCCTATTTTCTTAAGCTAAATTTTATGAGAATATTGAATGCATGATTTGGTTTGAAAACATGCAAAATTGTGGTTGATAAGTTGGTTTATATACTTCGAATTGTGTGCAGGAGGTTAGGAATCCGCAGCCATTATGCTGTCGGAAAATTTCCAAAAGTATTCTAAAATATTATAAAATATTTTAGATGCATGAAATGATTTCAATGGGAAATTTTGAATATAATTTCCACCAATTTTCCATAAATTGGAAATTATGAGAAAGTTATAAAATTAAATATTCATGTTTTATATTTTCATTAAAGTGAGAAATTAATTTTATTTTATATGATATTAAATATTCAAAATGAATATTTATTGTGTTCTCACTTAACACATGAATATTTACCGACTGATTTACGGTATGTGGAAATGAGAAATAAATACCTTTTTTGGAAATAATTACTTAAATAAATGATTTGTTTCATGGGATTTCCTTAAAGGTATTTTTATGGGAAAAGAAATGATTTTATACCTTTATGGAACTAAATACTGATTTTATTTATTTTATAAATTCCATAAAGGTGATGATATATGAAAACGTGAGAGCCTTATGGATAAACATGAAATATTTCAAATTATTTTGAATAAGATCTATAAAGGCTGTAGTACGATTTTTATACTGTTTTGATACTTAGGCCCCGAGATTCATGCTTACTACTGTTACTGTTACTGTCATGTGGCTAATTGACCTGCCAGTCATCAACAGTCCCGGAAGTCACCTGGCAAGTGTACACCGAGGACCCCTTATAGATCATGGCCATGGATCTCACTGTATACTGTTACTGTGTCTCTTCTGGGATGATCGCTGTGTCCCTTAGTGGACGATGATAGCATGATATGATGTAGGGTGATGCCTAGTCTCAACTTACTGATTAATGTTTACTGAAGGAATTTACTAAATCCTGTTTTATTGTACTGCACTATGAATTACTGTTTACTGAACTGAACCATACCGAAATACTGTTTTACTGAACTGTACTGCACTGGGAAATACTGTTTACTGAACTAAAAGCTACTGATTACTGTTTACTGAACTAAAAGCTACTGATTACTGTTTACTGAACTAAAAGCTACTGATTACTGTTTACTGAACTAGTAACTACTAATTACTGTTTACTGAACTAGTAGCTACTAATTACAGTTTACTGAACTGAAACCTACTGATTACTGTTTATTGAACTGAAAGGAAATTTACTGTTATCGAGAAAGAATACTTCGAAAATTATTTTCAAAATAGAAATAATTACTGAACTGTTATCGAGTGATTTGGATATTTATAAGATATTGTACTGAAAAGACTGTTTACAGTAACTACTGTTTTACCATTGTACTATCACATGTTTTGAACTGTACTAAAAGGAAGGAAAATAAATGGTTTATCCTGCTTATAATTATGGAGAAATGGGTATTAAATTGTTTTATTAAGACAATTTATAAAGTACTCCCTATAGTTGCTCTAGGTTTCCAGCACAAGACAGGTATTTCAAAATACCTTCCATGCTCCATCTGGATTTTTCGACTGACTATAGTATCCTTCCTACTGTACTTAGTACACCGTTAAGAAATAAATGTTTTACGCCATATAGTTTTCATTATATCAAGCAGCATACGACTCCTTTACTGAGCATTTGGTTCGCTCACCCCTTACTTTCGGATTTTCCAGATTAATTTCAAGGATGATTTGAAAGCTTCCTCAGATAAATAAAGCTATGAATTCGTACACTGGGGTAAAGTGTGTCAATTTTAAAGGTACAATCACGTTTCTTTTATATTCAGACATATGTATACAGTACTACTTTATTGTAAAATAGAAACAGAGGATGTAAAGTGTATGGAATATTGCAAAAATTTTATATTCTGAATTAAATAAACAAGTAAATGTTTATCATTTATTACTGTGTTGATCAAGTGATAAAGGCATTACAGATAGCCCAACCGGAAGAAATGTATAAAACACTAGTAAATATTGTGTAATAATGTACACTCAGACTGTTACAGGTTTATACTAGGAGGAAAGCTTGGAAAGATACTACAAGTCTACCTCTCTCTTTAGCACAAGATCAATCACAATCCTCAAAGGAAGGTACATATCCTGCTCTTGTTCCACTATCTCCTGTTAGAAAACCACACAATTCTGAGTCTCTTGATTTAAAAATTCCTATAGCCCACCATAAAGGAGTCCGGTCATGTACCAATCATCCCATTGCTAAATACTTGTCTTATAAAAAACTATCCACCAACCATAGAGCATTTACCTCTAGGATTTCTAATTTGTTTGTTCCAAGAACTATTCAGGAAGCACTTGATCATCCGAATTGGAAGTTAGCAGTGATGGAAGAGATGAATGCTCTAAAGAAGAGTGGCACTTGGGATACAGTCAGCTTGCCCAAAGATAAGAGACCGATGGGGTGCAAGTGGGTCTTCACCGTGAAATGTAGGGCTGATGGAAGTGTAGAAAGATATAAAGCAAGGCTGGTGGCAAAAGGCTTTACACAAACCTATGGGGTAGATTATCAGGAGAACTTTGCTCCAATGGCAAAAAATAAACTCTATCAGGTGTTGCTATCTCTAGCCGTGAATTTTAATTGGCCACTACACCAGTTGGATGTCAAGAATGCGTTTTTAAATGGGGACTTGGAGGAGGAAATCTTCATGAATCTCCCACCTGGTTTTGAGGACAACCATGGCAAAGACAAGGTTTGTAGTTTAAAAAAATCCCTGTATGGCCTCAAGCAGTCACCTAGAGCATGGTTTGAATGGTTTGGAAGAGCAATGAAAAGCCATAGATACATCCAAAGTCAGGCAGATCACACACTGTTTTATAAGCACTCAAGAGAAGGTAAAGTTGTTGTCTTGATTGTATGTGTAGATGATATCATAATAACTAGAGATGAGAGGTTGAAAGGTTGAAAAGAAAACTTTGAGATCAAATATCTAGGAGCACTGAAGTACTTTCTTGGTATGGAATTTGCTAGATCCAAGGAAGGCATCTTTGTCAATCAACGTAAGTATGTGTTGGACTTACTTGGTGAAACAGGGATGATAGGATGCAAGGCAGCCAAGACTCCAATTGAACCAAATTTGAAGCTTCAACTTGCTGTTATTGAAAAGGTGAAGGACAGAGAAAGGTATCAAAGGTTAGTTGGACGACTAATTGACTTATCACACACTAGACCTGGCATAGACTTTGTTGTGATTGTGGTAAGTCAATTTATGCATTCTCCTTACCAAGACCACTACGAAGCAGTGTATAGGATTTTAAGATATTTGAAGGGAACTCCAGGCAAAGGCTTATTTTTCAAGAAACGAGACCAATTACAAGTAGAAGCATATACTAATGTAGACTGGGCAGGAAGTATTTTAGATAGAAGATCAACTTCAGGTTACTGTACATTTGTAGGAGGTAACTTGGTTACTTGGAGGAGTAAAAACAAAGTGTGGTAGCTAGGAGTAGTGTAGAAGTAGAATTTAGATCAGTTGCACATGGTATTTGTGAAATGATGTGGATTAAAAGGCTTTTGGAAGAATTAAAGATCCCAACTCCATCTCCAATGAAGCTCTACTGTGATAACAAGGTAGCCATCTCAATTGCTCATAATCCAATCCTTCATGATAGAACAAAGCATGTTGAAGTAGACAAACACTTCATTAAGGAGAAAATTAACACTGGTCTTATTTGCATGCCTTGTATTCCTACCTCCGATCAAGTTGTTGACATTTTAACCAAAGGACTACACAAGGCACAATTTGACAATTTAGTAAGCAAGCTGTCAATGGAAGGCATTTTCATGCCAGCTTGAGGGGGGAGTGTTGGAAATCAGAAGAGAGAAAAAATAAGAGAATGTATTAGGAGTAATTTGGCTGCTACTGATTTCCATATTTGGAGCAATTAGGATCACACTTTAGTAGGAGAATATCATAGGAAAATCAATTAATTGTAATTAGGAAAGTTATTTTATTTTATTTTTATTTCCTATTTTAGGGCTGCTAACTCTTCCTATAAGAAGATATCAATTTGTTCTATATTTTTTGATATGAAAATACAAGAGATTTCTATTCTCTCTATTCAGTTTTCTTATTCTTTAGTATATTTAATATTTTTTATTGTAATTTGTACATTACAAAACAATAATATAAAAAAATTATATATTGAATATAATTTTGCAGATTTCGTAAAAGTTAAATCAACCTCGTATTGTAATTTATTGAATAAAAATAAAATATAAAGAAAATTTAACATGTCTTTGATTTGAATAAGTTGAAATTTTTCCCATCTTAAAATCAATTTCGTGCACAAATTTTTTTAAATGGAGATTCTTCCATGAATTTTTGTTGAGTTGAAGATGTAGCAAATGATTATTGAATATTTATTGCTATTTTTTAATGATGTGTCATTTTTACTAGATTATCCAATAGAATCCATAAATGAAATAACAAATATAGATAAAACACTAATATGTGATTTGATTAAATTAATTTTCAGCTATAAGATATGTTATATGAAAATGTAACAGAGATAGTCATATTATATAAATGTTTATATATTTGTTCCAATTATTTTTGACATTCAAGTTTATGATCAAAGTGATACACCTTAAACATGGTAAGCTTAGTACTTCTTGTTTCAATATTATAATTTATCGCTCTTGTTTCGAACACAAAATTTTCACCGTGAGATATTCAAATATATCGCAAGTTTTATAATCCCAATCATTAAATTAAATTGAATATTGAATAATATTAAAATAATTGTTAACTAATCAATACCTTAAGAGAAATTTTATAAAGATTGTCAACATTTTTATTAATTAATTTCTTAGGTTCAGTGTTGAGAAGTACAAATATCGATTTCCTAGAACCATCAAATGCCTTAACATTCAATTCAAACCTATAAGGTATATTAAATGCTATAAATAAGTTATATATATTGAAATTATAAAATGCTTATATTATCGTCATGGAATATTTTCTATTTAATGTTTTAAATATAGCAAATATAATTATTATTTATCTTGGAGTTGAATTAGGGACATCAACATTATAGAAGGAATAATGAAAATTTTCATCAACTTCAGACAACTTTTTATTGCACCCACACGACATATAATACTAACAAAAAATTGTATCAACTTTTATGATAGTTACTCTACTAGTGAAAGATTTTTCATATATATGTGTGTGTGTGTGTGCGTGTGCATATATAACACAAATTTAAAAATAGTCAATAACAATAAACATGCTAAATCAATTATATTTCAATTTTATGTTGCTATATATTTTGTCATTGAAATATATATATATATATATATATATATATGTTTAATCTAATATCTTGAACAGTGACTTTATGATCAATACTTTAATCTCCGACAAAAGTGTCCTATTTATAAACATTGAAACCTCATATGATGCTAGTATTTTATGCGATGTATGATGAAATTCTATGTTATAATCTCCTTTAAATAAACAAAATACAAAAAGTAATAGAAATTTTAGTTTTTGACTTTTAAGATCCATGAGTGCCAAACATTGATAAAATAATGAATTATTATAGGCAATTTATATAATAGCAATGGAGAAAATTAAAAATTTTAATATATATGGATATAGATGTTACCTTTTAGACAATTAAAAGTGGTAGATATAGATGTTATATTTTGTAATAATAATGTGAAAAAAAGAAATTATTACCTGTTATATATTAATTTAAAAAATTAAAAATTAAAAGAAAATGATGTCATCGTTTAAAAAAAAAAAAATAATTGGTAATTATTAAATGTAAGATGTTATTATATTATTGCATGTTATATGTTGCATTATCTATACTGACTTTACTATATATATAAATTTGTTATCTTTTAGAAAAAAAATAATTGCTAAAAGTATAGATATTATATTTTTTAATCTTTATGTAAGTAAAGATAAAGGATATATAATTTTTATTTAATTTTAATATATTTAGAGATTTTGATGTTTATTTTTTAAAATTTAAATAGATAATTAATTTAAAAAGATAATTGATTTATTTTGTATTTTTAATATATTTATATATCTAACTTTTTGAAACTTAAAAAGGATAATTATTTTTTTTATTTTAATATATTACACGTGTAAAATATTTAGACCATCCGCGTAGAATGTTCCACTTGTAGTCAAATGTTTTGGCTTTTATTTATGTATATAAGATTATTAGTTTGTTTAGCACATGTTCTAGTTTCAATTATTTTCTGTTTTATGTAATTTAAAATAGCAGATTAATGAAAGAACATCAAGAAAAATCTTCCATCAAATTGGTTGCAGTAATTTAGTCTTAATCTCCTTGAGAGCTTCTTCACCCAAAAAACCATTCCCCGTCGTGGCAGAGGCCGAGGAGAGCTCGCCAACTTCAAACCCATAACAGTTTTCTTTTTCATTCGTGCGGGTAGTTTGATCCATGATGACTGATGGAACTGAACATTTGACCTCAACTCATGTGAAGAGCTTGTCACTGCCTCCTCAAGATGAAAATATTTATGAAGAAATATGATGGACTGAACCAATGTCCACTATCAAGGTTAAAATTCAACCGAAAGCAGGGAAATGTATGTTGAAGTTGCATGCAGAGGAAGCCAAATTATAGTTTTGCCTTTGCACGTTAGATCTGAGGCTGGGAGTTTTCATGCGCCGCTGTTATTCTTTAGAAGAAGGTATGGATTTCGTTTATCTTGGATAGCCATTTATTTTTGGTAAACAAAAGAACTGAAAAATGCAACACAAAACACATTGAAAGTTATAATAGACCTCAATTCCATTCAATCCAATGCAAAACATTATACGATAGATGTGCAAAGTAGTTCTTGAAGGTATTTTGACAGAACAATTACATGAGGCAGAGTATGATACAAGAAGGATTAGAATAGAGAAATCTACTGTGCCAAAGCACTTGTGTTGTAGACGAGAAGAGCACCTCCGGCAAGAATACCGGCTAGGGTAACTGCCCAGATCGCCAAACCGGTAGTACCTGCGACGATGTTCAAATCACATAATTAGCTCCAAGAAAAAACCAACGTGGCATTCCAATTATATGATATGAGATCACATCCTTGTAACTGAAATACCTACCGCCAACATAAACATCACCGCTGGGAGACCAGTCATTGGTGTCGAAGATAGGGCTGCAAAAAAAGGTATAAGAACTTTCATTGTAATTATTTTATATAGAGAAGGAGCTCAGCTTTGATGGCTGAAATAAAAAATTATTACAGCATCAGTATTACTATTGAATTAAATGGATTAATATCATACCTGTAGCCATCGACGTTAGCACCATATTTGTCAACAAATTGGTAAACACCTTTTCCCTACACATTTCAAGATTAAATTGTCAGGCTCATGACAAATCAAACAACGTTAGGAAATGTAACCAAAAAAAAAAACAATGTTTGGAAAAATGGATTTAGATTTCTACGACCTTTAACTATTAAAGTTAAAGAGGGCATATTTGTCTATTTAGGATAATAACTACACTCAAACTCAAGAGGGAATTTAAATAATAACTGTAAAGATATTTTAAATTTTTTATTGAATTTTAAAATAGTAATAATAATCAATATAAATCAATAAATTAAATTCAACTGATAAAAAATCAAACAAATGAATATAAAATTAAATCAAGTAAATACGAATTATAAAGTCTCTTTTTGGTCACAAAGACAAGAAAAGGCCTCGTTCTCTTTTCTTTGGAAAACATATTCATACGTTTTTGCACTTTCTCTTGGTACGAATGCATGTGTGAGAAGAATATATACAGCCTATTTTTACTATTAAGAGCTAGTTTGGCACACAGAGAACCAATGCGGTGCAAGCGATGATCAAAAACCACAAAAGACGAAACAGGGGAGAGATCTCACACTGATTTCAATTTTTTTATTATTTTATTTAAAAATTTAAATTTTTAATGATCATTTTATTATCTTTAATTTTATCGACATTAATCTGATCATTCATCCAAATAAATCTTAAGTCAAACTGAATAATATATATATATATACACGTTAAAAAAATTCACCTACAGTACATCAAATAATTATATATATATTGAGAAAGAGAGAGAGGAGAAGAAGAAGATTGCATGTTGAACAAGAACGAAAGAAAAATGAACTTGCTAGCTATTCTGCTACATGGCCATGGCCATGGCCATGGGAATCGATCATAGAAATTGGAAAGAAAAACAAAATGTAAAAAAGACCAACCTTAGCCTTCCTTCCAGATGCATCAGAACCATTCCTCAAATTCATGCCACCGTTGATTCCTGTGAAACCATTCAAATTTCATTCTTATAATTTATAGTTAGATCATTTTATAAAATTAAAAAAGAAAAATCCATTGTTACCCCTTTCGTTAAGATTATTGAAGTTTATCCTTCCTCCCTCTTTCATATTTATTTTTTAAAAAAAAAAGAGAAAAAACAGATCGTAAACTGACCATAAGGCTTGTCAGTCTTGATCTTGCCACCTTTGGCTTCAACCTTGAAAGAAGAAGGAGCCCTAGCAAGGGAAGGGACACCTCTCACACCTGATTTCTCAATACTGAAAGAAGGTTTGAGAATAACTGAAGAAGCCATAACTGAGGCTGCCATTTTTTTTATTACTAGCTAACAGCGCTTCTTCACACTGACCAAAATATGAGATTTTATTCTTCTGCTACTGAAAAATGGTTGCCTATGGAATGATAATAGAGAGGGAAATCTGGAGATAGTTATGTCATGTTGACACGTGGAGATGTTATGTGGCTCAAATCTGGATAAGAATGCTTGCAGCCTGACAAACGTTATCAGGAACTCCCAGCGCTTTCTCCACTCCAACACAATCTTCAGTGGCTGATATCCATTTCCATCTGTTGCCACGTGGAATTTTTTTTATTATTTGCTTATTTCCTTTTAATATCTTCAAATTATTCAATCACCATTATTTTTAATTGAAGTTTTTTTCTCGATCAACAAAATATTATTAACAACTGGTCTGTTGTAAAAATTAAAAAAATTCATATACAATCTTATTAAACCCAAATATGAAATTATTAGGTTAAAAATTTATACTAACAAAAAATATATGTAATGATTATTTTACGTCAACATATATTTAGGTAGTAAAGTTGAAAAAAAAAACCATGAAAAACGAAAAATCGTCTCAAGTTGAAGATCGGATGGGTTTGATTTTTAAACAATTCGGATTGAATTTGAATAAATTATGTCATTGTAATTATATAATTTAGATCGGATCAAATTATTTCGAATGGATCTTGAAAATCCAAAATAACCCAAATCAAGAGAAAAAACCCCAAAGATAATAATTTATCCATATGTCCCAAAACATTAAAGACATTTTAAACATTAAAGTCCAACTAAACAGTAAAAACACATTGGTCATTTGCTCTCCTTTCTTTCTTTCTAGCACTCCACTAGTGCAGCACTATGTATCATTGCTATTTTGGTAATGTTGATGCACCACCTCAAGTGTTTGATGTAATTTATATATATATATATATATATATATTTATATATTATTTCTTTTGTTGAAGGATCATCAAGACATTAAGGTTGGAACCTTGAAATTGAATTTGTTCATAGGTAGAGGTGGCAAACGGATCGATTCGGACAAATTCGAACCATTTTGAATTTGAGTTTTTTAGAGTTTTGTTTTTTTCGAATATAGGCTTTTTCGGGTCTGGGTACTTTCAGTTTCGAGCTCGTGTACTTTCGGTTTCAGGCATTTTTGGGTTCGATCTAGTTTCAGGTTCGGTCAGATTCTAACCGAGTAGGTTTAGCGGGCTTATTCAAATTATTTTGAAATTTTATAAGCTATAATTTTTTTTATAATTTTGAATATAATAATTAATTTAAATTTTTATATAGTTAAATATAAATATAATAAAATTGCTAAAGTAAAGTTAAAATTTAATAAATATTCATATAAATATAAATTTTTACATTTTAATGTTTTTATTACTAAACAATGATTATTTATTTTTTTAATTTACTGTGATATTCACATTTGTTATGAAATATATAATTATATATTAATAATTATATAAAAATTTATTTTTTAAGTAAGCCAAAAATATATATAGTAAAACTCAAGAAAGTGAAAATCCAAAAGTATTAATTATGCAAATAAATAATTAACAAATTATAGTAAATCACACTAAACAATTAAACATTTATATAAATGGCTTTATACTCTTAATAATAACTTATTGAGTCATTGTATTTTTTTGGGTGAAAGTTGACCCATTGAAATTTGGACACTCTTAGTTCATTAAAAAATTTTTTTACTTTGTTTTATGGCATTTTTAATAATTATATTATAGTTTTAATAAAATTTTAAGAATTTTTCTTACATTTATTTTGTTTTTCGAATACCAACATAGTTAGTAATTAATTAAATCTAACTGTATATCTAATTAACTAATTGTTCAATTATAACGTTGAATAAAACTATATTATACATTAAAAAAATACTTAATATTATTAATAATTGGTCAATTAATTACCTCAATTTTTTATTTATTTTGTTTTTGGTTTGTACATAAATCATAATATTAATATTATTATATTAAGTATAATCGTACTCATACACACTAATTAATCAAATATCTTATTAAAAATTTAGAACTTTGAATTAAAAAAGTTATATACACCAATTGACATTATATTAATAAATACGAACATTTGATATAATCATATCATATACAGTTATATACTAATTGAATACTAATTTTTTCATGTTCACATTAACATAATAACATTAGATATTGATCGAATGTCTAATTAAAATGTTAAATAATAGATATTACTAAATTAATTAATATAATGCTAGTTATTTAAATATAATTAATCATAATATCAATAAAATATAAAAAACAAATTTTATTAAAATTATCGCTTACACAATAATACTACTATAGTATATTTTTAAATTACACTTTAATTTACTATTAGAAATATTATTTTTATCTACACTTTAATTTTATATTTAATAGATAATAAATAAATTATTTTTAATAAAAAATTAATTCTATCAGAATAATACTTACACATTAAGAGATTACATAATTTATTATTAACAGATTGTTTTAATATAATATATAAATCATTGCTATAAGATACCAAATTAGAATCTTATTAATATATCAAATAATTAATTACCAATAACTTGATTTATTTATGTATTTTATTAAAATTATTGCTTACACAGTAATACTACTATAGAATATTTTTAAATTATACTTTACTATTAGAAATAATTATTTTTATCCATACTTTAGTTTTATAATTAAAAAAGTGTATCAATTATTTATTTATTATTAAATAATAATAATAATATACTTATAATTTGACTTTTTTTCGGTTTATAAATTTAGTTTTTTACGGCTTTTGGATCGGATCGATTTCGAATCGTATCGGGTTTGTGTTATATCGGGTTCGTGTTGTACCAGGTTCAAGTTTTTTTGGGTTTAGGCTTTTTTGGGTTCAGATTTTTTTCGATTTTGAGCCTTTGACTTTTTTTGATCAACTCGAGTTGGATCGAGTTTGGTCTCGAGCGGGTTTTCGAGCTCGAGCTAGCTTTTGTCACTTCTATTCATAGGGCTAGTTCTTAGAGTGTTAAGCACCATTGAGTTTTCCTATAAGAGTAGTCCTTCACTTCGCAGCAAAACATCATTGCTTAGAAGAAGCGGTTGCTTTTGTGAGAACCCCAATTTTCTCATATTCGATATTGTTGGCTCTACCGAGAGGGGGGGTGAATCGGTTTTTCTAGTTATTTATAATTTTCCTAACTCTTAATGCACAATCAAAGTCAAATAAGCAACAATGAAATAAATGCAGTAAATAAGAGTAAGGGAAAGAGAAGCAAACACAAGTTTTATAGAGGTTCGGCCAATCTCTTGCCTACGTCCTCTCTCCTTGAACTCCTTGTCAAGGTTTTGATTCACCTCTTCCTTGAGAATGCTTACAAACCACTTGAAGGTGTGGCAAGACCTCTTACAATTTCTCTTGAGACTTTAGAAATCTCCTTCTAATCCTCTACCCTTGTAGTATTCCCACACTCTACAATATCAGACCTTACAAGGATAGCTCACCCCTTTGAATAACAGAATTTTCAGTGAGTGGGTGAAGAACACAAAGAACTCTCACAAATGGAGTTTCACAATGAATAATTTCAGACTTTTTTTTTCTTTCTTGAAGCTTGAGGATTTTTGAGTGCTTGTTCTACCTCCAAACTTCATAAATGTCACTATTTATAACCCACCAAACGGATAGAACAGTTGGTGAAGCATTTAATGTAATTCTTCCCGTTGAAAACCTCAGAAACTAGCCGTTACTGTTAGGTCTGGGGCAAAGGGATCGATCCTGCTACAGTAGGGATCGATCCCTTTTCTCCAGAATGCCATCCAAATTTCTCCCGGATGATTTTAAGAACCTTCTGCGACCTTGGGATCGATCCCTCTACAGTAGGGATCGATCCCTTTTGTCCAGTACAGCTTCCTGCACTTAGTTGACTGCAAAGATCAAGGCTTTTGTGATTTTAAGTTAGTTCAAAATCTTCAAATACTTTTCTGAGAGTATTACTGATTTTTTGAAATCGCAATCCCAAACTTTGTTAAAATAAGTTCAATCATTGAGTTCATTCAAAGCAAATTTACTTGTATAAAAATCATTTCTAATCTTGCTTGAGTTTTGTCATTTTCAAAATACTTGTCAATTTAAAGCTAACAATCTCCCCCTTTTTGATATGACAAAACTTAAGGTAAATTTTCTTATGTGTTTGAAAATTGAGGTTGATTATTTGAAAAATATTACTCCCCCTCAATATTTGCTCCCCCTCAATTTAACTTTTTGTTGAAAAGCATTACTCCCCCTCAATATTTGTTCCCCCTCAATTTAATATAAGTTTACCACCTTAATTCTCCCCCTTTTTGTCATAGCAAAAGAATAAAGAGCACGGAGAAATGGTTAGTGGTAGAAGGCAATTTAAAGCAATAAGAGAAACCAATTGAAAGCAAAATAAGTAATAATATTGGCAAGGAGATAGAGAGGAACAAAAAGCAACCCAATGTCATTAAAGCACAATTAATAGCAGAACATGACATAGTCATTGACAGAAAACAACTAGCAAAGTCATTAACATAGTCATAGACATAGTATTAACATAAAACAACTAGAAAGCATAACACATGTCACAACAAGGAGGATCAACGCCTTGGAAAGGTCTTGTGATATTGCTCAACGAAGTCCTCGTGTTGCATGCGAACATCCTGAATTTCATCGAACAAGGCAGCTTGAGTGGCCTCGATGTGATCAAGTCGCTCACCCACGTCATGCTGAAAGTTTTGAAGCATATGCATGATCTGGTCAAGAGAGGCTGACGAGGAGCCGGAAGGTGCAGAAGATGTGGCTGCTCTAGGTGCGTCGGCTGCATCCGCTCCTTCTTCGTCGTCTGGTGCCGAAGCATGTTCGGGAGACGCAGGCTGACCATGACCCTTGACCCATTCGAAATTGTCACCCACTTGATGAAGATACCATCCCAAGTTATGGAGGGTGGTGAGATTGATTGTGGTGTTGGCATCCGGAAGTATGCCAACCTCACATGAACAGTCAACGCCTTCAGAGATTAAGTAGTAGGCGAGAGGCTGAGGGAAAACAATGGTGTGGACCTTGCCACGAACAATCTTCACCCAATCATGAAGGATAAAGTGTAGTAAGTCTGGTGGGGCGCCGTTAGGTTCATGAATATGATGAAGCCAAAAACGATCAAGTTTGCGAAGATGAGAATATCGGGTGCCAAGAGGGCGGAGATTCCATGAGATGATGATATGGAGGAGGCGTGCGAAGACAGGAAGGTCACTTGCACGATTATCGTTAACGGGAAACGCTAAGGGAACATTGATATGGTCATAGATATTACCGCCCTCAGGAAGTCTAAAGGCAAGGGAGAGGGATTGCGTGGTCAGTTCAATATGCTTGCCCATGACATAAGACTTAATCCCGACAACCTTACAGTCATTATTTGGAGCATAGATGATGTCGGCGTTGGAAAAGAAGGCTCGAATGATGTTTGCTGGAACCGGAGTATTGATTTTGAGGAATTTGGTCCAACCCCATTCATTGAACTTGGCGAGGTAAGGAAAATGAATTGACTCGAGGAAGTCGAAATCAATAGGACGCCAATGCTTAATGGGCATATTGGCATATTCGGCTAGAAACTTGGTTTTCTCATTAGCATGGCGAAAACAGCGGTTAAAGGTGGTTGGTATGGAGGATGAGGAAGAGGAAGCAGGGGTTTTGCGTTTTGGAGCAGCGTGCTTAATCTTAGGAGCCATATGGAGAAGGAAAAAGATAAGAAATTTCGTTGAGGACTTTTATCAAACAGGTGGTGTGTACAAGTTTGAGGAACTATGGATGAGTGTGTGGGAGAGGTGTGATCTAACCAACAACAGAGAGCCACAACCCAAGATGCATTGAACAATTATAACAAGGAAATTCAGATGAAAAATGACAGATAGTCTAAGTATAAACTTGAGAAAAAAACAAGTGCCAAAGGAATTGAAAACCTAGATGGAGAAGAAATTGATGCAAGATATGCACATGGGTAGGCAAGACATGATAAAAGGATCTAGAAATGCAAGAAAAATCTAAAGAAAAATGTTAGAAAAACTTACAATTGAAATGTTGGGTGAATAGTATCTATGGTGTGGAAGAAAAAGGAAAAGAAGAAAGGAAGAGTTTTTGTCAGGAAATGAGGTGGGGAAATGAAAAAAGAGAAGAAAATGAGAAAGATTGATGAAGGAATGGAGTGATTTGGTGTAGAAATGAGTGAGATAGAGAAGTGTGACCGAGAGAAAATGGTGAATAGCGTTTGGAAAGGAAGAGGAAGATGAATAGTTGAAGAGAGGAGAAGAGGCCGACGGTTAAAAAACACCTTGGAGGCAAATATGCCACGAGGGGATCGATCCCCACTGTAGAGGGATCGATCCCTTTTAGGCAGATTGCTTCCCAAAGTCCAGAAAGCTATTCTAGCACTAGGGGATTGATCCCTTACTGTATAGGGATCGATCCCTTTTAAGCAGAATGCTTCCCATCACCCAGAATGTTGGCCAGATAGACTTGGAATCCAATCCTATGTGAGAGGAATTGTCTCCGCAGTCACGTGGCTCATTTATGATGCACAAAAATGATTTGAAAGCATTGAAACTTATGCAATTTGAGCATCTGAAAATCAAAAGTTGATTTTTGCATTTGAGATGCATGAAATGAGTTTGAAAAAGTGCAGAAAAAAATGCAGAAAAACTGCAGAAAAATGCAGAAATGGCTTAAGTACGCAGACACAATATGTGAACATGGATGTGATAGTGTCTTAACCATGAGAAATGGGTTTTGGCTAATGAAAGAAGTTTAACATGAGCAGAACACACAAAATTCAACAGTTCAATCTTAAGGAGCTATGAACATGAACAGTAACTCAGTAAGTTAAGGTCATGTATTGCAAGGTTAATTAAATTCTTCAAATTGCTGTCTTGCAATCATCATAAGCCAACCATAAGACATTCATGCAACATCAAATTACTTCAAGGAGTATTCATAATGCCTAATTCACCTCTAAGAGTGCAAAATCTCTCCTTGTCCAAGGGCTTTGTGAAAATATCAGCTAATTGGTGCAAGGTGTCCACATACTCTAGAATTATGTCTCCTTTTTGCACATGATCTCGTATAAAATGATGTCTACTCTCAATGTGCTTGGTTCTAGAGTGTTGGATGGGATTTTTTGTAAGATTGATTGCACTAGTGTTGTCACACCTAATGTGAACTTGGTTCATTTCTATTCCATAGTCTCTCATTTGTTGCTTAATCCATAAAACTTGAGCACAGCAACTTCCGGAAGCTACATATTCAGCCTCGGTTGTGGATTGAGCTACACTATATTGTTTCTTAGAAAACCATGAAATGAGTCTACTTCCTAAGAATTGGCATGTTCCCGATGTGCTTTTCTTATCCACTTTGCATCCACCAAAATCCGCATCGGAATAGGCATGGAGGTCAAGTGTAGAATCTTTAGGATACCAAAGTCCTAAGGAAGAAGTGTCTTTGAGGTATCTAAGGATTCTTTTTATTGCTTGTAGGTGTGATTCTCTAAGGGATGACTGGAATCTAGCACACAAGCATACACTAAACATTATATCGGGTCTACTAGCAGTTAAATATAGCAATGAGCCAATCATAGACCTATATAGTTTAGTGTCTACACATTTTCCTCCTTCATCCTTATCAAGCTTAATATTTGTGCTCATAGGTGTAGAAAAAGGTTTAGATTCATCCATTCCAAATCTTTTGAGCAAATCATTAGTGTACTTAGCTTGATTTATGAAAATACCTTCTTTACATTGTTTAACTTGAAGTCCTAGAAAGAAGGTTAATTCTCCCATCATACTCATTTCAAATTCACCTTGCATTAGCGTTGAAAAATTTTTGCACAATGACTCATTTGTAGAACCAAAAATGATATCATCTACATAAATTTGAACTACCAATAAGTCATGGCCCTTAGATTGTATAAACAAAGTTGTGTCTACCTTTCCTCTTGTAAAACCCTTTTCGATTAAGAACTTTGAAAGTCTTTCATACCAAGCTCTAGGAGCTTGTTTTAATCCATATAAGGCTTTTGAAAGTTTGAAAACATGGTTAGGAAATTTTGGATTTTCAAACCCGGGAGGTTGCTCAACATAAACTTCTTCATTTATATAACCATTTAAGAAAGCACTTTTCACATCCATTTGATATAACTTAAAATCCTTGTAGCATGCAAAAGCAAGTAGCATCCTAATGGCTTCTAATCTAGCTACCGGAGCATAGGTTTCATCATAATCTATTCCTTCTTCTTGTCTATAACCTTGAGCCACTAACCTAGCCTTGTTTCTAACAATGATGCTATTTTCATCCATCTTATTCTTGAATATCCATTTGGTTCCAATGATGGGATGATCTTTAGGTCTTTCTACTAATATCCACACTTTGCTTCTTTCAAATTGATTTAATTCTTCTTGCATGGCCATAATCCAATTTTCATCATTCAAAGCCTCATCCACTTTCTTTGGCTCAAATTGTGACACAAAGGCTACATGTTGACATATGTTTCTATAGGTTGACCTAGTCCTAACTCCAATGGTAGGATCTCCAACAATATCATTATCTTTCACATATCCAAGTTCTCTAAGACACCTAGATTCCTTTTCAATTATTTCTTGTTCCATGGACTCCTCATTTTTGTTAATAGTAAGATCTTCTAATTTTTCTCTAACATCCTTGTCTTGAGATGGATCAATTATAGGTTCATCAAAAATCTCTACTTCATCATCAAGATTGGTTTTACTAGAAATATTTGATTCATCAAAGATTACATGTATTGACTCTTCTACAACAAGTGTTCTTTTATTAAAAACTCTATAAGCCTTAGAATTTAAAGAATAACCAAGAAAAATACCTTTATCACTTTTAGCATCAAATTTTCCTAGGTTATCTTTACCATTGTTTAGAACAAAACATTTGCACCCAAATGGGTGGAAATAACTTATGTTAGGCCTTTTTCCTTTATAAAGCTCATATGGAGTTTTCTTGAAAATAGGCCTTATCATAGCTCTATTTATGACATAGCAAGAAGTATTTATTGCTTCAGCCCAAAAATATTTAGGTAAATTGTTTTCACAAAGCATGGTTCTAACCATTTCTTCTAATGTTCTATTTCTCCTTTCAACTACCCCATTTTGTTGAAGAGTTCTAGGAGCTGAAAAATTGTGGCTAATACCATTTTCATTGCAAAATGTATCAAAACCAAGATTTTCAAATTCTTTTCCATGATCACTTCTAATGCTTGAAATAGAGTAACCTTTTTCATTTTGAACAAGTTTTGAGAAAACAGTGAATTTTTCTAAGGCCTCATTTTTAACACTTAAAAATAACACCCAAGTAAACCTAGTGTAATCATCAACTATCACAAATCCATAGTGTTTACCTCCTAAACTAGTTGTCCTAGTTGGTCCAAAAAGATCTAAGTGAAGAAGTTGAAGTGATCTAGAGGTAGTGACACACTTCTTAGGTTTAAATGAATTTCTTTTGTGTTTTCCTCTAACACATGCCTCACAAACTTTGTCATTTTCAAATCGAAGCTTAGGCAACCCTACCACTAAGTCTCTTTTGGCCAACTTAGACAAAACATGCATGCTAGCATGACCTAGTCTTCTATGCCATAGCCAAGGTTCATCTTCTCTAGTAGCCATAAAGCATACATTTTTGCTATTAAGTTCATTTAAATCTACAACATAAATATTTCCTTGTCTATGTCCAATAAACACGATTTGATTAGATTTGACATTAACAACATTGCAACACAAATCATCAAACATAACTTTAAATCCCTTATCACACAATTGACTAATACTAAGCAAGTTATGTTTCAAGCCTCTAACATACAAAACATTTTCAATGGTTGAGGAAGAGTTACCAATGGAGCCAATTCCTTCAATTTGTCCTTTAGAGTTGTCTCCAAACGTGGCCTCTCCACCACTTTTATGCTTTAAGTGCTTGAATTTGCTCTTGTCTCCTGTCATGTGTCTAGAGCATCCACTATCAAGGTACCAATGCTCCTTGGACTTAGCCTTGTAGCAATACTCTTCCTCCTACAAACACATCAAACTTTCATCTTAGATACCCAAATTTTCTTGGGTCCTTGTGAGTTAGTATCAATAATTTTTGATCCTTTAGGAATCCATTTCAACTTTAAAGACTCATCATTTGAATTCAAAACATGTTTAGGCACCCAAATTTTGATAGCCATTTTTCCTCTAATTATGGTCTTCCTAGAGGTGCATGCTTGTGAAGAGTGTCCCAGTTTGTTACATAATGGGCACAAAACAAATTTTCTATCTTTAACTAGGAAGTTTTTAAGATGAGTCTCTTTGTTAGATGCATTATAGCCTAACCCTTCTCTATCAAAGAATGCTCTTTGAGTTTCTAGCATTTGATCAAGTTTTTGTTGACCCATGTAAAATCTAGAAAAGGAGTTATGCAAATTAGTGTTCTTCTTATTTAATTCTTCAATTTCTAGATTAGTATTAGCTAATTTCTTCTCACATTCTAACTTAACATTCACAAGCATTTCATTTTCCTTTTTCAATTTAGAAATCATTTTCTTATATTTCAAGTTCATGCATTCAAATTCGTTGGCCAACTCATCAAATGCATCTTGTAATTCATCAAAAGTGTATTCATGAGTATCTAGCAAGTTAGAAGTTACCTTCTCATCTTCAAAAGCCATGAAGCAAAGGTTAGCTACTTCATCTTCCACATTCTCTTCATCGGAGGAGTCACTATCACTCCAAGTAGCCACCATTGCTTTCTTCTTTTGTTTCTTTTCATTTTGCTTCCTATACAAAGGACAATCAAATTTAATATGTCCAGGTTTTTTGCATTCATAACGTATAATTTGGTCCTTATCTTTCCTACTAGTTTCACCTCTATTTAACTCTCTCCTAGGGGGTCTCCTAGAGTTTCCACTAGCTCTCATCCTCATGAATTTATTAAACCTCTTGGCAAACATGGCCATTTCTAAATCTTCTTCATCACCACTTACATCATGATCATCTTTTGATTCCTCACTTGTGGTGGATTTTAGTGCTACTCCAACTTTCTTTGGGGGATCTTGATTTCTCTTAATTTTCATCTCATAAGTGAGCAAGGATCCCATAAGTTCATCTAATGAGAGTGTATGAGGGTCCTTGGATTCCTCAATAGCAGTGACTTTAGCTTCCCATGATTTGGGTAAGCTATTGAGAATCTTTTTCGCCATCTCTACATTAGAGTACGTCTTCCCTAAAGCTTTAAGACCATTTATTATGTCCGTAAACCTAGTAAACATGTCACTAATTGACTCATCATTCTTCATTCTAAATAATTCATAGTCTTGTGTGAGCATGCCTACTTTGGTTTCTTTGACTTGTGTGGTTCCCTCATGTGTGATAGCTAGTTTATCCCAAACTTGTTTAGCATTCTCACATTGTGACACTCGATTATACTCATTTTGTCCTAGTGCACAAAAGAGTGTGTGCATTGCTTTAGCATTAAGTTGTGCCATCCTAATATCATTAGTATCCCATTCATCTTCTTTCTTAGGCACATCCATCCCATCTACTTTCTTAATAGGGATAAGAGGACCTTTAACAATAACTCTCCATACTTCATAATCATTAGCTTGGATAAATAGCATCATTCTAGTCTTCCAATAAGCATAGTTTTCACCATTAAAGAGTGGAGGTCTAACCGTAGAGTGTCCCTCTCCTACCAAGGGTGTAGACAAACTAGTTTGAGCCATTAGTGATCGTTTATACTCGATATATGTTAATCTAAGTCACTCTCGAGCCCAAGCTCTGATACCAATTGTTGGCTCTACCGAGAGGGGGGGTGAATCGGTTTTTCTAGTTATTTATAATTTTCCTAACTCTTAATGCACAATCAAAGTCAAATAAGCAACAATGAAATAAATGCAGTAAATAAGAGTAAGGGAAAGAGAAGCAAACACAAGTTTTATAGAGGTTCGGCCAATCTCTTGCCTACGTCCTCTCTCCTTGAACTCCTTGTCAAGGTTTTGATTCACCTCTTCCTTGAGAATGCTTACAAACCATTTGAAGGTGTGGCAAGACCTCTTACAATTTCTCTTGAGACTTTAGAAATCTCCTTCTAATCCTCTAGACTTGTAGTATTCCCACACTCTACAATATCAGACCTTACAAGGATAGCTCACCCCTTTGAATAACAGAATTTTCAGTGAGTGGGTGAAGAACACAAAGAACTCTCACAAATGGAGTTTCACAATGAATAATTTCAGACTTTTTTTTCTTTCTTGAAGCTTGAGGATTTTTGAGTGCTTGTTCTACCTCCAAACTTCATAAATGTCACTATTTATAACCCACCAAACGGATAGAACAGTTGGTGAAGCATTTAATGTAATTCTTCCCGTTGAAAACCTCAGAAACTAGTCGTTACTGTCAGGTCTGGGGCAAAGGGATCGATCCTGCTACAGTAGGGATCGATCCCTTTTATCCAGAATGCCATCCAAATTTCTCCCGGATGATTTTAAGAACCTTCTGCCACCTTGGGATCGATCCCTCTACAGTAGGGATCGATCCCTTTTGTCCAGTACAGCTGTAGAGGGATCGATCCCTTTTGTCCAGTACAGCTTCCTGCACTTAGTTGACTGCAAAGATCAAGGCTTTTGTGATTTTAAATTAGTTCAAAATCTTCAAACACTTTTCTGAGAGTATTACTGATTTTTTGAAATCGCAATCCCAAACTTTGTTAAAATAAGTTCAATCATTGAGTTCATTCAAAGCAAATTTACTTGTATAAAAATCATTTCTAATCTTGCTTGAGTTTTGTCATTTTCAAAATACTTGTCAATTTAAAGCTAACAGATATAAGCTACATAGTGTAGAAACTTAAAAGAAAATATTGATTGTTAAAAATATTTAAACGAAGAGTTTGTTTGATAAGGTTCAATGGGGTACTCGTTGAGGGCCCTACCAGGACTTTCTCTGTCCAGATCGAAGTGAGACCCTAGAATGATGATATTGGAGGTGAAGTATGAATATAGTAAGAATCTGCACCTCAAAATCACCATGTTTGAGTGTATTTTGAAAAGTGAGAAACAAATTCGAAAATGACGATCATGTCCATACCTCAAAAGAATTTTTCTAAATAACGGTCAAACCAAATTGACTTTGAACCCACAAATTGTCATAGGATAATCCTTGTGTAAAGCAGTTTCACGTGGATCTAGCCCGTGAACTAAATTACGCGAAAGTACTAAAAACAATGCGAACGAAGCTAAAAGCTTTCAAGTAGGGGTGTTTGGTAATTTCAATACCCATGACCGGTCAAACCACTTTGGGAGCTAATAATTGATCATGTTTGACTCAAATATATGGAAAATAATAAAAATAAAATATTAAATCTGAAACTTAGAAATAATTAAATAATCCAATGGCATTATTGTAAATATTGAATTTTAAGGGGGGCAAATTGGTCATTTTGCATGTGGGCTAGAAACATATCCTAAAAATATTTATAAAACCAGAAAATTCTGGTTTCTTCAAGTTGTTCAACCCGTCACCCCTGCAGTAACTCTTTTTTTTCTCCATTTTTCTCTACTTTCACCTTGTAAAAGTCCCTCTTCAAGCCATCAACTTATCAAGCAACCTTAACAAAACTTGTTTCTCACCTCAAGAGCTATCTAAAGCTGTAATTTGCTGAACCAAAAACCAAGAATTGAGGGCTATTCTACTGCTGGACAGATTCTGTTACAAGGTATTGCCACTCATATTTATGGTTTTCTTTATATCTAACTATGAATTTGGATTGTGTTAGGTATGGCAAACATGTTTATGGCCTTAGATTTAGCTGAAATCAAGTTTATGAATTTATGAGGGTTTCAGCCATGATGAATTTATAAGGCTGTCATTATGCTTTTGTTGCATGATGGGTGTAACATGGCTGTATATGATGAAATGAATGTAGACATAAGGCTGGAAATTGTAAAACCATGAATTTGATATTAAGGGAAGCATTCAGCCAGGTTGTGGGGTAGATGATAATGATGAATTCTTAACGTATGGAATGTGTTTGGTGAATATACTAAATGAATAGAAAATGTTCATGAGGTTAGAGCTAAGGAAAGAAGAGAAACAAATTGTTAAGTGTGTGCATGTGCTGAGATTACCATCCTGCTGAAAACTGTCCTGTCCGAGTCCCATATTTAAATGTTCAATTTGTGGTTTTATAATGAGATAAATTCTGTAAAAATTATGGTATATAGTCTTATGAGTTAGGAGAAATTCTGTTTAGGAATCACTTAATTTGGAGTTCTGTAGCTTAAGATATGTGCAAATGAATGCAGGGCACTCTGCCCAAAAAACGTGACCAAAACTGCTAATTTTGAAAAATTGTAGAAAATAAACTAGAATGAATTTGGATACAATTCATACATTTATTTAAATTTAAATGAGTTAGGAATAATATGGTTTTGGGTTTGCACAATTTGGATTACCCTGCACTAAGATATGAACCAATTTGTGCATAGAGGTTAGTAGACAGATCTGCCAGAATGCATCTGAAAACAGGGTAAATTTGAGGAATTACTAAAAATGACTTAGAGATGATAAAATTGTGAAACTTATCACTTTGAATAGGGAATTGATTAAGAATCACATGGTTTTGGATTCATAATTTTTGGACATTCCTATAACTAATAATGTAATTTTTAATGTGCAAAGGTCAAAAAACCATCCTGCCAAATGGGCCAAAATTGGGCTGAAATTTGGAAAATGTGAAAAATAACGTAAAATGAATTAGAAAATGAGCTTTACATCTCTGAATAAGGAATTAAGTTAGGTTATATATAAAATTGATGATGTATTAATTGAAATCCAATATTTTCGGTTATGAGCAAAAAGGCATCAGTAGGTCATAAATTCTTGCAAAGAGTAATGTTTCTTATTTAGTGGATAGGATGAAGAGAAAGATTTCAAAGTGTAGAACATTCTTTATAATTGAAGAATTAAATTTTAATTGTAATTCGATATTGTTTGGCAGCATTGAGTTCGGGAAATTAAGTGGCTAAGTGGTGCGAATCGGATTTGCTATATTGCATTGTAGTTGAGGTAAGGAACATGTATGAGAGTTGCATAGGAAACATTTTATTTGCATCGTAAATTTTTGGAAATTAAATCGTAACTGTTCTGCACCCAATTCTCCTAAACAAGAAAATAGAAATTTATTTTATCTTTATATAAGTCTAAATATGATTTTATTTACATGAAATGCATTTTATTATTAGTATTATTGTTTTACATAAAATGATTTACATGCATTGATCTACATGAAATGTTTACATGAATTGAATTATATAAATTGATTTACATAAATAGAATTACATGAAATGATTTACATGATTGAATTTCATGAAATGATTTACATGATTTGAATTTCATGAAAAGATTTACATAAATTGATTTATATGAAATGATTTTATGAGATTAATTACTCCCTAATGATCATGCAGATAAGATTAATATGATTAGGTTGGGAGACGTCCCAAACCTTCCCTCTATTGATATGACTGTGGGAATTATAGTCAAACCTACAGGTTTCCACAATGAGCACCTGACCAGTGCGATTTGTGACAGGACAGTAGCCATTGTTACGAGGTAGGACTTGTTCTTATACGAGGTCCCTAAAAGGGATAAGAGATTGGTGCACGAATCTCTGGGAGATTGATTTTTCTATTGATATATGATATTTATCAGATGATTGAATGAATGATTTGATTTACGAGAAAAGTAAATTGAATGAAAAATTATGAAAGAAGTGAACGAGTTTTAAAGAACATGATTTCACAATACAAGTGTGATGGCTCTACCGAGAGGGAGGGGGGGTGAATCGGTTGTTCTAGTTATTTCTAATTTTCCTAACTCTTAATGCACAATCAAAGTCAAATAAACAACAATGAAATAAATGCAGTAAATAAGAGTAAGGGAAAGAGAAGCAAACACAAGTTTTATAGAGGTTCGGCCAATCTTTTGCCTACGTCCTCTCTCCTTGAACTCCTTGTCAAGGTTTTGATTCACCTCTTCCTTGAGAATGCTTACAAACCACTTGAAGGTGTGGCAAGACCTCTTACAACTTCTCTTGAGACTTTAGAAATCTCCCTCTAATCCTCTACCCTTGTAGTATTCCCACACTCTACAATATCAGACCTTACAAGGATAGCTCACCCCTTTGAATATCTGATTTTTCAGTGAATGGGTGAAGAACACAGAAAACAATCTCACAAAATGGAGTTACAATAAAGATTTTCAGATTTTAGTTTCTCTCTTGAAGCTTGAATACTTTGGAATGCTTGTTCTACCTCCAAACTTCATAAATACCTCTATTTATAACCCACCAAACGGATAGAACAGTTGGTGAAGCATTTAATGCAAATCCTCCCGTTGAAACCCTCAAAAACTAGCCGTTACTGTCAGGTCTCGTGCAAAGGGATCAATCCTGCTACAGTGGGGATCGATCCCTTTTCTCCAGAATGCTTTGCAACTTTCTCCCAGATGATTCAAGAGCATTTTGCCACCTTGGGATCGATCCTGCTACAGTAGGGATCGATCCCTTTTCTTCAGATTGCTATCCAACTTTCTCCCGGATGGTTCAATGGCATTCTGCCAATTTGGGATCGATCCTGCTACAGTAGGGATCGATCCCTTTTGTCCAGTAGGCCCTCCTGCACTTAACTTGCTACAAAGTTTATAGCTTTTGTGATTTTCAAGTCAGTTCAAAATCTTCTAACACTTTTCTAAGAGTATTTGCTGACTTTTTCAATTGAAATCTCAATCCAAGACTTTGTTAAAATAGTTTCAATTATTGAGTTCATTCAAAGCAAATTTACTTGTATAAAAATCATTTCTAAGCTTGCTTGAGTTTTGTCATTTTCAAAATAATTGTCACTTTAACGCTAACAATCTCCCCCTTTTTGATATGACAAAACTGAAGGTAAATTTGCTTATGTGTTTGAAGATTGAGGTTACTTGATTTTTAAAAAATATTACTCCCCCTCAATATTTGCTCCCCCTCAATTTAATATTTACCACATCATTTCTCCCCCTTTTTGTTATAGCAAAAGAATAGAAAGCATGGAGAGGAGTGGTTAGTGATAGAAATCAAGTTAAAGTAATAAGAACCAAATAAGCACTAGTATGGGGATGGAAATAAAGAGAAATAAAGATCAACGCAATGTCACTAAAGCACAATTAATGTCAGAACATGACATAGTCATTAACATATAAAACAACTAGAAGGCATATCTAGCAAAGTCATTAACATAGTCACAGACATAGTCATTAACTTAAAACAACGAGAAAGCATAACTAGCAAAGTCATGAACATAGGCATTAACATAAAACAACTAGAAAGCAGGACACATGTCACAACAAGGAGGATCAACGCCTTGGAAAGGTCTTGTGATATTGCTCAACGAAGTCCTCGTGTTGCATGCGAACATCCTGAATTTCATCGAACAAGGCAGCTTGGGTGGCCTCGATGTGATCAAGTCGCTCACCCACGTCATGCTGAAAGTTTTGAAGCATATGCATGATCTGGTCAAGAGAAGCTGACGAGGAGCCGGAAGGTGCAGAAGATGTGGCTGCTGCAGGTGCGTCGGCTGCATCCGCTCCTTCTTCGTTGTCTGGTACCGGAGCATGTTTGGGAGACACAGGCTGACCATGACCCTTGACCCATTCGAAGGTGTCACCCACTTGATGAAGATACCATCCCAAGTTATGGAGGGTGATGAGATTGATGGTGGTGTTGGTAGCCGGAAGCGTACCGACCTCACATGAGCAGTCAACGCCTTCACGAAGTAAGTAAAAGGCGAGAGGCTGAAGGAAGACAATGGATTTGACCTTGCCATGAACAATCTTCACCCAGTCATGAAGGATAAAGTGTAGGAGGTCTGGTCGTTCGCCATCGGGTTCATGAATATGATGGAGCCAAAAACGATCAAGTTTGCGAAGGTGAGAATATCGGGTGCCAAGAGGGCGGAGATTCCATGAAATGATGATATGGAGGAGACGTGCAAAGACAGGAAGGTCACTTGCACGATTATCGGTAACAGGAAATACCAAGGGTACATCGATATTGTCATAGATATTACCGTGGCGAGGAAGTCTGAAGACAAGGGACAGGGATTGCGTGGTCAGTTCAATATTTTTACCCATGACATAAGACCTTATCCCGACAACCGTACATTCATTGATGTCGGCATTGGAAAAGAAGGCGCTAATGATGTTCGTTGGGACCGGAGTATTAATTTTGAGGAATTGGGTCTAACCCCATTCATTGAACTTGGCGAGGTAAGGAAAATGAATTGACTCGAGGAAGTCGAAATCAATAGGACGCCAATGCTTAATGGGCATATTGGCAAATTCGGCTAGAAATTTGGTTTTCTCATTAGCATGGCGAAAGCAGCGGTTAAAGGTGGTTGGTATGGAGGATGAGGAAGAGGAAGCACGGGTTTTGCGTTTTGAAGCAGTGTGCTTAATCTTAGGAGCTATGTGGAGAAGGAAAAAAAATAGGAATTTTCGTTGAGGATTTTTATCAAACAGGTGGTGTGCACAAGTTAGGGGAACTATGGATGAGTGTGTGGGAGAGATATGATCTAACCAACAGCGGAGAGCCACAACCCAAGATTCATTTAACAATTATGACAAGTAATTTCGGATGAATAATGACAGATAGGCTAAGTATAAACCCTAGAAAAATACAAGTGCCAAAGGAAGTGAAAACCTAGATGGAGAAGAAATTGATGCAAGTTATTCAAATGGGTAGGCAAGACATGATAAAAGAAACTAGAAATGCAAGAAAACTTTAATGAAAAATGGAAGAAAAACTTACAATTGACATGTTGGGTGAATAGTAACCATGGTGTGGAAGAAGAAGGAAGATAAGAAAAGAGGAAATTTTGGCAGGAAATGATGAGGGGAAATGAAAAAGAGAAGGAAATGAGGAAGATTGGTGAAAAAATGAAGTGATTTGGTGTAGAAATGAGTGAGATTGAGAAGTTTGGGATGAGAGAAAATGGTGAATGGCGTTTGGAAAGGAAAAGGAAGATGAATAGTTGAAAAGAGGAGAAGAGTCCGACGGTTAAAAAACACCTTGGAGGCAAATCTGCCACGAGGGGATCGATCCCCTACTGTAGAGGGATCGATCCCTTTTAGGCAGATTGCTTCCCAAAGTCCATAAAGCTATTCTGGCACTAGGGGATTGATCCCCTACTGTAGAGGGATCGACCCCTTTTAAGCAGAATGCTTCCCATCACCCAGAATGTTGGCCAGACAGACTTGGAAATCAATCCTATTTGAGAGGAATTGTCTCCGCAGTCACGTGGCTCATTTATGATGCACAAAAAGGATTTGAAAACAATGAAACTTATGCATTTTTACCATGTGAAAATCAAAAACTGATTTTTGCACTTGAGATGCATGAAATGAGTTTGAAAACTGCAGAAACAGTGTAGAATACTGCAGAAAAAAATGCAGAACCTTGCATAGGTATGCAGAAATAATAGGTGAACATGGCTGTGATAGTGTCTTAACATTAGAAATGTGTTTTGGCTAATGAATGAAGTTTAACATGAGCAGAACACACAAAATTCAATAGTTCAATCTTAAGAAGCTATAAACATGAACAGTAACATATCAAACCAACATTTGTCATTCATTCAACATCAAATCAATTCAAGGAGCATTCATAATGCCTAATTCACCTCTAAGAGTGCAAAATCTCGCCTTGTCCAAGGGCTTGGTGAAAATATCAGCTAATTGGTGCAAGGTGTCCACATACTCTAGAATTATGTCTCCTTTTTGCACATGATCTCGTATAAAATGATGTCTAATCTCAATGTGCTTGGTTCTAGAGTGTTGGATGGGATTTTTTGTAAGATTGATGGCACTAGTGTTGTCACACCTAATGGGAACTTGATTCATTTCTATTCCATAGTCTCTCATTTGTTGCTTAATCCATAAAATTTGAGCACAGCAACTTCCGGAAGCTATATATTCAGCCTCAGTTGTGGATTGAGCTACACTATTTTGTTTCTTAGAGAACCATGAGATGAGCCTACTTCCTAAGAATTGGCATGTTCCCGATGTGCTTTTCCTATCCACTTTGCATCCACCAAAATCTGCATCAGAATAAGCATGGAGATCTAGTGTAGAATCTTTAGGATACCAAAGTCCTAAGGAGGAAGTGTCTTTGAGGTATCTAAGGATTCTTTTTACTGCTTGTAGGTGTGATTCTCTAGGGGATGACTGAAATCTAGCACACAAGCATACACTAAACATTATATCGGGTCTACTAGCAGTTAAATATAGAAATGAGCCAATCATAGACCTATATAGTTTAGTGTCTACACATTTTCCTCCTTCATCCTTATCAAGCTTAATATCTGTGCTCATAGGTGTAGAGAAAGGTTTAGACTCATCATTCCAAATCTTTTGAGCAAATCTTTAGTGTACTTAGCTTGATTTATGAAAATACCTTCTTTACATTGTTTAACTTGAAGTCCTAGAAAGAAGGTTAATTCTCCCATCATACTCATTTCAAATTCACCTTGCATTAGTTGAGAGAAGTTTTTGCACAATGACTCATTTGTAGATCCAAAAATGATATCATCTACATAAATTTGAACTACTAATAAGTCATGACCCTTAGATTGAATAAACAAGGTTGTGTCTACCTTTCCTCTTGTAAAACCTTTTTCGATTAAAAACTTTAAAAGTCTTTCATACCAAGCTCTAGGAGCTTGTTTTAATCCATATAAGGCTTTTGAAAGTTTGAAAACATGGTTAGGAAATTTTGGATTTTCAAAACCGGGAGGTTGCTCAACATAAACTTCTTCATTTACATAACCATTTAAGAAAGCACTTTTCACATCCATTTGATATAACTTAAAATCCTTGTTGCATGGCAAGTAGCATCCTAATGGCTTCTACTCTAGCTACCGGAGCATAGGTTTCATCATAGTCTATTCCTTCTTCTTGTCTATAATCTTGAGCCACTAACCTAGCCTTGTTTCTAACAATAATGCTATTTTCATCCATCTTATTCTTGAATATCCATTTGGTTCCAATGATGGGATAATCTTTAGGTCTTTCTACTAATGTCCACACTTTCCTTCTTTCAAATTGATTTAATTCTTCTTGCATGGCCATAATCCAATTTTCATCATTCAAAGCCTCATCCACTTTCTTTGGCACAAATTGTGACACAAATGCTACATGTTGACATATGTTTCTATAGGTTGACCAAGTCCTAACTCCAATGGTAGGATTTCCAACAATATCATTATCTTTCACATATCCAAGTTCTCTAGGACACCTAGATTCCTTCTCAATTATTTCTAGTTCCATGTACTCCTCATTTTTGTTAATACCAAGATCATCTAATTGTTCTCTAACATTCTTATCTTGAGATGGATCAACTATAGGTTCATCAAAGATCTCTACTTCATCATCAAGATTGGTTCTACTAGTGATATTTGATTCATCAAAGATTACATGTATTGACTCTTCTACTACAAGTGTTCTTTTATTGAAAACTCTATAGGCCTTAGAATTTAGAGAATAGCCAAGAAAAATACCTTCATCACTTTTAGCATCAAATTTTCCTAAAATACCTTCATCACTTTTAGCATCAAATTTTCCTAAATTACCTTTACCATTGTTCAAAACAAAACATTTACATCCAAATGGGTGAAAATAACTTATGTTAGGTCTTTTTCCTTTATAAAGCTCATAGGGGGTTTTCTTTAAAATAGGTCTTACCATAGCTCTATTTATAACATAGCAAGAAGTGTTTACTGCTTCAGCCCAAAAATATTTAGGTAAGTTATTTTCACAAAGCATGGTTCTAGCCATTTCTTCTAAGGTTCTATTTCTCCTTTCAACTACCCCATTTTGTTGAGGAGTTCTAGGAACTGAAAAATTTTCATCATTCAAAGCCTCATCCACTTTCTTTGGCTCAAATTGTGACACAAAGGCTACATGTTGACATATGTTTCTATAGGTTGACCTAGTCCTAACTCCAATGGAAGGATCTCCAACAATATCATTATCTTTCACATATCCAAGTTCTCTAGGACACTTAGATTCCTTCTCAATTATTTCTTGTTCCATGAACTCCTCATTTTTCTGAATAGCAAGATCTTCTAATTGTTCTCTAACATTCTTATCTTGAGATGGATCAATTATAGGTTCATCAAAGATCTCTACTTCATCATCAAGATTGGTTCTACTAGTGATATTTGATTCATCAAAGATTACATGTATTGACTCTTCTACTACAAGTGTTCTTTTATTGAAAACTCTATAGGCCTTAGAATTTAGAGAATAGCCAAGAAAAATACCTTCATCACTTTTAGCATCAAATTTTCCTAAAATACCTTCATCACTTTTAGCATCAAATTTTCCTAAATTACCTTTACCATTGTTCAAAACAAAACATTTACATCCAAATGGGTGAAAATAACTTATATTAGGTCTTTTTCCTTTATAAAGCTCATAGGGGGTTTTCTTTAAAATAAGTCTTACCATAGCTCTATTTATAACATAGCAAGAAGTGTTTACTGCTTCAGCCCAAAAATATTTAGGTAAGTTATTTTCACAAAGCATGGTTCTAGCCATTTCCTCTAAGGTTCTATTTCTCCTTTCAACTACCCCATTTTGTTGAGGAGTTCTAGGAGCTGAAAAATTTTCATCATTCAAAGCCTCATCTACTTTCTTTGGCTCAAATTGTGACACAAAGGCTACATGTTGACATATGTTTCTATAGGTTGACCTAGTCCTAACTCCAATGGTAGGATCTCTAACAATATCATTATCTTTCACATATCCAAGTTCTCTAGGACACCTAGATTCCTTCTCAATTATTTCTTGTTCCATGAACTCCTCATTTTTGTTAATAGCAAGATCTTTTAATTGTTCTCTAACATTCTTATCTTGAGATGGATCAACTATAGGTTCATCAAAGATCTCTACTTCATCATCAAGATTGGTTCTACTAGTGATATTTGATTCATCAAAGATTACATGTATTGACTCTTCTACTACAAGTGTTCTTTTATTGAAAACTCTATACGCCTCAGAATTTAGAGAATAGCCAAGAAAAATACCTTCATCACTTTTAGCATCAAATTTTCCTAAAATACCTTCATCACTTTTAGCATCAAATTTTCCTAAATTGCCTTTACCATTGTTCAAAACAAAACATTTACATCCAAATGGGTGAAAATAACTTATGTTAGGTCTTTTTTCTTTATAAAGCTCATAGGGGTTTTCTTTAAAATAGGTCTTACCATAGCTCTATTTATAACATAGCAAGAAGTGTTTACTACTTCAGCCCAAAAATATTTAGGTAAGTTACTTTCACAAAGCATGGTTCTAGCCATTTCTTCTAAGGTTCTATTTCTCCTTTCAACTACCCCATTTTGTTGAGGAGTTCTAGGAGCTGAAAAATTTTCATCATTCAAAGCCTCATCCACTTTCTTTGGCTCAAATTGTGACACAAAGGCTACATGTTGACATATGTTTCTATAGGTTGACCTATTCCTAACTACAATGGTAGGATCTCCAACAATATCATTATCTTTCACATATCCAAGTTCTCTAGGACACCTAGATTCCTTCTCAATTATTTCTTGTTCCATGGACTCCTCATTTTTGTTAATAGCAAGATCTTGTAATTGTTCTCTAACATTCTTATCTTGAGATGAATCAACTATAGGTTCATCAAAGATCTCTACTTCATCATCAAGATTGGTTCAACTAGTGATATTTGATTCATCAAAGATTACATGTATTGACTCTTCTACTACAAGTGTTCTTTTATTGAAAACTCTATAGGCCTCAGAATTTAGAGAATAGCCAAGAAAAATACCTTCATCACTTTTAGCATCAAATTTTCCTAAATTACCTTTACCATTGTTCAAAACAAAACATTTACATCCAAATGGGTGAAAATAACTTATGTTAGGTCTTTTTCCTTTATAAAGCTCATAGGGGGTTTTCTTTAAAATAGGTCTTACCATAGCTCTATTTATAACATAGCAAGAAGTGTTTACTGCTTCAGCCCAAAAATATATAGGTAAGTTATTTTCACAAAGCATGGTTCTAGCCATTTCTTCTAAGGTTCTATTTCTCCTTTCAACTACCCCATTTTGTTGAGGAGTTCTAGGAGCTGAAAAATTTTCATCACTCAAAGCCTCATCCACTTTCTTTGGCTCAAATTGTGACACAAAGGCTACATGTTGACATATGTTTCTATAGGTTGACCTAATCCTAACACCAATGGTAGGATCTCCAACAATATCATTATCTTTCACATATCTAAGTTCTCTAGGACACTTAGATTCCTTCTCAATTATTTCTTGTTCCATGGACTCTTCATTTTTGTTAATAGCAAGATCTTCTAATTGTTCTCTAACATTCTTATCTTGAGATGGATCAACTATAGGTTCATCAAAGATCTCTACTTCATCATCAAGATTGGTTCTACTAGTGATATTTGATTCATCAAAGATTACATGTATTGACTCTTCTACTACAAGTGTTCTTTTATTGAAAACTCTATAGGCCTTAGAATTTAGAGAATAGCCAAGAAAAATACCTTCATCAATTTTAGCATCAAATTCTCCTAAAATACCTTCATCACTTTTAGCATCAAATTTTCCTAAATTACCTTTACCATTGTTCAAAACAAAACATTTACATCCAAATTGTTAAAATAACTTATGTTAGGACTTTTTCCTTTATAAAGCTCATAGGGGGTTTTCTTTAAAATAGGTTTTACCATAGCTCTATTTATAACATAGCAAGAAGTGTTTACTGCTTCAGCCCAAAAATATTTAGGTAAGTTATTTTCACAAAGCATGGTTCTAGCCATTTCTTCTAAGGTTCTATTTCTCCTTTCAACTACCCCATTTTGTTGAGGAGTTCTAGGAGCTGAAAAATTTTCATCATTCAAAGCCTCATCCACTTTCTTTAGCTCAAATTGTGACACAAAGGCTACATGTTGACATATGTTTCTATAGGTTGACCTAGTCCTAACTCCAATGGTAGGATCTCCAACAATATCATTATCTTTCACGTATCCAAGTTCTCTAGGACACCTAGATTCCTTCTCAATTATTTCTTGTTCCATGGACTCCTCATTTTTTGTTAATAGCAAGATCTTCTAATTGTTCTCTAACATTCTTATCTTGAGATGGATCAACTATAGGTTCATCAAAGATCTCTACTTCATCATCAAGATTGGTTCTACTAATGATATTTGATTCATCAAAGATTACATGTATTGACTATTCTACTACAAGTGTTCTTTTATTGAAAACTCTATAGGCCTTAGAATTTAGAGAATAGCCAAGAAAAATACCTTCATCACTTTTAGCATCAAATTCTCCTAAAATACCTTCTTCACTTTTAGCATCAAATTTTCCTAAATTACCTTTACTCATCACTTTTAGCATCAAATTTTCCTAAATTACCTTTACCATTGTTCAAAACAAAACATTTACATCCAAATGGGTGAAAATAAGTTATGTTTGGTCTTTTTCCTTTATAAAGCTCATAGGGGGTTTTCTTTAAAATAGGTCTTACCATAGCTCTGTTTATAACAAAGCAAGAAGTGTTTACTGCTTCAGCCCAAAAATATTTAGGTAAGTTATTTTCACAAAGCATGGTTCTAGCCATTTCTTCTAAGGTTCTATTTCTTCTTTCAACTACCCCATTTTGTTGAGGAGTTCTAGGAGCTGAAAAATTTTCATCATTCAAAGCCTCATCCACTTTCTTTGGCTCAAATTGTGACAGAAAGGCTACATGTTGACATATATTTCTATAGGTTGACCTAGTCATAACTCCAATGGTAGGATCTCCAACAATATCATTATCTTTCACATATCCAAGTTCTCTAGGACACCTAGATTCCTTCTCAATTATTTCTTGTTCCATGGACTCCTCATTTTTGTTAATAGCAAGATCTTCTAATTGTTCTCTAACATTCTTATCTTGAGATGGATCAACTATAGGTTCATCAAAGATCTGTACTTCATCATCAAGATTGGTTCTACTAGTGATATTTGATTCATCAAAGATTACATGTATTGACTCTTCTAGTACAAGTGTTCTTTTATTGAAAACTCTATAGGCCTCAGAATTTAGAGAATAGCCAAGAAAAATACCTTCATCACTTTTAGCATCAAATTTTCCTAAATTACCTTTACCATTGTTCAAAACAAAACATTTACATCCAAATGGGTGAAAATAACTTATGTTAGGTCTTTTTCCTTTATAAAGCTCATAGGGGGTTTTCTTTAAAATAGGTCTTACCATACCTCTATTTATAACATAGCAAGAAGTGTTTACTGCTTCAGCCAAAAAATATATAGGTAAGTTATTTTCACAAAGCATGGTTCTAGCCATTTCTTCTAAGGTTCTATTTCTTCTTTCAACTACCCCATTTTGTTGAGGAGTTCTAGGAGCTGAAAAATTTTCATCATTCAAAGCCTCATCCACTTTCTTTGGCTCAAATTGTGACACAAAGGCTACATGTTGACATATGTTTCTATAGGTTGACCTAGTCATAACTCCAATGGTAGGATCTCCAACAATATCATTATCTTTCACATATCCAAGTTCTCTAGGACACCTAGATTCCTTCTCAATTATTTCTTGTTCCATGGACTCCTCATTTTTGTTAATAGCAAGATCTTCTAATTGTTCTCTAACATTCTTATCTTGAGATGGATCAACTATAGGTTCATCAAAGATCTGTACTTCATCATCAAGATTGGTTCTACTAGTGATATTTGATTCATCAAAGATTACATGTATTGACTCTTCTACTACAAGTGTTCTTTTATTGAAAACTCTATAGGCCTCAGAATTTAGAGAATAGCCAAGAAAAATACCTTCATCACTTTTAGCATCAAATTTTCCTAAATTACCTTTACCATTGTTCAAAACAAAACATTTACATCCAAATGGGTGAAAATAACTTATGTTAGGTCTTTTTCCTTTATAAATCTCATAGGGGGTTTTCTTTAAAATAGGTCTTACCATAGCTCTATTTATAACATAGCAAGAAGTGTTTACTGCTTCAGCCCAAAAATATTTTGGTAAGTTATTTTCACAAAGCATGGTTCTAGCCATTTCTTCTAAGGTTCTATTTCTCCTTTAAACTACCCCATTTTGTTGAGGAGTTCTAGGAGCTGAAAAATTTTCATCATTCAAAGCCTCATACACTTTCTTTGGCTCAAATTGTGACACAAAGGCTACATGTTGACATATGTTTCTATAGGTTGACCTAGTCCTAACTCCAATGGTAGGATCTCCAACAATATCATTATCTTTCACATATCCAAGTTCTCTAGGACACCTAGATTCCTTCTCAATTATTTCTTGTTCCATGGACTCCTCATTTTTGTTAATAGCAAGATCTTCTAATTGTTCTCTAGCATTCTTATCTTAAGATGGATCAACTATAGGTTCATCAAAGATCTCTACTTCATCATCAAGATTGGTTCTACTAGTGATATTTGATTCATCAAAGATTACATGTATTGACTCTTCTACTACAAGTGTTCTTTTATTGAAAACTCTATAGGCCTTAGAATTTAGAGAATAGCCAAGAAAAATACCTTCATCACTTTTAGCATCAAATTCTCCTAAAATACCTTCATCACTTTTAGCATCAAATTTTCCTAAATTACCTTTACCATTGTTCAAAACAAAACATTTACATCCAAATGGGTGAAAATAACTTATGTTAGGACTTTTTCCTTTATAAAGCTCATAGGGGGTTTTCTTTAAAATAGGTCTTACCATAGCTCTATTTATAACATAGCAAGAAGTGTTTACTGCTTCAGCCCAAAAATATTTAGGTAAGTTATTTTCACAAAGCATGGTTCTAGCCATTTCTTCTAAGGTTCTATTTCTCCTTTCAACTACCCCATTTTGTTGAGGAGTTCTAGGAGCTGAAAAATTTTCATCATTCAAAGCCTCATCCACTTTCTTTAGCTCAAATTGTGACACAAAGGCTACATGTTGACATATGTTTCTATCGGTTGACCTAGTCCTAACTCCAATGGTAGGATCTCCAACAATATCATTATCTTTCACATATCCAAGTTCTCTAGGACACCTAGATTCCTTCTCAATTATTTCTTGTTCCATGAACTCCTCATTTTTTGTTAATAGCAAGATCTTCTAATTGTTCTCTAACATTCTTATCTTGAGATGGATCAACTATAGGTTCATCAAAGATCTCTACTTCATCATCAAGATTGGTTCTACTAATGATATTTGATTCATCAAAGATTACATGTATTGACTCTTCTACTACAAGTGTTCTTTTATTGAAAACTCTATAGGCCTTAGAATTTAGAGAATAGCCAAGAAAAATACCTTCATCACTTTTAGCATCAAATTCTCCTAAAATACCTTCTTCACTTTTAGCATCAAATTTTCCTAAATTACCTTTACTCATAACTTTTAGCATCAAATTTTCCTAAATTACCTTTACCATTGTTCAAAACAAAACATTTACATCCAAATGGGTGAAAATAACTTATGTTAGGTATTTTTCCTTTATAAAGCTCATAGCGGGTTTTCTTTAAAATAGGTCTTACCATAGCTCTATTAATAACATAGCAAGAAGTGTTTACTGCTTCAGCCCAAAAATATTTAGGTAAGTTATTTTCACAAAGCATGGTTCTAGCCATTTCTTCTAAGGTTCTATTTCTTCTTTCAACTACCCCATTTTGTTGAGGAGTTCTAGGAGCTGAAAAATTTTCATCATTCAAAGCCTCATCCACTTTCTTTGGCTCAAATTGTGACACAAAGGCTACATGTTGACATATGTTTCTATAGGTTGACCTAGTCCTAACTCCAATGGTAGGATCTCCAACAATATCATTATCTTTCACATATCCAAGTTCTCTAGGACACCTAGATTCCTTCTCAATTATTTCTTGTTCCATGGACTCCTCATTTTTGTTAATAGCAAGATTTTCTAATTGTTCTCTAACATTCTTATCTTGAGATGGATCAACTATAGGTTCATCAAAGATCTCTACTTCATCATCAAGATTGGTTCTACTAGTGATATTTGATTCATCAAAGATTACATGTATTGACTCTTCTACTACAAGTGTTCTTTTATTGAAAACTCTATAGGCCTTAGAATTTAGAGAATAGCCAAGAAAAATACCTTCATCACTTTTAGCATCAAATTTTCCTAAAATACCTTCATCACTTTTAGCATCAAATTTTCCTAAATTACCTTTACCATTGTTCAAAACAAAACATTTACATCCAAATGTGTGAAAATAACTTATTTTACGTGTTTTTCCTTTATAAAGCTCATAGGGGGTTTTCTTTAAAATAGGTCTTACCATAGCTCTATTTATAACATAGCAAGAAGTGTTTACTACTTCAGCCCAAAAATATTTAGGTAAGTTATTTTCACAAAGCATGGTTCTAGCCATTTCTTCTAAGGTTCTATTTCTCCTTTCAACTACCCCATTTTGTTGAGGAGTTCTAGGAGCTGAAAAATTTTCATCATTCAAAGCCTCATCCACTTTCTTTGGCTCAAATTGTGACACAAAGACTACATGTTGACATATGTTTCTATAGGTTGACCTAGTCCTAACTCCAATGGTAGGATCTCCAACAATATCATTATCTTTCACATATCCAAGTTCTCTAGGACACCTAGATTCCTTCTCAATTATTTCTTGTTCCATGGACTACTCATTTTTGTTAATAGCAAAATCTTCTAATTGTTCTCTAACATTCTTATCTTGAGATGGATCAACTATAGGTTCATCAAAGATCTCTACTTCATCATCAAGATTGGTTCTACTAGTGATATTTGATTCATCAAAGATTACATGTATTGACTCTTCTACTACAAGTGTTCTTTTATTGAAAACTCTATAGGCCTTAGAATTTAGAGAATAGCCAAGAAAAATACCTTCATCACTTTTAGCATCAAATTTTCCTAAATTACCTTTACCATTGTTCAAAACAAAACATTTACATCCAAATGGGTGAAAATAACTTATGTTAGGTCTTTTTCCTTTATAAAGCTCATAGGAGGTTTTGTTTAAAATAGGTCTTACCATAGCTCTATTTATAACATAGCAAGAAGTGTTTACTGCTTCAGCCCAAAAATATTTAGGTAAGTTATTTTCACAAAGCATGGTTCTAGCCATTTCTTCTAAGGTTTTATTTCTCCTTTCAACTACCCCATTTTGTTGAGGAGTTCTAGGAGCTGAAAAATTGTGGCTAATACCATTTTCATTGCAAAATATATCAAAACCAAGATTTTCAAATTCTTTTCCATGATCACTTCTAATACTTGAAATAGAGTAACCTTTTTCATTTTGAACAAGTTTTGAGAAAACAGTGAATTTTTCTAAGGCCTCATTTTTAACACTTAAAAAGAACAACCAAGTAAACCTAGTGTAATCATCAACTATCACAAATCCATAGTGTTTACCTCCTAAACTAGTTGTCCTAGTTGGTCCAAAAAGATCTAAGTGAAGAAGTTGAAGTGTTCTAGAGGTAGTGACACACTTCTTAGGTTTAAATGAAATTCTTTTGTGTTTTCCTCTTACACATGCCTCACAAACTTTGTTATTTTCAAATTGAAGCTTAGGCAATCCTACTACTAAGTCTCTTTTGGCTAACTTAGACAAAACATGCATGCTAGCATGCCCTAGTCTTCTATGCCATAACCAAGGTTCATCTTTTCTAGTAGCCATAAAGCATACATTTTTGTTATTAAGTTCATTTAAATCCACAATATAAATATTTCCTTGTCTATGTCCGATAAACACAATTTGATTAGATTTGGTATTAACAACATTGCAACACAAATCATCAAACATAACTTTAAATCCCTTATCACACAATTGACTAATACTAAGCAAGTTATGTTTCAAGCCTCTAACATACAAAACATTTTCAATGGTTGAGGAAGAGTTACCAACGGAGCCAATTCCTTCAATTTGTCCTTTGGAGTTGTCTCCAAACGTGACCTCTCCACCATTTTTATGCTTTAAGTACTTGAATTGGCTCTTGTCTCCCGTCATGTGTCTAGAGCATCCACTATCAAGGTACCAATGCTCCTTGGACTTAGCCTTGTAGCAATACTCTTCCTCCTACAAACACATCAAGCTTTCATCTTAGGTACCCAAATTTTCTTGGGTCCTTGAGAGTTAGTATCAATAATTTTTGATCCTTTAGGGATCCATTTCAACTTTAAAGACTTATCATTTGAATTCAAAACATGTTTAGGCACCCAAATCTTGATAGCCATTTTTCCTCTAATTATGGTCTTCCTAGAGGTGCATGCTTGTGAAGAATGTCCTAGTTTGTTACATAATGGGCACAAAGCAAATTTTCTATCTTTAACTAGGAAGTTTTTAAGATGAGTCTCTTTGTTAGATGCATTATAGCCTAACCCTTCTCTATCAAAGAATGCTCTTTGAGTTTCTAGCATTTGATCAAGTTTTTGTTGACCCATGTAAAATCTAGAAAAGGAGTTATGCAAATTAGTGTTCTTCTTATTTAATTCTTTAATTTCTAGATTAGCATTTTCTAATTTCTTCTCACATTCTAACTTAACATTCACAAGCATTTCATTTTCCTTTTTCAACTTAGAGATCATTTTCTTATATTTCAAGTTCATGTATTCAAATTCATTTGCCAATTTATCAAATGCATCTTGTAATTCATCAAAAGTGTATTCATGAGTATCTAGCAAGTTAGAAGTTACCTTCTCATCTTCAAAAGCCATGAAGCAAAGGTTAGCTACTTCATCTTCCACATTCTCTTCATCGGAGGAGTCACTATCACTCCAAGTAGCCACCATTGCTTTCTTCTTTTGTTTCTTTTCATTTTGCTTCCTATACAAAGGACAATCAAACTTAATATGGCCAGGTTTTTTGCATTCATAACATATAATTTGATCCTTATCTTTCCTACTAGTTTCACCTCTATTTAACTCTCTCCTAGGGGTCTCCTAGAGTTTCCACTAGCTCTCATCCTCATGAATTTATTGAACCTCTTGGCGAACATGGCCATTTCTAAATCTTCTTCATCACCACTTACATCATGATCATCTTTTGATTCCTCACTTGTGGTGGATTTTAGTGCTACTCCAACTTTCTTTGGGGGATCTTGATTTCTCTTAATTTTCATCTCATAAGTGAGCAAGGATCCCATAAGTTCATCTAATGATAGTGTATGAGGGTCCTTGGATTCCTCAATAGCAGTGACTTTAGCTTCCCATGATTTGGGTAAGCTATTAAGAATCTTTTTCACCATCTCTACATTAGAGTACGTCTTCCCTAAAGCTTTAAGACCATTTATTATGTCCATAAACCTAGTAAACATGTCACTAATTGACTCATCATTCTTCATTCTAAATAGTTCATAGTCTTATGTGAGCATGCCTACTTTGGTTTCTTTGACTTGTGTGGTTCCCTCATGTGTGATAGCTAGTTTATCCCAAACTTGTTTAGCATTCTCACATTGTGACACTCGATTATACTCATTTGGTCCTAATGCACAAAAGAGTGTGTGCATTGCTTTAGCATTAAGTTGTGCCATCCTAATATCATTAGTATCCCATTCATCTTCTTTCTTAGGCACATCCGTCCCATCTACTTTCTTAATAGGGATAAGGGGACCTTTAACAATAACTCTCCATACTTCATAATCATTAGCTTGAATAAATAACATCATTCTAGTCTTCCAATAAGCATAGTTTTCACCATTAAAGAGTGAAGGTCTAACCGTAGAGTGTCCCTCTCCTACCAAGGGTGTAGACAAACTAGTTTGAGCCATTAGTGATCATTTATACTCGATAGATGTTAATCTAAGTCCATCTTGAGCCCAAGCTCTGATACCAATTGATGGCTCTACCGAGAGGGGGGTGAATTGGTTTTTCTAGTTATTTCTAATTTTCCTAACTCTTAATGCACAATCAAAGTCAAATAAACAACAATGAAATAAATGCAGTAAATAAGAGTAAGGGAAAGAGAAGCAAACATAAGTTTTATAAAGGTTCGGCCAATCTCTTGCCTACGTCCTCTCTCCTTGAACTCCTTGTCAAGGTTTTGTTTCACTTCTTCCTTGAGAATGCTTACAAACCACTTGAAGGTGTGGCAAGACCTCTTACAACTTCTCTTGAGACTTTAGAAATCTCCCTCTAATCCTCTACCCTTGTAGTATTCCCACACTCTACAATATCAGACCTTACAAGGATAGCTCACCCCTTTGAATATCTGATTTTTTAGTGAATGGGTGAAGAACACTGAAAACAATCTCACAAAATGGAGTTACAATAAAGATTTTCAGATTTCAATTTCTCTCCTGAAGCTTGAATACTTTGGAATGCTTGTTCTACCTCCAAACTTCATAAATACCTCTATTTATAACCCACCAAACGGATAGAACAGTTGGTGAAGCATTTAATGCAAATCCTCCCGTTGAAACCCTCAAAAACTAGCCGTTACTGTCAGGTCTCGTGCAAAGGGATCGATCCTGCTACAGTGGGGATCGATCCCTTTTCTCCAGAATGCTTTGCAACTTTCTCCCGGATGATTCAAGAGCATTCTGCCACCTTGGGATCGATCCTACTACAGTAGGGATCGATCCCTTTTCTCCAGATTGCTATCCAACTTTCTCCCAGATGGTTCAATGGCATTCTGCCAATTTGGGATCGATCCTGCTACAGTAGGGATCGATCCCTTTTGTCCAGTAGGCCCTCCTGCACTTAACTTGCTGCAAAGTTTATAGCTTTTGTGTTTCAAGTCAGTTCAAAATCTTCTAACACTTTTCTAAGAGTATTTGCTGACTTTTTCAATTGAAATCTCAATCCAAGACTTTGTTAAAATAGTTTCAATTATTGAGTTCATTCAAAGCAAATTTACTTGTATAAAAATCATTTCTAAGCTTGCTTGAGTTTTGTCATTTTCAAAATACTTGTCACTTTAACGCTAACAAAGTGCATTTATCGTATTTTAATGATTTTAAATGAATCGCTTTACTGTACTGAAAGAAATTACTGAAAGCATTGCATTATCTCATATTTTGAAATTGTAACCGTACTGTTTACTAAAATTGTATAATGTAATTGCATCATGGAATTGCTTAAAATAAAAATGTTTTATATATTGTTATTGATTGGAAACTACATGAAATTATTAATGTTTTACACTGCATAATTATTCCATCGACAACTGTCTATTCCTTATAGTCGCTACTAGGGATCGGGACATGAAAGATATTTTAAAATACCTTCCATACTCTATTCGATTGCCTGACTGACTATAGTATCCTTCCTATGATTTCCCCTAGTGAGCTAAAAGGAAATAAATGTTTTTACGCATCTTAGTGTTTATGTTTACTATGTTTTCAGAATTAGTAAAGTAAATGATTTTTATTTAACTGCATATAATATAAGCTTTTGTATATGTTTCTTACTGGGCTTTCCCCAAAGCTCACTCCCTTACTCACCATCCAGATTGCTTATCAGAGTGCTTGTCAATCGCTGCGATAGGTTAGTTGAAGAAAATTACTAGAAGTTTAAAGTACTTGGTGACAAGTATATGTAAAATTTTATATTTATATTCAGACTTGTAAATGCACAACAAATATATTTATTATGAGATTTAAATAGTGTAATTTTCGTGGGATGTAAATTACTCTGAATGGTTATAGTCAGGAACTGTAAATATTTTGTTATAGATTTTATTCTGATTCTCTTATTTCCTATTTATGGATTAAATAATTTTAATATTATAAAAGTTTAATTGCAATGGGAATTGTAAGTGAACTTACACTGACACCGAATGCAAATTAACTGATACCAAGTGATTGAATGAGAAAGATAGTAATGAAATGGAAGAAGTTATTTTGGAATTTCATAATTCCAGACATTATAGCTTTTGACTTCAACACTCGAAAAATTACATGTAAATTATCTTTTTTCCTCCTCAATTTAGAAACATTTTCAGCTAGTTCTTCTTTTTTAAGTTTTATTTACTAGTAGTAAACATGGCACCATTTGAAAAAAAAAAACTCGAATATCCGATTCGAACTTATGCAAATTGAATATATTTAGATACTAAAGTTGATTGGATCGAATATAGATTATAATTTCAAAACCTGCATAAGTTTAGATCTAATTAAAAAAATCCGAAAATTTGATCCAATCTATTATCACCATTACTAGATAGATTTATTCATGGGTTGAGCAATTCACTAAAGCTCGAAGGCCAATTCAATTTTTAGATAGGTTTAAACAAAAATACTTATCCAATTAAAAGCACTTGAATTAAAAAATAGCCCTGATAAAAAGTTCAAACTAAACTTGGACTAACCATTTTAAAACCCAAGTTTTATAATTTTCTTTCAGGAATGATAGTGAAATGTACCTTCAATCTTTTACACAAAATGAAAATAAGCTCTCCACGTTATATTGCATGCAAATCAATTCATAAAATTTTATTTTATTATAAACAAACTCTCATCCTTATAAAATCATGATGTCCAAACCACAGTTAGTGTTATTTAACATATTTAGAGTGAATTACATTATTTTAAAAGGTTAGGAGTTTATTTACCGTAAAACAAAAGTTTATGGACTAATTTGCATGAAATTAACGTTAAGGGCTTATATCCATTTTATATAAAAAGTTGAGGGTATATTTGGCTACTAATTCTTTTGTTATAACTTAGTTAATTTGTTATTTATTAAAATATGATGTTTCATTTTGTAAGTATTTAAATAATTTTTGAAGATATATCAAGTAAGGAAGCTATTGGAAAATATGCTAATGTATATTTTAATTACTTTTTTTTGCGCAACTTAAGTTGAGCTTGTGCTTTTTTTAGATTTTGATTTAGATCTTAATGCTTTTGTATATTTTCTGTAAAAATTTATTTGAACTTATTGTGTTATACCTATTAATTATTATATGTTTTTATATTTTCAGATTTTATTTTATTTTTTAAAAAAATGATAGTGTTTGGTGAGTTTGGACATGTGGAGATTCGAATTTAACCTATTAAGTATTGTCTGTTTTGACTTGAAGGATTTCACAATTTGTCCCACAAAAGACACCTTCTAAGTGTGAGTTCAAGTGTGCGTATATAATACACACACTATGGCAAATTCTCATAATATCTCAATATAGGATTAAGGCATTACAAACTCTCATTGTTAAACTTAAAGTTTTGGTCAAGTCTAATTAAACAGAATCAGGATCACACTAGGCATTAGAATTCTAGAGGTGACTCCTACCATGTTGCACTTAGCTCTAGTAGATTCTAAAGGTGACTCCCACAGTATAGCACTTAGTTTTCATGTTTCAGTTGGTTGATTACTTGATACCACTTGTGAAGATCCACACCTAACATGCGAGTTATTGTCCATTTTGACCCGAAAATCTCACAGTTTTATCCCACAAATGACGCTTCACAAATATGAGTTCAAGTCTCTACATATATACTATAAAAGATCCTCACAATATTTTGATATGTGGGATAGAGGCGTTATAAGGTAGCTCTGAATTTTTTTGTTGTATGTAAAAATAAATTTGAATAAAAAATTAGATTTGAAAAATCAAACTAAACTGAGTCTGAGCTTGCCTCTAGTCTCTTAATACCTCATCTAAACTTAACTCGAATCCCACCTAACCTATAAATACTTTAATATTCACATCAACGTATGTAATATATTAACAAATAAAATAATTATGTCATATTAGCATATTTGTTCACGTCAAATTTAACTATGACTAATTAAGAAAGAGAAATAAGCAATATTTAACTCAAACTTAACAAAAAGATGTATGTCATACTTCTCCTTTTGTTCACTCTATTTCTGGTTTAAATTTTTTGTCGTTCAATAATTTCTCTGTCATTTCATATATGGCCTAGATATGACAAAAAATAATATTGTTGTGGTATAAGATTAGACAGGTCTATGATGAGTGACTTGATAAGTCTACCTATTAATGTGATAACCACTAATTTCTGCACGCGGCAAAATATATATTTTTGGAAATGATTTAATTACTGAAAACTTATCGCACGAAATTTGAGAATTTTGAAACTGTCACGACCCGTGACCACATTTTTCATCTTCTTATACACAACTTAACCGGTTGGGCTGTCTGCGATACTTCACTTGTACTGACTGTTAAACAATTTTACATAATATTGTTTTTATTATACACATCCCCTATCGTAACAAATCATATAAGTACTACTGTTGACGTGTCTAAATACAGAGAATAAATAATCATACCTCAAATAATCAGTCGGTCTGACACATTGTTCTTCGTGTACAGCCAGGATCCACAATCCACTGAACTCACCAACATCAAAACCTGAGATGTTTAATATTAAGGGGTGAGCAAAACCACGGCTCAGTAAGAGAATTATATGTTTCACTTGATACTCAGCTTCCTATATGCTAAAAATCTTTTTCATTTTTCCTATGGGCTCTAGGCTCGCATGTAGGAAGGATACTACAGTCGGCTAGGGATCCGAATGGAGTAAGGTAGGTATTTTAGAATACCATACTTGTTACGGAACCTAAAAGCAACTGTAGAGATAAATTTTTCTTTTTGTTATGAATTAATAAATCCTTTTCAATCTTTTATAACCTTTTTCATATTCTTTTTTAAAAAATGCTTCTACTAAATAAAGCAATTAAATAAAATAATTAGTATTCGTATCATACATGCTTGAGTTATTGTAAATTAGCATGCATGGATTATACTAAGGTTTATTACCATTTCGTAAGTGCACCCATGTCATAACTTATTCATGCTTACTTTTCATCCTTAGTTATACAAGGCATCGTTCTTATTAAAAGTATAATTATGTGTGGAAGCACAAACATTCAAGTAGTATATGTTCAATGGCATATATAGACATCATCCAATAATCATATACATCATGTGTCATATGCCTAAGATCTATTTCATCCTTCGACATTCATCGCATTCACGAATCACAATCACTGACTTATAGTCACAATATCCTACGATTTCTCATATTTCGTTAGAACACGTGTAGCACTTAGTTCCCGAAGGATTTTAGAGGTTGTGACGAACCAGCACAATCGGCCATGGCAACCTCTCTGGGCCCATTAGACAATGATTGCCTAGCTTCATCACTCATCCGTACTGTCCTTTATGGCCCAAAGTCCACTCAAGGTTTTAGAGGTTGTGACGAACCAGCACAATCGGCCATGGCAACCTCTCTGGGCCCATCAGACAACGATTGCCTAGCTTCATCACTCATCCGTGGCTCACACGGTACAATCATCGAGTCTCTGCTCGGTTTGGCCATTAGTACATCCGTACTGTCCTCTATGGCCCAAAGTCCACTCGAGGTTTTAAAGGTTGTGACGAACCAGCACAATCGGCCGTGGCAACCTCTCTGGGCCCATCAGACAATGATTGCCTAGCTTCATCACTCATCCGTGGCTAACACGGTACAATCATCGAGTCTCTGCTCGGTTTGGCCTTTAGTACATCGAAGCTCGTGTAGCACTTAGTCCCCGAAGGATTCTAGAGGTGGCTCACACGGTTCGGAATTCGTGAAACACTTATAATCTAATGTTTCATTTAAATTCATGGTGAGAATGTCAGATATATCAATTCTTCCTTTTTTTTAAACATATTAGAGGTTTGTATCTCATGTCTTATGAGAATCATCTCACAGTACTATAATCAGTACCGAAATGAGCATTTTATAAAAATGCTATAATTCAATTGATTTTCTTCTCATATTATATGAAACATGTTCTTTTCACATGTCACACATCACATATCACATTTCCCATTTGACATATTCCATGTCATGTAAAACACTTTCCTTTTTAACATGTCACCTATCATTTATGGAGTCTATGATAGACATCAATCTTATCGTACTATAAATCCCGGAGGGTAAAGAAATAAACCGGTCAAATCTATGACCATAATCTACGTTGTCCTCTGTGGGTCGCAGATCAGGTGTCGACCGGGACTAAACATATCACATATCATGCATCCGTATGATAGGAATGCCAACCAATCTCAAAACCGTAGTTTTCATCATCAAATAGACTTATATGGAATTTATATAGATATAAAATTCCATATTCTAAAACCATAAGGGTTAAAATCCTTTAGTGAATAATTATAAAAATATTCATAAAAATATTCACTATATTTCACTTCATCTTTCGTCTCGTATTTCGTGTAATTTATCTATTTCGAGAATTTTCGGTGATTTCGTTGTCACCATTCTCGAATGCATGAATATTTTAAAATTCCATCTCATTATATTCATGTTTTATGAAATTTAGTAATTTCCTCATGTTTCGTGATTTATTATCGAAATTCGGAAATAAAATCACTCAATATGATTTTATAAAGTTTTTCTAAAATTTTCGGCAGCATAACAGCTGCCGATTTACTAACTTCCTGCACGGAAAAATACAGTTTTAAATCTTTCAGCCAATACTTCTTCCCAAATTATTTTCAGCAAATCATGCATCATAATAATTTTCATAAAATATTTGCATAAAATATTTCAATTTAAAATATGCAAACTGAGTATCCTTACAGTGCTGCACATGCATCCCTTACCTTTTTCCGGGTAAGCGACTTCCTCTTATCGATCGCGCCCGTGCTCCATCTCTCTCGATTCCTTATCTCGATTGCTGAAAATAATTTCTGGAATTAAATTCTAAATTTTAGAATTTTTTTCATAACTTATTAAATTTTTCTTAAATTAAATTTCCGGGAATTTCTTACCGAATTTTCGTAAATTTCCGGGTTGTCGAATTTCCGGGAATTTTCCGAAATTTTCCTTTTTCTTCTTTTTCTTCCTTTTTCCTCTTTTCTTTTTCTTTCTTTCTTTTTCTTTTCTTTCTCTTTCTTTTCTTTTTCCTTTTTTTTTCTTTTTCTTTTTTCTTTTTCCTTTTTCTTTTTCCTTTTTCCTTTTCTTTCTTCCCAGCCGGACCGGTCACCTCCCCTCACTGCCGGCTCTTCACCGGTGACCGGTTCGACGGCTCAGCAGCTGGCCGGCGTGACGGCGAAGCCGGATTTGGCCTCCGTTCATCCCAAATCGACGGCACGGCGGCGGATCTACTCGATTTTGGTTCGGTCCCTTCTCTTCCTCCGTCGGCCTTCCTCCGCCGTTCCCCGCCTCAACGGTGGCCTCCCACGTCTTCCTCTTCCTTCGACGGTGGTGTGGCTGCAGCCGGCCGCGAGATCCCCTTTCTTTTTTCTTCCCGATCTTTCCGTCGGTTTTCTGTTTCGATTTCTCTTTTCCGTTCTGTTTTGGGCCGTTGCCGGTGACCCTCGTCCTTCCTCGTCGACCGGCGACGCCCCCTCTCCTCTTTTCCTTCGCCGGCAGTGGCGGCTCCGCCGCCGATGGTTGCGGCTGGGAGGGTCGGGATTCCTTCCCCCGATCCTTCCTTCTGTTTTCTTTCCCTTTTTGGTTTATTTACTCTTTCTATATTTAGTATATGTTTTACTATATACTATATACTATATACTATATCATATAATTTATACATATAATATTTACCATATATTACACATATAATATTATTTCATATATATTGTAATACAATATATATTATATATAGATTATATATATTGTAGATTACAAAATATATATATATCTAATATATATATATTTATATTTATATTTATATACTTTAGAATAAATAACATTTATATATATAGAATTATATAAATGTTATAATACAATATATATATATATACCTATAAACTTTAATATAAAATAACATTTACTTTTCTTATATATTCATATACTTTTATTTAAAATAATAATATATATATATTTCATATATATATATATATATGTATATCTGTACATATATATTTATAATTATATAAATGCATTTTATAATATACACATGTATTTATTTGAGACAAAATAGTATATATTTCATTTTATATATACTAATATTCATATACATACATATGTATTTATATAAAAACATGTGTAAATATATTTATATAATTTAATTATATAAATATATAATATACGCATTTTTATTTTATAAATTTTGGATTTCCATTAATCCAATTTAAATTCCTCCTTTCCTTATTTTCCATAACTCCGATTTTATTTTTATTTTCATTTAATTTCCTTCACACGCATTTCCTTATTCATCACTTCTTCATTTCTCAGGATTTTCACCAATATCCCATTTCTTGCAAATTTTATTTATTTCCCCTTATTTAATTTCTCTTATATTTATTTTCAATATTTCTAATTTCCAATAAAGGGAAAAATTTGTGGTTATCACATCCTCCCCACCTTAAGAAATTCGGTCCTCCGAATTTAACTTAAGTCCAAAGGTGGTACATGTCGTACACTTACGACTTCTGACCTCTAGTTCATCCTCCAAGCAATACTGCCAGCACACTTTCAACATCAACAATACTTTAGACCACTACATGCTGTCTTTCATCATATATGTCTATACTCCCGTAAGTTCATTTCTCAAATCGGAAGTTATTCACTTTTACTCTTTTCATATAAGAGTCCATACACAATATTTTTAATATTACAGCTAATCTATGCTGTTCATCCTCCATTCTTCTCACTTAGTGCCGAGTCGACATAATTTGGTACTATCATGTACTCGTGTCAATCAATTATATGTAAGTGTCCCAGTAGCTTTCACATCTCATGCACACGCTTTCTCAATATCATGGAGAGTTTACATCTCACGCTCATATATATATATATATATCAGTATGGAGCGGTGCTATCAATACACTTGGGATCTCAAAGCCTTTTGCTATCTCTCATTAGCATATGGCAACACAGAGACTCCCATCACATGTAAGGCTCACTGGAACTGTACATACACATTCACACCGTTTAGCACTTATACTGCGACTAAGGCACTAGAGAATCTAGAAGTCTGTAATGGAAAGTGATTCTATTTAGATCATCAGTCTTTAATCACTTCCATATCATCATTTCTCTTTTAGACTTTTATTGTCCACAATATTCATTTTCACACTTATTCCATCAAGGCTGCATCTCATTTGCCGATTTTACTATAGATCATCTCTTACGATCATAATTCATGAGACTATCATATTCTCTTCATGTAGTATGGTCTTTAAATCTCTTTTCATAATTTAGATTCTGTGATTGAATCCTCAAATTATCCATTTCAGTACCACATTATCTATACAATTTCACCATCTCTATCATTTCGAGGTGGCTATATATACAAACATTTCTCTTTATATACTGGCAGTAAATATATCAATTATCTTACTCCTTGGAGTATCATTACTTTCACTTATCAATTCTGGCTTTGATTTTACATCTTGCCACAGCCATGTGATAACCAATATAATTCACTTTCAGTCTTACCTTCGGGAACTGTTTTATATTGAAGTTCCCTTCTCGTTGTGCAACTTATTTCCTTATTGCACTTTCATTTTCGTTTTCATATTTTTACTCTCATCCCTTTTTGTCGGTTTTCTCGATTGATATGGTACTATATTGTTAAGATCTTTTTAAAATCTTGCATACCATCTTTTTCTTTACACTATCCATCTACCGACTTTAATTTCTTTAATTAGTCTCCTTTATAGAGCAGCTAGTCTCATCACTCTTTTATAGACTGACAATAGTATTTAGCTAGACTCATTACTTTCGTATCTCAATCATTATCTTTATATCATAGACAGGTTCACTGTTATCCTGTCGTCTCGAGATCTTATATCTCAAGAGGAGATACTGTCTAGCCAAATTTCTTAGTTGCAAATCTTAGCATAGTTCCACAGCCTTTAAGAGTTTAAGGATCATATCACAATGCTACTCATGTTCCATTTATACTTTAGACTCTATCAGTATTTCATCAATTTACTCATGTAAGGATGCCTCATTCTTTAGGCTTATATACTTTACAAGGCAACTCATTATCCTTGTAGCTTCAATCGGAACTCGTAAAATTCACTCCGAGTTCAAATCATCATCTTATAGACACCAATCGTCACTCTTTTATCTAAGGACTCTTTATACTGAGGATAGTCTTATTAACTCCTCACACATCCTTAATCAGCTCCATAAAGCGTCGGTTTTCATGTAGATGAATACTTGTTCTTCACCAGAACTTTATCAATGATAGGAAATTAATACATCCTTTTAATTCATCTACAACTCAATATCATTTTTATTTCTCTCATTTATACTTATACAGACAATTTCATTATTCTTAATTTTTCATTATCTGTATTTTCGTCATTCAGACCTTTACACGTGAATTTCATTATTCACACAATTTTCAGAGCTACTTTCTTAAGCTTTTCGGATTCTTTCTACATCCTCCGATATAAACTTAGAATTTAACTTCATATTCAAAATCGAGTCAATGTTATCTCGATTCCTCTAATTTATATAACTCTGGAAGTTCTATCGGAATTCAATCTGATATTTTCTTTAATCATACATTTCTTATCATCTTGTGACCATCGTTCTTCAACTTTTCATCTGACTATGCCTTTTACAAAGATTGCTCTTATAAGCTCCTTATACATCTCTGATTAAATCATATTTAAGGCATCACTTCCAGATAATATTTATTTGTTCTTCATAAGAACTTTGGTGTATAACCAAAAATTTTAATACATCATTTAATTCATCCTCAAATCATATCATTTGTATTTCCATCCTTTACATCGATACTTGTGAATTTCATCATCCATAATATGTTCCAAAAATTATTTTCTTAAGCTTGTCGGATTTCTTCTATATTCTTCGATACAAGCTTAAGAATAAATTTTATATCCACTATCGAGTCAACATTAACCTGATTTCTCAATCTATGTTACTATGAAATTTATCGGGATTCTCATTCCGGTAATTTCTTTAACCACACTTCTTTTATCATTTTGGACCTTCATCATTGTGTCCCATCATTTCTCAATGTATTCTCAAGGCAGAGACATTCAATATTCAAATCATTTGATACCTACTCTACCTTGATTTCATTATTTAGTCATACTTTACAGCGTTACGAATCTCATTCCGGTAAGCTGTATCAAGTACAATGGTTATCAACACACTTTACAGCTACTCGTTTCAATTCAGTTATTCACTTTAAAACCATTTCCATTTACTGAATTCAGGCTTAATTTCCCTTGAGTATATTATCCACGAGGTTCGAACCTTGGCACCCTTACGTACCTGGTTCCTTACACTCGTGTTATCACTAAGCTTCTTGTAAGAGTTCCGCCTGTTCGAATCGGCCGTTGGCAAGCATCCCCTAAGCAATCCTTTCGCCCAAGGTTTACCCTTACTAGTGAGTCGACGATAACATAGTTCGCCTGTATCTCCCAACACATGATCCACTACGGGTCGCCCACCATTAGGTCGCTCATCACAGTTCTGTCTCAAGGGTCCTGAAGAACCTAGGTTAGCTGTGATCTTCTTTTTATCACTTCACTGTTCTTATAATTATTCTCTAATTCACAGTACTCCACACAGTACCTCATTCTGTAGCGCATATTTCAAGATATGTCGGTTCTATATAAGATTATCTGTTTGATACCTCAAAGTAATGGTGTGATAACCGTAAATTTTTCAATTATTGGAAATAATAAATATTGAAAATAAATATTAAAGAAAATAGATAAGAGGAAATAAATAAAAAAAAAATTTATTTACGAGATGGGAATATAGTTGAAATTCCCGAAATTAAGAAAAGTGAGGAAATTAAATGAAAATAAATAAATAATAATAATAATAAAGTCGGAGTTATTGAAAGTATGAAAAGGAGGAATTTAAATTGGATTAATGGAAATCCAAAATTAATAAAATAAAAATGCGTATATTATATATTTATATAATTAAATTATATAAATATATTTACACATGTTTTTATATAAATACATATGTATGTATATGAATATTAGTATATATTATGAAATAAAATATATACTATTTTGTCTTAAATAAAGACATGTGTATATTATAAAATGTATTTATATAATTATAAATATATATGTACAGATATATATATGAAATATATATATATATTATTTTAAATAAAAGTATATGAATATATAAGAAAAGTAAATGTGGTTTTATATAAAAGTTTATATGTATAAATATTTTATTATAGCATTTATATAATTTGTATACATATATGTTATTTAACTTTAAGTATATAAATATACATATATATATATTTATACTAGATATACATTTTTGTAATACTTAATATACATATATGTATATGTATGTATCTCTTTAAATATATATATATAGTACAATACTATATAAATAAGCAAATATTATTTTATTTAAATTGTATAACATAAATATAAAGTAGATATATTGTTATATTATATCTATATAAATAATTATACTATGTATGAATTAATATATGTGTAGTATATAATATATAGTATATGTATAAAGTATAAAATATGGTGTATAATATATATTAGGTTACATACTAAAAAGGGAAAGGGATAAACCAAAAAGGAAACCAAATAAAAAGGAAAACAAAAGACAGAATCGGGAAACCCGATTCTGTCACCGGAAGAGCCGCCCCCGTCAGCGGCCTCCGGAGAGGGAAAGGAGGAGAAGGAAAAGAAGCGTCGACGTCGGCAAGGGAAGAGGAAGCCGACGCCAACGCCGGCGTGAAGAAACGGAGGAAAATCGAACGGGAAACAGAAGCAAACGCCGGAGAAGAAGAGGAAATGGCCGACGGCGATGCCGGCCAAATCGGTGGCCGGCACTACCACCGAAGCTTCACCGGAGGAAGAGGAAGCCGATGGAAGCCACCGGCGACGCAATGGACGGCGGAGGAACGCCGGCGAAGAGGAAGAAGAAACCGAGGCAAAACCACCTTGATCTGCCACCGTGCCGCCAATCCAGGGCGAACGGAGGGCACCGGCAAGTTCGTCGTGTAGCCGGCCAGCTGAGGGACGCCCGAACCGCCGGAGAACCGGCGAGGAAAGAAGCTGGACCGGTCTGAACCGGTCTGACCGGGAAAGGAAGAAGAAAAAGAAAAGAAAAAAGAAAAGAAAAAGAAAAAGAAAAAGAAAAAGAAAAGAAAGAAAGAAAAGAAAAAGAGGAAAAAGGAAGAAAAAGGAAGAAAAAGAGGAAAAAGGAGAATTTTAGGAATTCGAAAAATTCCCGAAAATTCGACAACCCGGGATTTTACAAATTCGGTAAGAAATTTCCCGAGAATTTAATTTCAGAAGAAAATTAAATAAATTATGAAAAATTCTAAAAATTAGAATTTTAATTCCAGAAATTATTTTCAGCAATCGAGATAAGGAATCGGGAGAAATGGAGTGCGGGAGCGATCGATAAGCGGAATTCGCCGACCCGGAAAAAGGTAAGGGATGCATGTGCAGCACTGTAAGGATACTCAGTCTGCATAATTTAATTTAAAATATTTTATGCAATTATTTTATGAAAATTATTATGATGCATGAATTGCTGAAAATAATTTGAGAAGAAGTACTGGCTGAAAGATTTTAAACTGTATTTTCCGTGCAGGAGGTTAGTGAATCGGCAGCCGTTATGCTGCCGAAAATTTTAGAAAAACTTTATAAAATCATATTAAATGATTTATTTCCGAATTTCGATAGTAAATCACGAGACATGAGGAAATTTCTAAATTTCATAAAATATGAATATAATGAGATGGAACTTTAGAATATTCATGTATTCGAGAATGGTGATAATAAAATCATCGAAAATTCTCGAAATAGATAAATTATACGAATTACGAGACGAAAGATGAAGTGAAATATAGTAAATATTTTTATGGATATTTTTATCAATATTCACTAAAGGATTATAACCCTTATGGTTTTAAATCATGGAATTATATAATTATATAAATTCCCATAAAGGTGTATTTTATGATGAAAAATACGGTTTTGAGACTGGTTGGTATTCTTATCATGCTGATACATGATATGTGACATGTTTAGTCCCGGTCGACACCTGATTCGTGATCCACCGAGGACAATATAGATCATGGTCATAGATTTGACCGGTTTAGTCCTTTACCCTCCGGGGTTTATAGTACGACAAGATTAACGTCTATATTAAAATCCATAAATGATAGGTGACATGTTAAAAAGGGAAATATTTTACATGACATGGAATATGTCAAACGAAAAAGGCCATACCGAGCAGAGACTCGATGATTGAACCGTGGGAGCCACCTCTAGAGTCCTTTGGGAACTAAGTGCTACACGTGTTCCGATGTTTCAGTACAGGCCATACCGAGCAGAGACTCGATGATTGAACCGTGGGAGCCACCTCTAGAGTCCTTCGGGAACTAAGTGCTACACGTGTTCCGATGTTTCAGTACAGGCCATACCGAGCAGAGACTCGATGATTGAACCGTGGGAGCCACCTCTAGAGTCCTTCGGGAACTAAGTGCTACACGTGTTCTGATGTTTCAGTACAGGCCATACCGAGCAGAGACTCGATGATTGAACCGTGGGAGCCACCTCTAGAGTCCTTCGGGAACTAAGTGCTACACGTGTTCCGATGTTTCAGTACAGGCCATACCGAGCAGAGACTCGATGATTGAACCGTGGGAGCCACCTCTAGAGTCCTTCGGGAACTAAGTGCTACACGTGTTCCGATGTTTCAGTACAGGCCATACCGAGCAGAGACTCGATGATTGAACCGTGGGAGCCACCTCTAGAGTCCTTCGGGAACTAAGTGCTACACGTGTTCCGATGTTTCAGTACAGGCCATACCGAGCAGAGACTCGATGATTGAACCGTGGGAGCCACCTCTAGAGTCCTTCGGGAACTAAGTGCTACACGTGTTCCGATGTTTCAGTACAGGCCATACCGAGCAGAGACTCGATGATTGAACCGTGGGAGCCACCTCTAGAGTCCTTCGGGAACTAAGTGCTACACGTGTTCCGATGTTTCAGTACAGGCCATACCGAGCAGAGACTCGATGATTGAACCGTGGGAGCCACCTCTAGAGTCCTTCGGGAACTAAGTGCTACACGTGTTTCGATGTTCAGTACAGGCTATACCGAGCAGAGACTCGATGATTGAACCGTGGGAGCCACCTCTAGAGTCCTTCGGGAACTAAGTGCTACACGTGTTCCGATGTTAGTATGAGAAATCGTAGGATATTGTGACGATAAGTAAGTGATTGTGATTCGTGAATTCGACAAATGTCAAAGGATGAAATAGATTTTAATAGCTTATTTTGCTTGTTAAAGGACAGAACTAATTAAAAGAGTACATTAAAACATGAAATAAGTTTTAAAGAAATAAGATGATGACTTACTAATATTCTTTTCAAGGAATATACGGATATTAATTATTCTATTTAAAGGCTTTATTTCGTAGAGGCATTATTTTGAAAGGAATATGAAAAAGATTATGAAAGATTAAAAAGGAAAAGGATTTATTAATTCAAAACAAAAAGAAAAATTTTTCTCTACAGTTGCTGCTAGGTTCCGTAACAAGTATGATATTCTAAAATACCTACCTTACTCCATTCGGATTCCTAGCCGACTGTAGTATCTTTCCTACATGCGAGCCTAGAGCCCATAGGAAAAAGGAAAAAGATTTTTAGCATATAGGAAGCTGAGTATCAAGTGAGGCATATAATTCTCTTACTGAGCCGTGGTTTTGCTCACCCCTTAATTTTCAACATCTCAGGTTTTGATGAATGTGAGATCAGTGGATTGTGGATCCTGGCTGTACACGAAGGACAATGTGTCAGACCGACTGATCATTTGAGGTATGATCATTTAATTCTCTGTATTTAGACACGTCAACAGTACTACTTATCTGATTTATTACGGGATGTGTATAATATAAACAATATTATGTAAAATTTATTAACAGTCAGTACAAGTGAAGTATCGCAGACAGCCCAACCGGTTAAGTTGTGTATAAGAAGGGTAAAAATGTGGTCACGGGTCGTGACAAATGGAAACGTATAGAACCATAAGTAATCACACCAATATGTATCTCATTATTGGTACTATTCACCTTATCAGTCAATTCCTGTAATCATTTCACTTTTCATAGTATTCAACGATCCCGTTCAGTACACTCTTAATTTTTTCGACCCTTACAGTCAATAACCGGGTCAAACATCTGATGACATTCCACTACACTCTTTGGATCGCATCATACCGTTTTATTGTGAAGCCCCGGATTTACCATTTCTTTTAGGGATTTACCGAGCCACTTCACTCATCCGTACTCGTTTTATTGTAAGGACCGGGTGTGCCTGGATCTCCGTTAACCAGGGATTTACCACCCCAGTATCTTACTCATACGTACTGTTCGCTCTGGGTTCTAGAGGTGGCCCCCGTCACACAGACGTGGCACTTAGTCCCTCACGGATTGTTTTATTGTAAAGCCCAGGATTTACCACTATGGCCCAAAGTCCACTCGTGGAGAGGCCCTGGCCGCCTCACTCAATCGTACGGTTATCCCCTATGGCCCACAGTCCACTCGGGGTTTTTCTTTCGCGTCCATAATCTAAGTGTTAGTGGAATCAGAAATAGGGATCGTTATATTCATATGACATCTTCTATGCCATTAATAATTCCATTACTATTAATGGATTCCAATTCAGCTCGGTTTTATCACTATTCCAACATCGCCCAATATAGGGGCATTTTCGTCATTTCGACATTTATTTCTATCTCCTTAATATACATTCAAATCAATGAACTGATCATCTATGCGTTGATAGTATCCTTTCTGATACTTATAACAGCAAGTTAGATCTCATTCGATTTTCGACAGAGGAGTTCACTAAAATCCACAATGGGATTAATTTACTTGTAACTCAGCTTTATAACATTAATTTCTCTGTCAAACCGATAAATTCCAACTTCTGGTGATCTATTTTGACTCCCGATAAAATTTTTGGGGTAGGGGTATTTTGGTCATTTTTGGCTAAAAATTTTCTCTCTCTTCAAATTACCCTCAATCGGTGATCTTAAAGTATATTTAATGATGATATTTCATTCCCCTACTTTATACCATCACTTTCAGGTCTCAGTTCGATTCGGACAGAAAAGTACTGGTTGGGCCCTCACCGAGTCCATTTCTGTTCCTTACCGAACAGGCCTTCATTTAGACTAGAAGAATCACCAATAATTCAGCAATTTCTGAGCCTATTTTCTTCTTTAGCATTCTCAGTTTATACTTTCTCACTCCCTTTAAATCATTTTACTCCATTTACAATCATTTATTTTCTCTATGTAATCAAACGACACAGTACTATCGGGGATGTTTAACTCTTTTCTTTCCAAAAGTATCCACAGACATCAGGCCAACCATTGCTCTGATACCATTAAATCTGTCACGACCCGTGACCACATTTTTCATCTTCTTATACACAACTTAACTTGTTGGGCTGTCTGCGATACTTCACTTGTACTGACTGTTAAACAATTTTACATAATATTGTTTTTATTATACACATCCCCTATCCTAACAAATCATATAAGTAGTACTGTTGACGTGTCTAAATACAGAGAATAAATAATCATACCTCAAATAATCAGTCGGTCTGACACATTGTTCTTCGTGTACAGCCAGGATCCACAATCCACTGAACTCACCAGCATCAAAACCTGAGATGTTTAATATTAAGGGGTGAGCAAAACCACGGCTTAGTAAGAGAATTATATGTTTCACTTGATACTCAGCTTCCTATATGCTGAAAATCTTTTTCATTTTTCCTATGGGCTCTAGGCTCGCATGTAGGAAGGATACTACAGTCGGCTAGGGATCCGAATGGAGTAAGGTAGGTATTTTAGAATACCATACTTGTTACGGAACCTAAAAGCAACTGTAGAGATAAATTTTTCTTTTTGTTATGAATTAATAAATCCTTTTCAATCTTTTATAACCTTTTTCATATTCTTTTTTAAAAAATGCTTCTACTAAATAAAGCAATTAAATAAAATAATTAATATTCGTATCATACATGCTTGAGTTATTGTAAATTAGCATGCATGGATTATACTAAGGTTTATTACCATTTCGTAAGTGCACCCATGTCATAACTTATTCATGCTTACTTTTCATCCTTAGTTATACAAGGCATCGTTCTTATTAAAAGTATAATTATGTGTGGAAGCACAAACATTCAAGTAGTACATGTTCAATGGCATATATAGACATCATCCAATAATCATATACATCATGTGTCATATGCCTAAGATCTATTTCATCCTTCGACATTCATCGCATTCACGAATCACAATCACTTACTTATAGTCACAATATCCTACGATTTCTCATATTTCGTTAGAACACGTGTAGCACTTAGTTCCCGAAGGATTTTAGAGGTTGTGACGAACCAGCACAATCGGCCATGGCAACCTCTCTGGGCCCATCAGACAATGATTGCCTAGCTTCATCACTCATCCGTACTGTCCTTTAAGGCCCAAAGTCCACTCGAGGTTTTAGAGGTTGTGACGAACCAGCACAATCGGCCATGGCAACCTCTCTGGGCCCATCAGACAACGATTGCCTAGCTTCATCACTCATCCATGGCTCACACGGTACAATCATCGAGTCTCTGCTTGGTTTGGCCATTAGTACATCCGTACTGTCCTCTATGGCCCAAAGTCCACTCGAGGTTTTAGAGGTTGTGACGAACCAGCACAATCGGCCATGGCAACCTCTCTGGGCCCATCAGACAACGATTGCCTAGCTTCATCACTCATCCGTGGCTCACACGGTACAATCATCGAGTCTCTGCTCGGTTTGGCCTTTAGTACATCGAAGCTCGTGTAGCACTTAGTTCCCGAAGGATTCTAGAGGTGGCTCACACGGTTCGGAATTCGTGAAACACTTATAATCTAATGTTTCATTTAAATTCATGGTGAGAATGTCAGATATATCAATTCTTCCTTTTTTTTAAACATATTAGGGGTTTGTATCTCATGTCTTATGAGAATCATCTCACAGTACTATAATCAGTACCGAAATGAGCATTTTATAAAAATGCTATAATTCAATTGATTTTCTTCTCATATTATATGAAACATGTTCTTTTCACATGTCACACATCACATATCACATTTCCCATTTGACATATTCCATGTCATGTAAAACACTTTCCTTTTTAACATGTCACCTATCATTTATGGAGTCTATGATAGACATCAATCTTATCGTACTATAAATCCCGGAGGGTAAAGAAATAAACCGGTCAAATCTATGACCATAATCTATGTTGTCCTCTGTGGGTCGCGGATCAGGTGTCGACCGGGACTAAACATATCACATATCACGCATCCGTATGATAGGAATGCCAACCAATCTCAAAACCGTAGTTTTCATCATCAAATAGACTTATATGGAATTTATATAGATATAAAATTCCATATTCTAAAACCATAAGGGTTAAAATCCTTTAGTGAATATTTATAAAAATATTCATAAAAATATTCACTATATTTCACTTCATCTTTCGTCTCGTATTTCGTGTAATTTATCTATTTCGAGAATTTTCGGTGATTTCGTTGTCACCATTCTCGAATGCATGAATATTTTAAAATTCCATCTCATTATATTCATGTTTTATGAAATTTAGTAATTTCCTCATGTTTCGTGATTTATTATCGAAATTCGGAAATAAAATCACTCAATATGATTTTATAAAGTTTTTCTAAAATTTTCGGCAGCATAACGGCTGCCGATTTACTAACTTCCTGCACGGAAAAATACAGTTTTAAATCTTTCAGCCAGTACTTCTTCCCAAATTATTTTCAGCAAATCATGCATCATAATAATTTTCATAAAATATTTGCATAAAATATTTCAATTTAAAATATGCAAACTGAGTATCCTTACAGTGCTGCACATGCATCCCTTACCTTTTTCCGGGTCGGCGACTTCCTCTTATCGATCGCGCCTGTGCTCCATCTCTCTCGATTCCTTATCTCGATTGCTGAAAATAATTTCTGGAATTAAATTCTAAATTTTAGAATTTTTTTCATAACTTATTAAATTTTTCTTAAATTAAATTTCCGAGAATTTCTTACCGAATTTTCGTAAATTTCCGGGTTGTCAAATTTCCGGGAATTTTCCGAATTTCTGAAATTTTCCTTTTTCTTCTTTTTCTTCCTTTTTCCTCTTTTTCCTCTTTTTCTTCCTTTTTCCTCTTTTCTTTTTCTTTCTTTCTTTTTCTTTTCTTTCTCTTTCTTTTCTTTTTCCTTTTTTTTTTCTTTATCTTTTTTCTTTTTCCTTTTTCTTTTTCCTTTTTCCTTTTCTTTCTTCCCAGCCGGACCGGTCACCTCCCCTCACTGCCGGTTCTTCACCGGTGACCGGTTCTCCGGTGGTTCGACGGCTCAGCAGCTGGCCGGCGTGACGGCGAAGCCGGATTTGGCCTCCGTTCATCTCGAATCGACGGCACGGCGGCGGATCTACTCGATTTTGGTTCGGTCCCTTCTCTTCCTCCGTCGGCCTTCCTCCGCCGTTCCCCGCCTCAACGGTGGCCTACCACGTCTTCCTCTTCCTCCGACGGTGGTGTGGCTGCAGTGGCGGCGGCTGGTTTGGCCGGCACCGCGAGATCCCCTTTCTTTTTTCTTCCCGATCTTTCCGTCAGTTTTCTGTTTCGATTTCTCTTTTCCGTTCTGTTTTGGGCCGTTGCCGGTGACCCTCGTCCTTCCTCGTCGACCGGCGACGCCCCCTCTCCTCTTTTCCTTCGCCGGCAGTGGCGGCTCCGCCGCCGATGGTTGCGGCTGGGAGGGTCGGGATTCCTTCCCCCGATCCTTCCTTCTGTTTTCTTTCCCTTTTTGGTTTATTTACTCTTTCTATATTTAGTATATGTTTTACTATATACTATATACTATATACTATATACTATATCATATAATTTATACACATAATATTTACCATATATTACACATATAATATTATTTCATATATATTGTAATACAATATATATTATATATAGATTATATATATTGTAGATTACAAAATATATATATCTAATATATATATATATATATTTATATTTATATTTATATACTTTAGAATAAATAACATTTATATATATAGAATTATATAAATGTTATAATACAATATATATATACCTATAAACTTTAATATAAAATAACATTTACTTTTCTTATATATTCATATACTTTTATTTAAAATAATAATATATATATATTTCATATATATATATGTATATATGTACATATATATTTATAATTATATAAATGCATTTTATAATATACACATGTATTTATTTGAGACAAAATAGTATATATTTCATTTTATAATATATACTAATATTTATATATACATATGTATTTATATAAAAACATGTGTAAATATATTTATATAATTTAATTATATAAATATATAATATACGCATTTTTATTTTATAAATTTTGGATTTCCATTAATCCAATTTAAATTCCTCCTTTCCTTATTTTCCATAACTCCGATTTTATTTTTATTTTCATTTAATTTCCTTCACACGCATTTCCTTATTCATCACTTCTTCATTTCTCAGGATTTTCACCAATATCCCGTTTCTCGCAAATTTTATTTATTTCCCCTTATTTAATTTCTCTTATATTTATTTTCAATATTTCTAATTTCCAATAAAGGGAAAAATTTGTGGTTATCATAGAAACAATTTGTTCAAGCATAAGAATTTATAAATTAGAAGAATCGAATAGGAGATTGTTAAGGAATTAAGATTTTTTAAAATTCAATTTCAGATGTTAGTGGACATGTTGGAGTAAACAAATAAATTATTATGGGATTAGAATATTTTAGTTTGTGGTACATGATCAAATTTATTTATTGGAGATTTAATTTTTATGGAATTGAGTATATTAGGTATTAAGGATTTAAAATTAAAGAAATATACATATACATAAAATATATATATATATATATACACACACACACACATTGTATATGTGAAGGCCGAGAATTTTCTAAATAAATATAAGGTATCCAGAAAATTTAATTCGGACAAATTGAAATCCAAATTAAATAAGAAACGAAAAGGAAAGTTAAATTGGAAATAAGAAATGGAGGGGGAAATTTAATTTGGATAAATGGAAATCCAAATTAAATAGGAAAATGGAGAAAATAATGTTGGATATTTAGAAATCCAAAACTTAATAAGAAATAAAAATATTTTGATATATTTATATAATGATATTATATAAATATACCTTCGATAAATATAAATATTATTTTGTGTTAAAAGTGTAAAAAGTATATATATATATATATATTGATACAAAATATGTATTTAAATACATATTATGAATAGTGTATATATATAATTATGGTGTATAATAATTATATATATTATAGTTATTATTATTATATATAATAATAAATATATATAAAAAAAAAACTAAAGAAGCGGGAATCGGGATAACCCGATTCCCACTCCTTTCTCCTCTGTTACAAACAGAGGAGAAAGACAAGCAATGGCCGACCCATGCCGGCCGAGAGAGAAAAGAGGGGCGCCACGGGCTAGACGAGGGGGAAGAGGAGAAGCGACCGGCGGTGGCCCGAAGCGGAAAAAGAAAAGAAAAATCGGGAGAAAAACCGAGAGGAAAACCGAGAGGAAAAGAGGAAAAGAGAAAAGAGGGAAGTGGTGGTGCCGGCCGGTCTAGGCACCGCCACCCTAGCCCCGAGCACGGCGGAACTGAGGGGAACAAAGGAAGACCACCGGCGAAGCAAAGGACGGTGGAGGGAGAAAGAAACAGAAGAGAAAGGAGCCGAGAGCCACCGTTTCAGATCCGGTACCGTCACTGGTGATGGGGCGAAACGGAGACCAGATCAGGCATCCTCGAAACGTCGGCCAGCTGTGGGAAGCGCGAACCGGCGGAATGGGTGGCCGCCAGTGACCGAACCAGCCAGCAGAGCTGAACCGACCAACCCGACCCGACCAGACCCCACCCAACCCGGTTCAGGAAAAAAAAGAAGAAAGAAAAGAAAAGAAAGGAAAAAGAGAGAAAAGAAAAAGCAAGAAAGGAAAAAGGGGAGGAGAAGAAAAAGAAAGAAAAAGAAAGAAAAAGGAAGGAAAGAAAAGAAAAGAATTGGTTAGGAAAAACAATAAATCGATTGATATTTATTGAATAAGTTTATTTATATATATTTATGTAAGTGCAATTGGTGTTGAAATTGTAGCGGAAGTGACAAAGACATGATAGGTGTTCGACGAAGCTTGGAGCTCGTCACGGCGCTAAGTTTCAGTGTCAGGTAAGATACTTTTATAAAGCATTAGTAGCTTTATATTGTATATGGGAATTATGATTTTTATATACGATGCATTTATTTAATTGATTTTAAAAATGCTAAGAGGACCCATAACTGATGGTGGGGGTCTTAGTAAGAGATAAAGAAAATGTGAGAATCAACGGCTGTAATTATAAACTGTTTTCCGTGTAGGAGGCTTAGTAAAAAATTAAGCCGTTATGCTGCCGAAATTTTTAGGAAAATATTTGAGGAAAAAGATTAAGTTTCTCACATAAATGGAATCTTGGAGATAATTATTGAAAATAAATATTAAAAGGATTTTATGGTATTACCGAAAGAGTTTGATATTGAAATCGATGAAAAGATAAATCGTTGAAACACGATAATGTGATGAATTATATGGTTTAACCTTATAGAATCGATAAATCAAGTAATTTTAATATCACAAATGGTATCAAGTTGAGATTGAGGTGGAATTATTTATTAGACGGATCACGGATAAAAGTGACGATGATTATATGATACAACTTAAAAGAGAAAAAAAATTGAAGTTGTGATTTAGGTAGTCGAATGATAGAATTGCGGAATTATCAATCGAGTGACGATTATAGAATTGAGAGATTCAAATGAATGGACTGTCTTAGTGGTATGAACTGAAATTTTTGCAATAATATGGATAGTCGCAAGGCAACTTAAATGATTAGAACACTGTTGATAGTGGAAATTGGCAAATTCTTTTAAATGGGTGAATTCCAATCAAAAATTGAATTGATGATGTTTTATAGATAATTCTAGCATGATATTACATTCTACAGGCTATATGAAAAGTGAATTGAGGATTGTGATCTGATTTTATGATAGTAAATGAAATTGAATCGCAAGTCGAAAATTCTGAAAGTGTACCAATAGTTCAAACCACAAATGAATTTGATAAGCGATTATTGATCTTGTGGTTCTATGATCCTCGATGTTGACTCTGAAATAGATATCGAATGAGGATATTAGTATTTCATAATTTCAGTATCATGATGGCTATATGAAAACATGGTATTTAAATGCTCATAGATACTAAGAGGATTCACACTGATGATGTGGTTCTAGTATCTATAATGAAATGTACAAATGATTATTATAGTCGGAAATTATCGAAAAAGGATATTGAATACCGAATGGTTTGAATACCAAGTGATCTGATTATTAAATAATTAGAGTACTGAGCAATATGAATACTGAATGAAATGAATCTTGAATGATTTGAATAGTGATTTATTGATTGGACAGAAAGAAAGTCTTAAAATCGAATAATTGATGGTGATAAAGTTAAATGAATCGCGTCACTGTACTTGATGAGAATATTACTGAAGTTGCATACTGAAATCTTTTATAGCATCGCATTTAAGCATGCCTTCTCGCAACTTAAAACATTTTAATAATGTTTATATGAATACTGAAAAGTATTGATTTGTTTTGATATGAAAGTATATGGTAGTATATATATATATATATATTTTGATATATGAAATCTCATACAGAATTTTACCATATGCTTTACATGATATAGAAAAGAAAGATAAAGATTTAAATGTTTTATGAGACTGTAGGCACCCTAAAAGAATTAAATTCAATAAAGCATAGTGGAAATCGCCCAATTGGAGCTTTGCTCATTAGGCAGATATGCTTGTCCGACAACAGTCGTGGACAGGTCTCAGTCACGCCTGATCAGTGGGGCTGAGAGAGATGAGGTCTATGGCCATAGATAGCACCCTATTTGGTTTCTAGGGGACGATGACATGATTTTCACTGCTAGCTACAGTGATTTAAGTCTTTATTGATAGACAGATGATAGGGATCTAGCCTAGTCTCTAATCGATATGATATGAAGTCTAGAGTATGATTTTATTGATATGAACTCTAGACTTGACATGATTTATACTGTACATGAAACATATTTGAAATGAAATATGTTTTGAAATAGTACATGTTTTAAACATGTTTTAAAGGTCCATGAGATATGAATTCGACACTTATATGATTTATATGTGATTTTGTGTCGAACATGGCATGATATGCGGTCTAGAGTATAGTTTGATTTGATATGAACTCTAGACCTGATATGATTTACAGTAAATGTTTTAAAAGTATATGATAAATGATTTCGACAATTACATGATTTATATACGATTTTGTGTCGAATTTGAAACGACATGCGGTTTAGAGTATAGATTGATTTGATATGAACTCTAAACCTGATATGATCTATAGTATATGAAAAATGTTTAAAACCGCACATGTTTTAGACATGCTCTGAAAACGAATACATGAATTGAAATTGAATATGTTTCTATTATGCCTTAAAGGCAAACTTGAAATGAATTGAAAATTTATATGTTGAGCATGTCCTAAAGTATATATGATATGATTTGAAATGATAGCGGTTTATACAGAAAAATTTCATGAATTGCATATTAAACCCTGATATGATAATATGCTTAGTATATGAGAATTCCATGAGGAATGTCATGACTCAACGTTAATGATGTTTCATCTATATGATGACATGATATGATATGATATATGAACATAAGATTGATATGAAGAGAATTCTGATCTTACTCTATCGTGATCATAAATTCCCATACGATAGGTGATATGAATTGATATAAGACGGGAATATGATTGTTAAATGTAAGTGACTCGATAGGATATCTCAATTAAACATGAAGAATATATGAGGAGTATCATGACTCGGTGGTAACGATATTTCATCTATATGATGTCATGATATGATATGAAACATGAATATAGAAATACACGAAGAGAATTATGACTTCGTACCACCGTGATCATGATCCACAATATGAGAATTGATAAGAGATGATAGAATACAGAAATATGATTATGAAATGAAAAGTAAATATGAGAATTGATATGAGATGATAGCATACCAAAGTATGATTATGAAATGAAAAGTGAAAATGAGAAGTGATAATGAGATGAATCGATGAGAAAGGATTAACTGTAATTGCATCCTTACAAGTTTTAAGCATTGCAGTTTAAGACAGTATAATCCTAATCTTGTATTTATATTAGTATCTTACTGAGCCGTGGTTTTGCTCACCCCACTAAATTTCATCTCTTTCAGACTATTGAAGTTAACATCTGTCGTGTGAGCTGCTTAATGGGCATCAGAGACGGTGTATGGACTTAGTACTAGTCGTCTAAGGTATTTGTTCCTTATAAAATACTTGTTTACATGTAAAACTTAAATTGATGCACAGTACATATTCTGTTTAACAAGTCGGGATGTAACTAAGAACCGTTTCTGTGTTTGTTAAATATTTAAATGAAATGACTACAGGTCACCTAAATAGTATAGTGACTACACTAACATCGAATACAAACCTTAAAATGAAAAAGAAAAATTTAGTCCATAAATTTGTAGACTAAGAAAAGTATGAGTATTAGAGGAAAGTCGCGGCCTTCGGGTTGTGACAGATTTAATGGTATCAGAGCACGATTTGTCTAGTATGTGTCGGTGTAGTTGAGACAGTGATAGTGTTACATCCCATGTACTGTGTAGTGTCTACATGTAAACTTGTTGATTTTCAATCTGTACCAAGATTAGTCAGCTATTGGTATGGGTTATACCAGTCGACGGCCTATTGAAACAGGCTGGGCTTTGACATAAAGATGCCAATCGATGACCTATTGAAACAGACTGGAAACCGTTAATGAATGGTATCGATATGGTATAGAAGAATTGTGTATCACCTTAAAGGAATAAGATATTGAATGTTCGAGAAGGATTGATTGTAGCAATTTATATGGAAGATAATGTAATGATTGTATAGAATATGATAGATATATGAATTGAAAAGGATTGAAAGAAGTAAAGAAATAGCCGACGAAAAATGATTGAACCCAAATATATGGCTCGATTGAAAATACAATCTCACCTTAATTATGAGAACTATTGGAAATTGAAAACTATGATTTTGAGTTATAAGGGAGCATGAATATGGCGCAGTTTTCGAATTTAAGACTGAAAGTGATTTCACTTTGGGTATCACAGCGAGATGTAATAAGAATACTACACGAAAAGAGATATAGAGATAAAATGATTAATAAATGTTGCATTTATGGCAAGAGATGATTAACGGTAAAGTCTACAATGAGGTGCGGCCTTGATTTATCAATGTGACAATGAGTGATATGGGATAATACGAAACCCAAAAGAAATATGATATTATGAAGTGATTATAGACTGGTTGATCAAATTGAATCACTTTTCCATGTTCAGACTTCTAGATTTCTCTAAGGCCTTAGTCAAATTATAAATATGAAAAGGAGAGAATGTATGTGAAGTTCCAGTGAGCATTACATGTGATGGAATCTTGAATTGCCATATGTTTATGAAAAAAATAGCAACGGCTTTGGGATTCCAAATTTACTGACAGCACCGCTCCGTACGGATATGAAAATACGAGCGTAATATGTAAACACTCCATGATATTGAGGGAGCGTGTGCGTGAGATTTGAAAGCTACTGGGACAATTACATACTATTAATTGAATCGGTAAACGATAATTACCAAACTTTCTCGACTTGGCACCAAATGAGAGAAACGGATGATAAATAGTGTAAAACAGCTAATATGTGAAAAGAGATGGAAGGGATAATTCCCGAACTGATAAGAAGTTTTAAGGAGTATAAAAATATGGAGAAAAACGATATATAATAGTATAAAAAGTGAATCTGAATTTGAAAGTATGCTGGAAGCATCATTTAAAGGATGATTGAAAGGACAAGAAAGATAAGAGTACAAGATAATACCATTTTCTAAATCTAAGTTAAATTCGGAGGACTGAATTTCTTAAGGTGGGAAGAATGTGAAGACCGAGAATTTTCTAAATAAATATAAGGTATCCGAAAAATTTAATTTGGACAAATTGAAATCCAAATTAAATAAGAAATGAAAAGGAAAGTTAAATTGTAAATAAGAAATGAAGGAGGAAATTTAATTTGGATAAATGGAAATCCAAATTAAATAAGAAAATGGAGAAAATAATGTTGGATATTTAGAAATCCAAAACTTAATAAGAAATAAAAATATTTTGATATATTTATATAATGATATTATATAAATACACCTTCGATAAATATAAATATTATTTTGTGTTAAAAGTGTAAAAAGTATATATATATATATTGATACAAAATATGTATTTAAATACATATTATGAATAGTGTATATATATAATTATGGTGTATAATAATTATATATATTATAGTTATTATTATTATATATAATAATAAATATATATAAAAAAAAACTAAAGAAGCGGGAATCGGGATAACCCGATTCCCACTCTTTTCTCCTCTGTTACAAACAGAGGAGAAAGACAAGCAATGGCTGGCCCATGCTGGCCGAGAGAGGAAAGAGGGGCACCGCCGGCGAGACGAGGGGGAAGAGGAGAAGCGATTGGATGCGGCCCGAAGCGGAAAAAGAAAAGAAAAATCGGGAGAAAAACCGAGAAGAAAAGAGGAAAAGAGAAAAGAGGGAAGTGGCGGTGCCGGCCGGTCTAGGCACCACCACCCCAGCCTCGAGCTCGGCAGAACTGAGGGGAAGCAAAGGAAGACCACCGGCGAAGCAAAGGACGGCGGAGGGAGGAAGAAACAGAAGAGAAAGGAGCCGAGAGCCACCGTTCCAGATCCGGCACCGTCGCCGGTGATGGGGCGAAACGGAACCAGATCCGGCATCCTCGCAAAGTCGGCCAGCTGTGGGAAGCGCGAACCGGCGGAATGGGTGGCCGCCGGTGACCGACTCGGCCAGCAGAGCTGAACCAGGCAACCCAACCCAACCCAACCTGGTTCAGGAAAAAAAAAGAAGAAAGAAAAGAAAAGAAAGGAAAAAGAGAGAAAAGAAAAAGAAAGAAAGGAAAAAGGGAAGGAGAAGAAAGAAGAAAAAGAAAGAAAAAGGAAGGAACGAAAAGAAAAGAGTTGGTAAGGAAAAACAATAAATCGATTGATATTTATTGAATAAGTTTATTTATATATATTTATGTAAGCGCAATTGGTGTTGAAATTGTAGCGGAAGTGACAAAGACGTGATAGGTGTTCGACGAAGCTTGGAGCTCGTCATGGCGCTAAGTTTCAGCATCAGGTAAGATACTTTTATAAAGCATTAGTAGCTTTATACTGTATGTGGGAATTATGATTTTTATATATGATGCATTTATTTAATTGATTTTAAAAATGCTAAGAGGACCCACAACTGATGGTAGGGGTCTTAGTAAGAGATAAAGAAAATGTGAGAATCAACGGCTGTAATTATAAACTGTTTTCCGTACAGGAGGCTTAGTAAAAAATTAAGCCATTATGCTGCCGAAATTTTTAGGAAAATATCTGAGGAAAAAGATTAAGTTTCTCACATAAATGGAATCTTGGAGATAATTATTGAAAATAAATATTAAAAGGATTTTATGGTATTACCGAAAGAGTTTGATATTGAAATCGATGAGAAGATAAATCGTTGAAACACGATAATGTGATGAATTATATGGTTTAACCTTATAGAATCGATAAATCAAGTAATTTTAATATCACAAATGGTATCAAGTTGAGATTGAGGTGGAATTATTTATTAGACGGATCACGGATAAAAGTGACGATGATTATATGATACAACTTAAAAGAGAAAAAAAATTGAAGTTGTGATTTAGGTAGTCGAATGATAGAATTGCGGAATTATCAATCGAGTGATGATTATAGAATTGAGAGATTCAAATGAATGGACCGTCTTAGTGGTATGAACTGAGATTTTTGCAATAATATGGATAGTCGCAAGGCGACTTAAATGATTGGAACACTGTTGATAGTGGAAATTGGCAAATTCGTGGGTGAATTGCCAATCAAAAAATTGAATTGATGATGTTTTATAGATAATTCTAGCATGATATTACATTCTACAGGCTATATGAAAAGTGAATTGAGGATTGTGATGTGATTTTATGATAGTAAATGAAATTGAACCGCAAGTCGAAAATTCTGAAAGTGTACCAATAGTTCAAACCATAAATGAATTTGATAAGCGATTATTGATCTTGTGGTTCTATGATCCTCGATGTTGACTCTGAAATAGATATCGAATGAGAATATTAGTATTTCATAATTTCAGTATCATGATGGCTATATGAAAACATGGTATTTAAATGCTCATAGATACTAAGAGGATTCACACTGATGATGTGGTTCTAGTATCGATAATGAAATGTACAAATGATTATTATAGTCGGTAATTATCGAAAAAGGATATTGAATACCGAATGGTTTGAATACCAAGTGATCTGATTATTAAATAATTAGAGTACTGAGCAATATGAATACTGAATGAAATGAATCTCGAATGATTTGAATAGTGATTTATTGATTGGACAAAAAGAAAGTCTTAAAATCGAATAATTGATGGTAATAAAGTTAAATGAATCGCTTCACTGTACTTGATGAGAATATTACTGAAGTTGCATACTGAAATCTTTTATAGCATCGCATTTAAGCATGCCTTCTCGCAACTTAAAACATTTTAATAATGTTTATATGAATACTGAAAAGTATTGATTTGTTTTGATATGAAAGTATATGGTAGATATATATATATATATTTTGATATATGAAATCTCATACAGAATTTTACCATATGCTTTACATGATATAGAAAAGAAAGATAAAGATTTAAATGTTTTATGAGACTGTAGGCACCCTAAAAGAATTAAATTCAATAAAGCATAGTGGAAATCGCCTAATTGGAGCTTTGCTCATTAGGCAGATATGCTTGTCCAACAATAGTCGTGGACAGGTCTCAGTCACGCCTGATCAGTGGGGCTTAGAGAGATGAGGTCTATGGCCATAGATAGCGCCCTAGTTGGTTTCCAAGGGACGATGACATGATTTTCACTGCTATCTACAGTGATTTAAGTCTTTATTGATAGACAGATGATAGGGATCTAGCCTAGTCTCTAATCGATATGATATGAAGTCTAGAGTATGATTTTATTGATATGAACTCTAGACTTGACATGATTTATACTGTACATGAAACAGATTTGAAATGAAATATTTTTTGAAATAGTACATGTTTTAAACATGTTTTAAAAGTCCATGAGATATGAATTCGACACTTATATGATTTATATGTGATTTTGTGTCGAACATGGCATGATATGCGTTCTAGAGTATAGTTTGATTTGATATGAACTCTAGACCTGATATGATTTACAGTAAATGTTTTAAAAGTATATGATAAATGATTTCGACACTTACATGATTTATATACGATTTTGTGTCAAATTTGAAACGACATGCGGTTTAGAGTATAGATTGATTTGATATGAACTCTAAACCTGATATGATCTATGGTATATGAAAAATGTTTTAAAACAACACATGTTTTAGACATGCTCTGAAAACGAATACATGAATTGAAATTGAATATGTTTCTATTATGCCTTAAAGGCAAACTTGAAATGAATTGAAAATTTATATGTTGAGCATGTCCTAAAGTATATATGATATGATTTGAAATGATAGCGGTTTATACAGAAAAATTTCATGAATTGCATATTAAACCTTGATATGATAATATGCTTAGTATTTGAGAATTCCATGAGGTATGTCATGACTCGACGTTAATGATGTTTCATCTATACGATGACATGATATGATATGATATATGAACATAAGATTGATACGAAGAGAATTCAGATCTTACTCTATCGTGATCATAAATTCCCATACGATAGGTGATATGAATTGATATAAGACGGGAATATGATTGTTAAATGTAAAGTGACTCGATAGGATATCTCAATTAAACAGGAAGAATATATGAGGAGTATCATGACTCGGTGGTAACGATATTTCATCTATATGATGTCATGATATGATATGAAACATGAATATAGAAATGCACGAAGAGAATTATGACTTCGTACCACCGTGATCATGATCCACAATATGAGAATTGATAAGAGATGATAGAATACAGAAATATGATTATGAAATGAAAAGTAAATATGAGAATTGATATGAGATGATAGCATACCAAAGTATGATTATGAAATGAAAAGTGAAAATGAGAAGTGATAATGAGATGTATCGATGAGAAAGGATTAACTGTAATTGCATCCTTACAAGTTTTAAGCATTGCAGTTTAAGACAGTATAATCCTACTCTTGTATTTATATTAGTATCTTACTGAGCCGTGGTTTTGCTCACCCCACTAAATTTCATCTCTTTCAGACTATTTAAGTTAACATCTGTCGTGTGAGCTGCTCAGTGGGCATTAGAGACAGTGTATGGACTTGGTACTAGTCGTCTAAGGTATATGTTCCTTATAAAATACTTGTTTACATGTAAAACTTAAATTGATGCACAGTACATATTCTGTTTAACAAGTCGGGATGTAACTAAGAACCGTTTCCGTGTTTGTTAAATATTTAAATGAAATGACTGCAGGTCACCTAAATAGTATAGTGACTACACTGACACCGAATACAAACCTTAAAATGAAAAAGAAAAATTTAGTCCATAAATTTGTAGACTAAGAAAAGTATGAGTATTAAAGGAAAGTCGCGGCCTTCGTGTCGTGACAGTATATCGTTAAACAAAAATAAATAATATAATAAGCATAATAAAATAACAAATATATATAAAAAGAAAAAGAAAAGAATGAAAAGAAATGAAATTGAGTTGGTAGGATATTTCCCACCAACCCATCGCCTATCAACCTCATTTTTCACAAATTAGAGGTGAAAAAAAATGAAAACAGAGGGGAAGAAGAAAGGGGAAAGGGAGAGGATGGTCGGCTAAAGTCGACCCAATGTGAAGAGAGAGAGGGAAGTGAAAAAAGGGAGTAGCCGAAGAAGGAAGAAAGAAAGAATGGGGTGATGGGAGCTTGGCTAGAAAAAGAGAGAGGAATGGAGAAGAAGCCAAGGGAGAGGATGTTGATCGAGAAAGGGGCCGACAAACTGTTGTTGTTGGCCGGCACCTAATCAGTTGTGTCACACTCCAATTACCAAAAATCAGAACTAACTTTTTCCTTTTTCACTCAAAATTTTACTCAATCGGTTGGACTATGCTAAATGTCGTCACTCAAATATCATATTAAAATTTATTGAGCTATATAACATTTAACTGTTCACATCAGTCCCAGTACAGTCACTCACAATACATATTTAATTTTTCATGCAATAACCCAGAATAAAGATTATAGTAGACACTCAGAATTTCTTTTTAATTTACTGTTTACATTCCTTTATATACTAAGGTATTGTAAAATAAATGTTTAAATACCATACCTGCAAGATACAACATTGAAATCCCCGTAGGCATCTTATCGGAATCTTCTCTCAACAAGCAATTATTTCTACAAATGGATCTGGAAGGTAGAGAGGGGTAAACTTTGGGAAAACGCAGTAAGAAATATATATAAAAAAGAACTGATACTGTGTACACCTATATGCATGAGTCGAAAACATGTTCATAACTCACAATCGTTATTAAAACAGTGTTGGGCTTTCTATCGGAAGGATATTATAATTGGTTAGGTAACCAGGCTGAGTACGAAGGGATGCTTTAGAGCACCTCACTTACCTCGGTTCCTAAATCCAACTATAGGGAATGTCAAAACTTCACAAAGAAGGAATTTATGCGCATTAAATTTGTATCAAAACCTTTTGATCTTTTAGTAAACCATTAAGTAAAACACTTAGTGAAGCACTCAGTAAAACGGTCAGTAGTTCCTTCAATAATCCCCTTTGTAAACAGTTTAATAAAATGTTTAGTAAATCCTTTAGTATATATTTTAGTAAAACCTTTTCAGAATACACTCGATAGATAGTCAATAAATGATTAGTGAACAGACAGAAAATAATCAGAAAATGGTTCCGTAAACGATTAATGAAATGTCAGAAAACCATCAATAGACTATCAAAATATAATCAATAAATATTTCGAAAACGATCAGTAAACAAACGAAAAACTGTCAGTAAACCCTCGAAAAACAGCCAGTAAACTATTAGAAATCAATTAGTAAACCATCGAAAAAAACAATCAGTAAAACAAATCAGAACACAATCTATAACAACTGGAAAATGATCAGAAATAAATTTGAAAATGATCAGAAAATAATCAGTTAACGATCAGAAAATAGTCAATAAACGATCAGAGGATAGTTAGTAAACAATTAGAAAATAATCAGTAATTGATTGGAAACCAGTCAATAAACGATTAGGAAACAATCAGAAAATGTTTAAAAACAAATCAGAAAACAATAAGTGAATGATCAAAGAACGATCTGTAAACGATCAAATAACGTTCAGAAGACAGTTAGAAAATGATCAGAAAATGATCCATAAACGATTAGAGAATAATAAAAAAATGATCAGAAAACAATCTGTAATAATCAATCAGATTTAGTAAACACTCAGTAGATCAAGTCAATCAATCAGATTCAATAAACATATATTGAAACAATTTTAATAAAAGAATAGTGGAGATTGGGTAATACCCAACAATATCATGCATGAAATAGAAATCCCAGAGGGATTAGTAAAGACATATGGCCATAATCAAACGGTTCTACAGTGTACACTTGCTAGGTGACATTTGCGAGGCTGAAGACTTGGCAGGTCTAACAACATATGATCAAGCACTCAGAATGCATGAAATGGGACTAACAGTCTTAAATAGTTTACTTGATTTCCCTGAAAATAATAAAATCAATACTTTATATTTTCAAAACATAGTACATTAGTATAAATACAAATTTTACTGTGAAGGTTGGGAGTGCGTGAATTTATGTTAGCTAGGGATTTACCACCTCATCAGTCACAATATAAACATGTGGGAACCAAGTTTTCATTTAAAATCATATCGTTTGAAAATCAATATATATTTTGTTTAATACTTTTAGTTAAACTCAAAATACTTAACTTGAATCAGAGAATGGACATATTCAGTAAACAATGTCAGTAATTTCAAAATATTAAAAGCATTTTACTTCAATCAGACAAAATAGCACTTTAACTTCAGTCAACACTCAAAGTAGTTCCCAAATCGATAATAACACATTTCAAAATTGGTACAGTAAACAGATTATCGCTCAATTCAGAAAACAATTAGGATCAGAGTATTAGCAGTTCACGAATAAGAATTCAGCAAATATTCTCAAATTAGAATTCATAATTCAAAATATTTTATTTATGTATAGGAATGGTGCCATCACTCGTATAAATCATGAAATCAGATAAATCCATCAAAATCAGTCTCAAAAATTAAGTTACAGATTTAATGTTCCTCATGACTTTGATGAGAATTTCAACTCAAATTACTTTCCAAATTCCATTCAAAATGACTTCAAATTCTATTCTTTGAAATCTAGAATTCAAAACATGTTAAACGAAATTTCGAAAACATAACGACTATATATGCCTTAACCTTCGAGCATGAAAATACAGTTCAGACACCACAACTCTAGTTTCCCAATATCAATCAATCACATTTTCAATTAACAATTCCAAAAACCAATCTAAAACATTCAATCCAATCAATTGATCTCAAATCAATTTCAATGTTCAATGAGGTAGGATTTTCAAATCAATTGATCAACCATATCAATACAGTCACAGTATCCTTACGTCTTATATATATTCCTTACCTATTTCATTCATGGCACAGTATTCTGATCCATTTCCAATAACCAATACGGATAAGCGAGTATATATTCGCTTATGGTTTCATTAGTGTAGCCTACTTCGAGGCTATAAAATAAAGTCAGAAAAAAGTCAAATTCTATTATTTCTTTTATAAAGAATATTCTAGGCTCTAAGGTCCTTCATATTTCCTAATACAACAGCAAATCCAGTCTACTTCACACCGGATACCAAACTGCAAGTTTAGTAAAAACACCTTATTTTTCGGTTTTAACTTCACCAGTAGTCTTGTACTAATTTATGCATTATTAGAGACCCAATTTATATTAAATTAAGCATGGTTTCAGTATCCCCTTCACTAGGCCAAATTTATCATACTGTCCTACACACTTCATTTCGACAATCTAAGGTTGTATACGTGGAGTGTAAATTTAGTTCTAATTGAGTGGAAGAGCATGATGTAGTGACGTTAGATAGGGTGGTGATACCTAAGCGGGATCATTTTCAATATTTGGGATCTATAGTACATATGGATGGAGAGATTGATGGTGATGTGACCTATAGGATCCAGGTGGATGGAGTAAGTGGAGAAGTGCTACAGGTGTGTTGTGCGATAAAGGAATTCCTATATGGTTGAAAGGCAAGTTTTATAGGACAGTTGTTAGACCAACATTGTTATACGGTAGTGAATGTTGGGTGACTAAGAGGCTACATACACAAAAGATGAGTGTAACAGAAATGCGAATGTTACGATGGATATGTGGATATACAAGAAAGGGTAGAATGAGAAATGATGATATTTGTAAGATGGTTGGAGTGGTACCTATCGAAGACAAGATGTGTGAAAATCGTTTACGTTGGTTTGGACACGTAAGATGTAGACCTGTAGATGCTCCAGTTAGGAGAATAGAGGCTATAGATGTTAAGAGAAGGGTTAAGACTAGAGGAAGACTGAAAAAGACTTGGAAGGAAGTAGTTTGAAAAGATATGGAGGTTTTAGAATTGGATGAGCAAATGGCCTTGGATAGGAATCTATGGAGGAGAATACATATGGACGATCTAACATGAATTCAAATATTGGTTCATATAGCCTACCCCAATCTCTTGGGATAAAGGCTCTGCTGATGATGATTATGATAAAGGTTGTATACGTGTTCTACTCATACTCTAGACTAATTCTACACCATTTATGCATCGAACAACATCACATTCATCCATGGGTATGAGTGGTCGAATCTCATGGAGCATGATTCTCATGGTTTTAGTTCAATTTAAGCTTAAACACATAGCTAAACATGTAGATCACATAGTATAAAGCCATAAAACCATGAAAAAACTAAACTTTCTCTCACCTTTCTCCATGATCAGATGTGGTGGAAGTGTTTCACCTTGAATTTGGCCACTTTAGTACTTGATTTTGGTATCAAAAGATATAGCAATAAAAACTGTACAGCTTTGGTGAAGACAGTTTTCAATTTGGAGGTCATTTGCTAAGGTTTTCATAAGCGTTCTCTCTCTTCAAGCTTATGAAAATGGTGTAAAATGAGAGAAAACAATGGCTACCAAAATTTAAGGAAGAAAGGGCTGGAATTGTCTAAACTAACAATATTTTATTGTACAAATTGTAATTTTGCCCTTATACTTAAGTAATCTTCACATTTTGCCCTTCGCATTTTGACTTTTTTGAAAACAGTCTATCCAACCTCCAAAATATTTCATTTAATCATAAAATACCTCTATTTTACTCACTCTAATCATTGAATAGACTTTTGTCATGGTTTGACTAGTAATAAAGGTGAAGTTGTCCAAATACCCTTTACCGTTGAATAGCGTAAACTTCTATTTTTACGCTTGATTTATTCTATCCGTCCACATGGCTTAAAACCTTATTTCTTCATCATTGATAGTTGGTCAAAAATCATCTTAGTTTGACCGTTATTCACGAAAATTCTGATAGCTTATGGACTTCATTATCATTTTCAAAATTGTTGCACGCTTTTCAAAACATGCACAAACGAAGTGATTTCGAGATGTGGATTCTTGCTATATCCATATTGCACCTCAAATATCATCATTTTAGGGTCTCACTTCGATCTGGATAGAGAAAGTCTTAGTGGGGCCCACATCGAGTACTTCTTTGAACCTTGTTGAATTGACCCTTTATTTAGATATTTTAACAATCAATATGTTCTTTTAAGTTCCTACACTCTTTAACTTATATCAGATATAGGGAAAACAAGGTTCTCACAAGCAGGCAGTGACTAAGATTAATGGTGGAGAGAGGAAGCGGTGCCAGTTTAAGGGCTTAACCAATGGCAATCAGAAAAAAAAATGAAGAAGAACAAAGGCAGAGGATGATTGAAGAAGGAGAGTGAATCGAGAGAAAAGAAGGAAATGAGGAAAGGGAGCCAAATGAGGAAGAAACTAGGAAAAGCAAAGAATAAGGAAGACTATCGAGAAAGGAGCTAAGAACCTTGGGCTCTAATAGGCAAGTTTGCTGCCACAGGTAGTGAAGGCTAAATGAAGGTTGGAGCGTGGCAGTATTGGCCATGGTTTCAAGGTTGAGATGAGATGATCTCAAGGCCTGGGAATTAGATATTTCGGGTGGTTAGAAATAATCTGAAACAAGGTTAAATCGAAGCTTGAAGGTGGCTGGTTGGAGCTGAGCTTGCAACCCAAAATAGGGGGAGAAACAAGACTAATCATGGGAGGTGTTAGGCGGGAGGTGTTAGGCGTTGTTGGGCGGTAGTTTTCAAGCTTGATTTAGGTGTCTGTGTTGAGTTTGGAAAAGCTTGAACAAAGGTCTTTGGAGGTGGTTTGAAGGCCATGAGTGGGGCATATGGGCCTAGAACTGGGGGCTAGTTGGAGGGCGATCAGGCACGAACTGAAGGCTGGATTCTTGGGCACCAGAACAGGGGATACATAGTAAGGCTTGGTGATAATCAGGGTAGTTGCCAAACACTGTGTGGGTGTCGGAGGAGCTAGTGTTCAGGCTAGAAATGAGGGCTCCTTTAGTGGCTGAGGATGGCATGAAACAAGGGATTTTTAAGGTTGTTTAGTGTTGAGTTTTAAGGGCTGTAAATGGCTAGAAACTAAGGCTTGTTAAGGCTGGTTTTTGGGCTTGATTTGGTGGCTATACAAAGGTTGAAGGTTGGTTGTTCAGGGTTGATTTTTGGTAACTATTTTGGGACTGAATAAGGAGCACTAGACAAAGCTCTAAATAGGGGTTGCATAGGGGAGGTTCAAACAGGGGAAAAAGAGGAAAAAGAAAGAAATGAAAGGGAAGAAAAGGGGCATTGCTATGAACAACAGTAGGGTAGGCCAGCATTGGCCGAACCAATGAAGAAAAAGAAGAGAGGAGAAGAAAAGAAAAGAAAAGAAGAGAAAAGGAACAAGGGAAAGTGATAAGATGATATTTTGTGAATTATATATTATATATGCTAATATACTTTCTTTATTAATGTTTTATGCCTAAAAATAGCTTGCTAATGTTTATTTTATGTTTTAGGTATTAAATATCAATATTAGAATTAATTGAAGCTAAAAGAACAAAGTGCAGAATTTTCTGTCCAGTTTAAAAGATTGATGTTTTTGACCATCTTAACGACCTGATCTCAAGAAGTTTCTTCAGGCAAGTTGTAGAGAACTTCTTAAGGTTTCTGGAATGTACAAGATCACAAAAATCAGAGTTCGTTTGATGAGTTAACTATTTATGGAAATTTATAATGAAAATCTTCCCAGAATTTCCATTTTAAAAAAGAGTTCCAACAAAGCGAGGCCAAGACAAGATTTTGTTAAGACTAGATTTTGTGAAGGCAAAATTTGGTAGAGACAAGAAATGTCTTAAAATTTTGTTATGTCTTAAAGTTTTAATTATTTTTAAGACAATGTAATAAAATAGGAAAATAGAGTTTGAATAAATAAAGAATTGTAAAGAGAGAGAAGTTCTAGAAAGAGTTTAAAACAATCAAAACTCTTCTCAGACTTCTACTCTAACTAACATTTTTAGGCCTATTTAAAAAGTACATTGGCTCTTATAAAAATTATATCCCTCTCCCCTCTCTTCTCTTTTGTATGGTATTTAGAGTAGATTTAATAAAAAAATTTATTTTTCTTATTTTTTTTCTTTTTTGCTGATTTCTTTATTATTTTTAATTCTGATTTTATTTTCTTTATTTAAATTAATATTGTTTGTATGTTTTTGCTTGCTAGTTTATAATCTTGATTATTAATCTAATTTTATATTATTAAGGATTGTTTTTTTTTATTGTTTCTTGCATGATATTTATAATATATATAATATATAATTTGGAGTTTATATTCTTGAATATGAATAGTGAGTAAATGTCTTTTTCAGTTATAAGGTAAATTAATTGTTCTTGGTAAAAGCATGTTGTGAGATTTTAAACTTATAATATAATTGTTGATTAAATATCCAAAATTCTCTGAGTACATTTGAATGATTGTTTATTTGATTAGATAGGAGGCCTACTATTTAGTTAAATTAAATAATCTACAGCTACGTTAAAAACATAAGTCTGTAATTGCTTATGGATTTAATCACTAGAAATCAAGGAGAATTAATGTTTAAATTAAATGAACCGCGCTGAGTGAATTTATTACGTAATGTTGACTCAAATCTTTCTAGATGTTAATGCTGCTATTAAAATTTAATCTATAGCAAGGTATAGGGAAATTTTGATGGTAAAGGATCAATTAAGACGCTGAGTCTTTAATTAACGACATAGTAAGGAAAAATAGGTGTACTTGGATGCTGGGGAATTACACTATGGTCAAATAGTTAATTAACAATGATTTTTAGTAATCAATATCAACATTATATCCCAAGAATAATTAATTACCTTATAACTGAAGTTTTGAGCTATTTGATATTTTCGAATTTGTTTAATTGTTTTTCTTTTTGTTTATTTTACAAGTTTTCCTAGTTATTTTAGATAAATTGAAAAACCCCCGAATTTCTCTCTCTAAATAATAGTTAGGTATTTAATTTAAATAATTAACTTGAATGTGGGATCGACCTTTGCTTGCCTTATCTATAGGTTTAAGTAAAGTAATTTATTATTGGTACTTACGACACTACCAATTTTTGGCGCCATTGCCAAGTGTTGGCTCTATAGGCTATACCGAGAGTGCGAGTGAATCAGTTTTTCGCTAACCTGAAGTTCGTTTTTCGGTTCCTCTAAGTTCTCTAGCTTAGATTGATATTTTCTAAGTTCTCTAGGCTACTCAAGCATGCAATATAAATTCAATTCAATAAGCACAATATAATTGCAAGTAAAGAGAGTAGGGAAAGAGAGATTTACACAAGCGATTTATAGAGGTTCGGCAACTTGCCTACGTCCTCTACCTTGAGACGCTCCCAAGGATTTTCTCCAAATCCACTATCTTGAATTTGTGATTACAATCCCTCTTTTTCTTAGGCTCAAGAGTAACCTCCCTCTTTTTCTAGGCTCAAGAGAAACCTCCCTCTTTTTCTAGGCTCAAGAGAAACCTCCCTCTTTTTCTAGGCTCAAGAGAAACCTCCCTCTTTTTCTAAGGCTTAAGAGAAACCTCCCTCTTTTTCTAAAGCTTCAGAGAAACCTCCCTTTTACAAGGAATGATGGGTTACAAATAATGTAATCAAAGAAGGGCCTCTAGATAGGCAAGTGATTACAGAAATTAGGCACAAAGAAAAGCCTATACAATGTTTGTGCCAAACAATACAAGAGATATATGAATGATAGAAAATGAGGAATTTGTAGCTCTTGATTTGTTGTTGAGGCTTGAGGATTTGAGGAATATGTGTTTTGGACTTGCTGAGTAGTTTCACTTTCTTTCTTTAGCTTCTAAGCCTTTATTTACAGTCCTTTGGATGGTTTGTGGACGTTGGTTGGAGCCAAAACAGAAGCTAGCCATTGTATCTCACAGAAACTAGCCGTTGGGGACTTTCTGGTGTAAAGGGATCGATCCTTTTGCAAAAGGGATAAATCTTTTCCTTCATTTCACGCATTGGAGTGCTTCTGCCAAAAGGGATCGATCCTTTCCATATGGGATCGATCACATGCTTCCAGAGGGCATTTTTCCTACACTTTTGGGTTAGAAATGATATAGTGTTTGATCCTAATTCAACCCAATATTTTGTGGGAGTTTTTCTTGACTTTCTCAAATGAAAACATAGTCCAAAAATTCATCAAGTGATTTCCTAAAATATTCAAAACATTTTATGAAGTATTAAGACCAATAAGAATATGTAATTAAATCATGGTCTTAATGTTTGATATGATCACTTGAAAATGGATTGAGAAAATCATGTATGATAAGGCAAATTTACAATATGAATTATAACATTAAATCTTACTCAAGTTGTTGTCATTTCAAAATATATATGGCAATTTAAAACTAACAATCTCCCCCTTTTTGATATGGCAAAACTTAATGTAAATTTGCTTTGAAAATTCTTTGATAAAATATTCCCCCTCAAATAAAGCAGGATTTTATAAAGCTCCCCCTTAATATAAGCATGGGTTTTGAAAATGAATTTTCAAACTATTTCTCCCCCATTATCTCTCTCCTTTAATATCTCTCCCTTTTAATATCTATCTCTTCCCCTTTTTGTCATAGCAAAAAGAATAAAAAATATGCTCCCCCTAAAATCATGGCTGTGTGAGAAGAGATAAAAGAATATGCTCCATCCAACAAGAAACATGTTAGTACATGGGACTCATAGCACAAATAAATAAGTCAATTGTTCATAAAGAGTATGAAATATTCATGCAAAGAACATGACTCATGATCCTATACCAATTGTTTATAAATAATTTTTCAAGAAGTTCACAATTGGTAAGAAATGAAGCAAGTTGAGTATAAATATCTACTAAGGACTATGACTTGCTCATTTCAATTCTATCAAGCACCTAAGTATATCAATTGTTCTTTTAAGTCCAACTAAGGGCAATACATCATGATTATGAGCTAAAATTAGATGACATATCATATGCATGAGCTCATAAATCATGTTCAAGCAAGAGTGTGCATAGAATCAAAACATATAGCAATTAACTTCAAATTCTAGAACACAAGAGTTTCATGCAAAAATATCCTAAGAGAATTCTTCTCTATTTGTCATTTCAAACTAAAGAGCATGAGAAGAATTGTCAATTTAAAGCTCATACCAATTGGCAATTTAGATTTGGCTTTCCAAGTATTGAAAATATGGTTGCCGATGATATTAATTGTTATTTCAATCTAAATACCAATTATTACTAATGGTTGACTTAGGCATTCTGCATGAATCCAATATCTATGTGTAGTGTGTTCATGTCAAGAAAATAATCATTTTAAATATGCAAGAACACAATCACACACCATCAAATATGCATATGGATTAATTAAACATTAGCATACTATCATAAAATATTAATCCATATTCATATTCACAAAGTTATACCATATGGAAGATTCAAACAATAAAGGTATTCAAGCAAACACATTTTCTTCCATGGTTTCAAGTACAAAGATCCTATGCTCATTTTCCAATTCAAGTCCTTAATCAATTATGAGCAAGGAAAGATTCATTAAAGCCCAAGTTCTTTAATAATTTGACCATAAGAAAAATTTAAGTACATGGATGATAAAGTTTCATGTATTTGAACATTTAGGATCAATTTACCATCACAAATTATAGGCCAATGACCATTACCAATTGTTGAATTTACATTTGGAATCAATCCACTAGATGTATAATTATCATGAAACCTAGTGTGGAATGATAAGTCAAGCTAAGAGACATAATCCTATAAGCATGCCTGACTAAGATGAACAAAAGGAATGATCAATATTCGTGATGCACAAGTTCATCAAATTCTCAAATATATCCATAAATTCTTGAAATAATTCTCAAAATTATGTTTAAGTATTCATTGAAAGTATGTTTCAAGATTATTTCAAGAGTTCTGTAAATCATGAATGTTTTCAACAAGAAAAATGATTTTGCACTTGTGAGTTGATTATTGAAAGTGATACGAATTGTTGGAAATAATACAAATTGATAGAGTTGAGGCATGATATCAATGAAAAATGATTTTTCATATTTTAAAGTTCATCAAAAAGAAGTTAAAACAATGAATTTTAAGTTGAAAAGACAGAAGATATCAAGAGAATTAAGAAAACTTCTCAACTAAAGCTTAAAGATGCAGAAAAAGGCATAAATTGCCTAGAGGGATCGATCCCATGAGCAAAGGGATCGATCCCTAAACTCCAGAATCAAGTTTCCTGCATGTTTTTCCGAAGGGATCGATCCTGTATGTAGAGGGATCGATCCCTCATCCTGGTTCTGCAGATTTTTGATAGAAAATCCAACTTGTGATGTGCCAAAACTTCGTTTTTGAGTATTTTAAGTCCAAGTAAGGTTTAAACATTTGTAAAACATGATTTTGGACTTGTATGAATGAAAAACATGAATGAAAAACCATTTTACAAAAGATTTTGCAATTAAGAATTTACACAATAAAGTGCATTTTTGGCCTCAAAAGAGGTCATTTTGAGAGTTAAGCATTTTTTGACAAAACCAATGCATTGAATTTCATAAATATGTCAAAACAAACTTGTTCACATAGGTTTTAAGCACATATATCATCAAAGCATACATTTTGTGAACAACATGCCATGATTTCCAACATACAAGTTCTTCATTAATGGTCATGACATGGCATTTTGCAAAAATGACATATTTGGCAATTTAAGGCAAGTAAGTACATTATCAACACATGGAAAACTTGCTCACAATGCAGAAATTCAATAATCATTTCAAAATCATTAAACATGCTTTTCATTCAATCATATTGCATCAAAAACTATCCAATCATTTATCATGCCTTTTATTTATCCATTCAACTTATAATGCATCAAAGATCATCAACAAACCATATCATCAAGGCATAAACAATAAAAAGTTTAAGGAGTAAGGAATTAAGCTTACAATACTCCTTTGCTAGAGAATGCTTTGCCTTGAATAGTTGAATCCACCTTGTGCCATTCTTTGAAGAATTATTGTGACCTTGCTAAGGATGGATTTCCAAGCTCTTCCTTTTTCTCATTGGTACAAGCAAACTCTATGAGGATGTGTTGAGCATTTAAACTCCATTGTTCCATTGTATTCCCATGCTCTAACACTCCTACAACAAACCATATTCAAACATGCTTTGGTACCCACATTTTCTTGGGTCCATGAGAGTTAGTGCAAACAATTTTTGATCCTTTGGGGATCCATTTCAAACTCAAATCATTATTATTTATTGCATGTTTTGGCACCCACATTTTTCTAACCACTCTTCCTCTAAATGTGGTTTTTCTATTTGTGCATGCTTGTGAAGAATGGCCTATTCTATTGCATAGTGAGCATGTAAGAGATAAATCATGCATAGAATTTTTGCTCACAAGGAAATTCTTTAGATGAGTTTCATTTTGTATTGCATTATAACCTAACCCATCTTTATCAAAGAAAGCTCTTTGGGTCTCAAGCATATGATCTAATTTTTGTTGACCCATATAGAACCTAGAAAATGAGTTATGCAAATTTGTATTCTTTTTATTTAACTCATTTATTTCTAAGTTGGCCTCTTCTAGTTTCTTCTCTAATTCTAGCTTAACATTGGTCAAGGTTTCCTTTTCTATTTTCAAATTAGCAATGATTTTCTTATATTTAGAATTCATGCATTGAAATTCATTTGCTAATTCATTAAAAGCATTTTGTAACTCATCAAATGTAAAATCATTATTTTCACTAGAACTAGAGCTAGCCTCATCGTCACTAATAGCCATAAAGCATGAGTAGGCTACCTCATTATCTACGTTTTCCTCATCGGAGCTATCACTATCGCTCCATGCAGCCACAAATGCTTTCTTCCTAGGTTTCCTATCCTTTTCTTCCCTAAGTAAGGGGCAATCTAACTTAGTATGACCCGGTTCATTACACTCATAACACACTAAAGGGTCCTTTTCTCTTCTACTTGACTCCCCTCTTTGATGTCTCCTATTATTTTCTTTTTCTTTCATTCTCATGAACCTATTAAATCTTTTGGCAAACATTGCCATTTCCTTCTCTTCCTCATTTCCACCCTCATCACTATCATCTTCAAGGACCTCATGAGTGGAAGACTTAAGTGCTACCCTTACTTTCTTTGAAGGCACTTCATTTCTTTTCATTTTCATTTCATATGTAAGTAGGGAGCCCATAAGCTCATCTAGAGACAAGGAATTTGGATCCTTAGACTCTTCTATTGCGGTTACCTTTGCCTCCCATGACTTAGGCAAGCTATTCAAAATTTTCTTTACCATTTCAACATTAGAATAAGCGTTGTCTAGAGCCTTAAGTTCATTAATTATATCATTAAATCTAGTGAACATTTCGCTAATGGACTCATTTTCTTTCATCCTAAATAGCTCATAATCATGTGTGAGCATTCCTATTTTGGTCTCTCTAACTTGATTTGTCCCTTCATGTGTGATGGCTAGTTTATCCCATATTTGTTTAGCATTCTCACATAAGGATACTCTATTATACTCATTGGGACCTAATGCAAAAAAGAGGGTGTGCATAGCCTTGGCATTCAATTGTGCCAATCTCAGGTCATTAGTGTCCCACTCATCTTCATTCTTAGGTACATCTTTTCCATCTACTTTCTTTACTGGGATTCTAGGGCCATTAACTATTACTCTCCACACTTCATAATCATTGGATTGCACAAATAACATCATCCTAATTTTCCAATAAGAGTAATTTTCACCATTAAAGAGTGGAGGTCTAACTAATGAGTGTCCCTCTTCTCCTAGGGGTGTGCCTACATTCAAGTGAGCCATTTATGATTGTTTTGCTTAATAGAGGTTAGTCTAAATCAATCTCGAGCCCAAGCTCTGATACCAATTGTTGGCTCTATAGGCTATACCGAGAGGGGGGCTGAATCGGTTTTTCGCTAACCTTAAGTTCGTTTTTCGGTTCCTCTAAGTTCTCTAGCTTAGATTGATATTTTCTAAGTTCTCTAGGCTACTCAAGCATGCAATATAAATTCAATTCAATAAGCACAATATAATTGCAAGTAAAGAGAGTAGGGAAAGAGAGATTTACACAAGCGATTTATAGAGGTTCGGCAACTTGCCTACGTCCTCTACCTTGAGACGCTCCCAAGGATTTTCTCCAAATCCACTATCTTGAATTTGTGATTACAATCCCTCTTTTTCTTAGGCTCAAGAGTAACCTCCCTCTTTTTCTAGGCTCAAGAGAAACCTCCCTCTTTTTCTAGGCTCAAGAGAAACCTCCCTCTTTTTCTAAGGCTTAAGAGAAACCTCCCTCTTTTTCTAAAGATTAAGAGAAACCTCCCCTTTACAAGGAATGATGGGTTACAAATAATGTAATCAAAGAAGGGCCTCTAGATAGGCAAGTGATTACAGAAATTAGGCACAAAGAAAAGCCTATACAATGTTTGTGCTAAACAATACAAAAGATATATGAATGATAGAAAATGAGGAATTTGTAGCTCTTGATTTTTTGTTGAGGCTTGAGGATTTGAGGAATATGTGTTTTGGACTTGCTGAGTAGTTTCACTTTCTTTCTTTAGCTTCTAAGCCTCTATTTATAGTCCCTTGGATGGTTTGTGGACGTTGGTTGGAGCCAAAACAGAAGCTAGCCGTTGTATCTCACAAAAACTAGCCGTTGGGGACTTTTTGGTGTAAAGGGATCGATCCTTTTGCAAAAGGGATCGATCCTTTCCTTCATTTCACGCATTGGAGTGCTTCTGCCAAAAAAGGATCGATCCCTTTCCATATGGGATCGATCCCATGCTTCCAGAGGGCATTTTTTCTGCACTTTTGGGTTAGAAATGATATAGTGTTTGATCCTAATTCAACCCAATATTTTGTGGGAGTTTTTCTTGACTTTCTCAAATGAAAACATAGTCCAAAAATTCATCAAGTGATTTTCTAAAATATTCAAAACATTTTATGAAGTATTAAGACCAATAAGAATATGTAATTAAATCATGGTCTTAATGTTTGATATGATCACTTGAAAATGGATTGAGAAAATCATTTATGATAAGGCAAATTTACAATATGAATTATAACATTAAATCTTACTTAAGTTTTTGTCATTTCAAAATATATATGGCAATTTAAAGCTAACACCAAGGATTGTTATTTATTTGAGTTATTTATTATAATTTAAAGATCTAATTATTTTCTTTTTTTTTCCTTCCACCATCAACACCACCCAAAAGGAGAAGATGACTTCACGGAGCAAGCTTATGAATCATTCTATAATTATGACCCATGCTACAATTATGATTTATACTATGATGCCTACAATCAAGGATGGTGGGATCATCCTAATTATAGTTATGGGATTCAATATGAGGTTTATGATGCACCTTTCCAAGATAAATATCAAGACTCAGGTATGCCTCTATCTCAAGACTCAAGTATGTCTCTTGAAGATCTTGTTAAGATTGTTGAAATTAACACTTTAAAATTTTCGCAAGAGATTGATGTCTATATTAAGAATATTGAGCACCATGCGAGTCAGATAATGAATTCCCCAAGTAACATTTAAGCTATGATCTCTCAACCTATGGAGAATCCAAGAGATAATGTTACTAACATCACCTTCAAAAGTGAAAAGGAAATTGAATCCAAGGGAAGTACACATGAAGATGTCGACAATGAAGCTCTACTTTATAAAGATGTCAACACAAAAATAAAGACACAAGATGAACATGTGGACAACTTTATAAAGAAGGAGGATGAAATCGATTCTAATATTAAAGGTGGAGATGTCGACATGCATAATATAAAAGGGAGGAAGAGTTTCGAGAACACTATAAAGTACCATGATGATGTTGAAATCAAGGAGTTTAAAGTTGAGCCAAGTGATAAACAATTTTTTTTTAATATTTCTATCCTTTTCCTAATAGGTTTGCAAGAGCCACAAATGAAGACGAAGACAAAGAGACTTTGGAGACATTTAGGAAAACAGAAGTCAATATTCCTCTCATTGATGAAATTAATGATCAAGTGCCTTACGATGCCAAGTTTTTAAGGGAACTATGCACTTCTAAGAGGAAATTAAAAGGTTATGAAAAGCAAGTTCTTAAAAAAAAGATAAAAATAGTCATGAGCAAAAATCTTGAGAAGGAGGAACTTGAAAAACCAATAAAAAGTTTCAAGACTGGGATTGGATGATGGAAGGTGAAAATGTCGAGCCAACAACATTAAACAAAAGCGCTACTTGGGAGGCAACCCAAGGATGTTAAAAGGGGAGTATTTCTTTCTTTCTTGTATTACTATTTTAATTTGTGAGTTTATGTTATTCTTCTTTACATGCTAGATTTACTTTGGGGACAAAGTAAGATTTAAGTGGGAGGGGGGGATAATGATTTAGAGTCTATAGAAAAAAATTAAAATTAAAAAAAAGAAGTCAAAATTGAAACAAAAAAGTTTTAAGAGTCTATAAGATCATGATATGTTTTCTTTCTTTTGATAATTGATTCTAAATTAAAACATAGTTATATAAGAGAGTTGAGAATATTTTGATCATTATTATTGTTGAAGTGAATGCTTTCTAAAGAATTTATTTGAATTCATGATTAAATGTGATTTTTTTCATATAATATTAATACTGTGATCTATTCATTGAAATTAGTACTAGCATAGGTTAAACAAAGGAGAACCTAAAAAAAAAAAAAGAAGAAGAAGAAAGAAGAAATATAAAAATAGAGGCTGAAAGCTTAAATTTCTACTCCAATGTTTTATGTTGCTTATTTTCTATTGCAATTTTTTGTAAGTGACTTGAAATATGAGTATGCAAAGTACTCTAAAAGAGGGCTTGCTTGTTGAGTAACCCGGTGTTGGTATCACCAATATTAACATTCGCGTAAAAAGGTAAGTAAGTACTTAGGGAAACCATTGTTGATACCACGAAAAAAAAAGATAAAAAAAGAGAAATAAAAATAAAAGGTTCTAAGATCTACTGCCTAGGCTTGTATTGATGGAAGATGGATAATTACAAAATTGATATTATATGTTTCAATTATATTGATTGTGAGTCCTGCATAAATTTATTTATGCAACATCCCAAAGTACTGTATATTTTACTAATTTCACATAAATAAACACATAAAGGTTGAGCTCGTCTGCAGTGTCACTTAACCTCCAAATAAAAATTTATTATTTATATACAAAACTCAGGATTTGAAATTTGCAAAAATCCATTTACAAAGAAATTTACATCCCAAGTATAAGGTACATAAAAATAGCATTGTACAGAAAGTCTAAATACAACAAAATAAAACTAGTATATCTCGACGAGTCTGTAAAGTCGCCTGAGGAATATCGAAATCAGGTCCTCTTGTAAAGTAGACCCAATCTCATTGCAAGTAATCTAGGAGTGAAAAATAAAGGGTAAGCGGACGTGCTCAGTAAGGAATATCTATACAAAAGCTTATGTAATGTATTCTATATGCAGATTTCATAAATATATATTTATATGAAACCATGAATTTAAAATATGAAATAAAATCGGCACGATCTAATAGGCAAGATACTATAATGGGTTCGATAACCATATGGAATATGGGAGGTACTTTGAAGTACTTTTCGTGTTCTGGTATCCAAATTTACTATAGGGAATTCATTTGATTAAATTAAATCATAAATTCAAATATAAATCCAATGTTTTGAGAAATAAAACATACTCATAACAGAAATTAAACAAATTCTCCGTAAACAGTATAAATCATATTTATAGCAATTTCTAACAGATAAATCAAATCAATGATTTCACAAAATATCATATTCATACATGGAACATAAAATACGGATAAATCGAAATCATAAATATATCAAAACTGAGAGTGCCTAGATCTAAGTTAACGAGGGATTTACCACCTCAGTATAAATTTAATCAAGACTAGGCTACACCCAATAAACACATGCACTATAATAGACTTATGGCCATAGTCAGGAAACCACAGTGTGTAAACTAGCCAGGTGACACCTGTGGGAGCTAGAAGATTAGGCTAGAGTCAACAGCAATTAGGACGGAATGGAAATGTATGTACCTGCAGGTAGCTACAGGGCCACAGTCTCAAAACATTTAAAATAAATATTTCAAAGTTGTTTACAGAGATAAATTAAATAAACATATCTAAAATAAATTCATAAGTAACATAAAAATCACAAAATCATATAATCAATTATATTATTTCATAAAACATAATATCAAAACAATAATTAACTTTGCAAATATTCAATATAAATTCCACAATGCTAGAAAATATTCCAATACAAGATCTTAAAATAAATTTATAATTAATTAACTAATTTAAGGTATATAATGAATTTGTGATTTAATTATATAAATTCATAATTAAGAATTTAAATTCAACCTTTAAATCAATTTCTTATATTTCAAAATTCATGCTAAAATAATAATTTGGAATAGCATAGGTCACTTTAGAAAATTTTCGGCAGCATAACAGTTTATTTAAACCTAACCCCTCTTGTATAAAAATCTAGCTTCAAACCACAATTCATAGTTCCATAATTCAATCCAGAATATTTATTTAAATTCCACCAATTGCACGTTTTATCAAATCATGCAATGCTATATCCCTACGCTCCATAGAAATATCTCCTACCTCTTAATTTCTCGGTAGACTCCTCGTCAACACTAGTAGTACCCTCGGGTTTAGAGGCTGCAAATTATTATTCAAACTTGATAAATTCACCACATTTTAATTAAAAGAATATTAAATAAATTAAATGCTAATGCATTGTCTATGAATTTCTCTAATTGCTGTCTAATGTCCACCGATGCAAAGTATCAACTTTTGCTACATAGCTCCGTTTTCGATTCCGATTGCGCCTAAATTCTCAGAATAATATATACATTATTTTAGAACCTTAATTACATTGAAATGGACACAATTTCAGCTTCCCCTTAGCTTGGCTAAAAGCTTCCATCCATTCTACAATTTATATTCTTCAAATTTTAATTTTCCTTTTAATTCTAATTTAATTCTACCATATTTCTACATCGCTTCTACATGATTATTGCATGAAATGGCATCATTTATAAACTCCCATAACCATGGCCGAATGGTCTCTTCTACCTCAACACATTGAAAATTTTCCATTAAGCTAAACTAAGCTTAATTTCATGTTTTCCATGATTTCTACATTATTTCCCATATTCAATTTTCATCAAAACACATCACATGCATACCCATGGAATAGTGGCTGAACCCTTCCTTGTCTAATTACATGATTTAGACATGAATCAAGCTGAAAGGAACATATAAACAACTTAATCACATAGTAATTAGTAAGAAAATCATGAAAAATCTCAAACTTCCATAACTTCTCACCTTGGCCTAATGGTATGGGAGGGTTGAAATATGATTTTGGCCACTTTAGATAAAGATATTAATACAAGAGGAAGAGCACTGAAAAATAGACTGAGTTTGTTAAGGAATTTTTCAATTTTTGTATTATTTTCACTAGGTTTTAAAGGCTTTTTCTCTCTCCCAAGCTTTTGGTTATGGTGGTTTAGCCAGAGGAAGAAGATGGCCAGCTGCAAAGTGTAGAATTTTGATTTTTAAGGCCTTTCATGTAAAATTACCAAAATGCCCTTCTTCTTAATGAAACTTTTCAATTTTGCTCCTAAAGTTTGACTTTGTAGAAAACAGTCTGTCTAACATCCAAAATATTTTACTTAATCATAATTCAACTTTATTTAGCTTGCTTTAATGTTTGGTGAAGCTTTTATTGAGGTTCGGTTACCGATTTTGGTGAAATTACTAAACTACCACTAATCTTAAAATTGCGTAAATTTCTATCTTCACATCTAGTTTTCTCCATCGTCTAGATATTCTAAAACTATATTTTATGAGGAATTCTTTAGTATAGACAGAGGGTCAAAAGTCCTTTTGATTTGACTGTTATTTTCGAAAATTCTGACGGCCTATGGATTAAACCGTTATTTTCCAAATTGTTGCACATTTTCAAAATATGCAAAAATAATTGAGATTGAGGCTAGAACTCTTACCATCATATTTTTCGACCCTAATTATCAAATCCCTAAAGTTTCATCTTCATCTGGACCTCTGGGAATCGGTGGGACCCACTTACTATTTAACTATAAAACCTAAGATATAATCAAATATTAATTAATTATAGATTTTTCAAAATTCTCAATTATTTAAATATAATTAAATAGTACTTTAAATTACGAGGTCTCACATTTCCCTCCACCTTAAGAAATTTGGTCCTTCAAATTTGATTGGACCTACTCGACAAACAACTTTGGATACTTATCTATCATCAAGCTCTCTAGTGCCCAGGTAGCTTCCTCTTCGGTATGGTATTGCCAGAGAACCTTAACCTAAGGTGTCGTCTTTAATTGTAACACCTTATTTTTTCGATCTAAATCTGAATCGGTCTTTCCACGTAACTCGTATCTTCTCTGATCTCCAGTGGCTCATACTGAATCACGTGGGATGGATTTAGATGGTACTTTCTGAGCATAGATACGCGGAAGACATTGTGTACAACGGAGAGCTCAGGTGGTAACACCAACCGGTATGCTATGTCTCTCACTCAATCTAATATCTCAAAAGGTCTGATGTAACGAGGACTCAGCTTGCCTTTCTTGCCGAATGTCATGATTCCCTTCGAAGGTGAAACTTTCAGGAATATCGAATCACCCGCCGAAAATTCCAATGGTCGATTTCTAACATCTGCATAACTCTTCTACTGACTTTGAGCAGTGTTCAACCTATCACAAATCAACTGAACATCCCTGGAAGCCTACTCAACTAAATCAAGAGCCAAAATCTTTCGATTGCTCATTTCTTCCCTTGCTATCGAGGAATGGCATCTACGTCCATATAGAACTTCATAAGGTGCCATGCTGTAACGTTCGAAATTATGAAATTCCAAACTAACTTTTTCCTTTTTATTTCTATCTTTCTCATTCAGTTACTCGGTATCAGTCGGTTTGCATTCGGTATCGGTGTAAGTTCAATTTACAATTCCATTTCAATTAAATCGTTATACCATTAAATTAATTAATCTATAAGTAATAAATTAGAAATTAGAATAAAATCTATAACACATTATCTATAAATCTATTTATAACAATTCCATGTAATTTACATCCCACTAATTCATGTACATTTCTTTAAATTAACATTACATTATTACATCCCATCATAGATACATCTGTTATGCATTTACTAGTCCGAATATAAATATAAAATTAACATATACCTGTCTACTCAATAATATAAACTTCTAACGATCTTCTTAAACTAATATGGAAGGGACTAACAACACGTAAGATATTGAATTAATTTGGGATGGTGAGCAAGGGGGTGAGCTTTTGAGAAAGCCCAATAATAAACATTTATAAAAGCACATACTATATGCAGTTAAATAAAAATAATTTATTTTACTAATTATGAAAAGGCATATTAAATGTAAATATTAAAATGTATAAAAACACCTTTATCCTATCAACTTACTAGGAGACGGTATAAGAAGGATACTATAGTTGGCTAGGTAACTGGGTAGAGTATGAGAGGTACTTTGAAGTATCTTTCGTGATCCGATCCCTAGATGCGACTATAGAGAATAAGCAGTTGGCGATAAAATCAGCATAATACATGTGATAATTTATGCAATGCAATTTCAAATCAATATCAGCATATAAACAATTTATTTAAATAATGCTATAACCTAATTTTTATAAATTTCAATAAGTAAAACAGTAATATTTCAAAACATTATATAAGTAATACTTTTCATATTCTCATCTAGTACAATAAAACAATTCATTTAAAAATCCTTATTATCAATCAGTCAAATTAAACATTTCCTTCTTTTTGTCAAATCAGTAAATCAATATTCAAATCGTTAAGCATTCAAATCATTCAGTAATAAAATCATTCAGTAATCGAATCATATATATACAGTTCAGTGGAGACAGTCATATCTAATAGAATCATGCACGATCAATAATAGTATCCCCGAAGGGACAATCAATAACAGTATCCCCGTAGAGACGAAACAGTAACGAATGGCCATCGTCGAACAGTCACAGATCGCACTGGTCAGGTGCTCACTGTAGAAACTGGTGGGTTTGACCATAATTCCCATAGTCATATACAATAAACAATAAACCTGAGGACTGATCAAGTCTCGCAATCATATAGCAGTATGTATGATCACTAAAGAACGACCATCTCAAAATATTTTCATAAACCATTTCGTTTAACAGTAGAAATCATTTTTAAATAGCAATTATCTTCAGTCAATCCAAATCATTTTCATAAATCATATAATTTATAGTAGAAATCATTTAAATAGCAATTATCTTCAATCAATCCAAAATCATATAAAGAAAAATTATTGTAATTGAGTAATAATAAAATTTATTAAAAACTCAATACAAAAACTTTAATTATACAATAACATATCTCAACATAAATGGTAAATCATGAGAAATTACATTTTATGTAATTTAAACATTTCATGAAATTTATTTCATGTAAATCAATTCGTATAGTTCATTTCATACAACTCATTTCATGCAATTCATTTCATGAAAATCATTTCATGAAATTTAATTCATGTAAATTATTTTATGTAAGGCAATATTTGAACTTGTAGAAATTTAAGATAGACTTCTATTTTTTATTTGGAAAGATTAAGCAAATAAACGGTTAAGATTCGGTATCCGAAAATTTCCAAATGGAAGTAAAGCACTTCCTATGCAACCCTTATACATGTTTCTTACCTCAATTCCACGCAGTGTATCAACATTCGTAGCACCACTTATGTGTCTCTATTTTTTCGAATTTTACACTGCATAATAATACCAAAGTATTTTCAAAATTCCATACTATGACTTTAATAAATCTTCTTTTAATTTATACCTTCTATTTTATTAATTCTTATAATTAATTTATTTTATTTTCTATTAATTATTAGAATGTAACTATAATTAAATTTCATTCTTTTCTTCAAATCCTATTTCACCAATGTCATATATTTCTTATTAAATACCAAATATATCTACAATTAAATTAAATTCTTTTCCTAATTCTAACTTCACCAATAAACTTATTGTCCATAATTTACTTTCCTTAAAATATAAGATTTTCCAACAATTACTTTTTTTTTCTATTTATAGTTTTTAAAAAAATTTCGGCGGCATAACAACTATAATTGTCCTAACCCTCCTGCATGAAAAAACACAATTTATATATCACCAACCAGTCATAATTCCCAGTACAATTCATTTTAAATATTTATTTACTTCTCATACTATTACTCATATATTAAAACTAAATTATCGATATCCAAAACCAGTTGATTTGATACAGTAAAATATTTAATCTCAGCCTTTTCCTAGAACCATTTTTAACATCAAATTGACATGGTAATATCCCACGCCCTTTTTTGACCGAATACTCCTCTTAACTTTATACTTAGTATTTTTCAATTTAATTGTCAAAGTATTGCACCATTCTTTCCAAACCCATTTTATACGTTTCTAAAACTAAACTTTCATTACTATTTTAATTATATCTTATTAACTTTCAAACAATGTTAAATTAATATCTTAACACCTTATACCTTATGCTAACATTAGGGTCAAATCACAATATCAAGCACTTCACATATCATTCAATTCCACTTTTAGATAATTTCACTAAGTCCCTCACCACCACTTGTGAGTACTCTGAGTGTACTATTTTAATTTCATCACTATCTAAGGATCAACAATTATAATTTCCAACTATACAGCATAACTCCACTACTAATTATACGAATGTCTTACCCAGTTTACTAACGCCTAGCACTGTAACACTTTCGAGCTTAGTCAAACTTCACCACTGGCCTCTTAATTGTTCTACAAAAATTTCATAATTTCACATACATTTAGAAAAACAACTAAAATACATGAAAAAAAAATATCAATAACTTATTATTTTCCTTACCCCTTTGTGAGTCTACAGATCTAACAAATTCATCAGCTTCTCTTCTTTTTCTTTTCTTTTTTTTTGTTCTATTTTTTTTCGGTTGAATCGGTTCAGACTGGTTCAACCTTGTCCTGGCCAGTTCAACCTCCTACTTCCATCACCACCGTCGATTTAGCCACTCTGACAGCAACTGAGGGTGTGGCGTGGTTGTTCCTTCCACTTCCTCTCCAGATCAACTTGCAACGGTAGTGGCGGTAGCAGGTAGACCTGGCAATCTTAGACACGACATGAATACACGACACGAATAAATGACACGAGGTGACACGAGATGACACGGGGTTAAAATTAAGTAAAATTAATATATGAATGTGGTAAAAGCTAAAAATAACATTTTGAGTTTTTCGTGTCGACACGAATTTTTGACATGAATACACGACACGAACACGATTTTACATGACACGAAAACGAATTTTTGACACGAATTGCCAGGTCTAGTAGCAGGGTAGCAGTGTGGAAGCTTCTTCCTCCTTTCTCTGCTTTTCTTCCTTTCTATCCTCTCCCTTCTTCATCACCGACTAGCCTTTCCTTTCTTTCTTCTTCACGTTGGCGTTAGATCAAGCCTCTCTGCTCTGATCAATTCTTCTTCTTTCTCTTTTCTTTTCACTCTTCCTTTCTTTCTTTTCTGTTCGACCTGACAACTTCTCTTCTCTTCTCCTGCACCAACGGTGGCCAACCATTCCTTCCTTGGCCAACAGCTGTCGCTCTCCTCGTTTCTCTTTTTTTCGCTCTTTTCTTTTTTGTTATTTTTTTTCAATCGAGTCTGCCTAAACAGACTATGATAACCACGAATTCTCCTATTTTTGGAGTTAGGTATCTGTAAAATTTAATTTTTGATGTTAATAGAATGGTTGAAATAAAGAAATAAATTTATTTTGAAATATTTTTAGATTATAATACTTGATCAATTGATAAATTAGAAATTTAATTTGGTATTGTAAGAGCCTCGCCCATCTCACCAAGCCGTCGGTGAGCATCCCCTTGGCACTCTCACGCACCCCAGGTTTACTCTTACAACATCGTCAAGGCCTCGCCCGTTCCAGTAGGCCGTCGACGAGCATCTCCTAGGAGTCCCACACTCCCCAGGTTTGCCTTGACAGTGAGAGTAGGCGGTCACCCAACACTCACTAACAACGTATTGTCCGCTCTGGGCGGTCGCCCACCCTCACGGCTTTGTCCCAAGGCTCCTGAAGAACTCAAGATTAATGCCTTGAGCGTGTTTTCTGAGGCTCGAACCCTAGCACCCTTAAGTACCCGAGCCTTACACTCATGTTACCATTAAGACAAGTTGTCTCAATGGTAACATGAGTGTAAGACTTGGGTACTTAAGGGTGCCAGGGTTCGAGCCTCAACAAACGCTGTCACGACTCAAAGGCCGCGACATTCACTTGATACTCATACTTTTCTTAGTCTACAAATTTATAGACTAAATTTTTCCTTTTCATTTTACGGTTTGTATTCGGTGTCAATGTAGTTACTATACTATCTAAGTGAACTATAGTCATTTCACTTAAATATTAAACTAGCAAGGAAATGGTTCTAAGTTACATCCCGACTTATTTAACAAAATATGTACTGTGCATCAATTAAAGTCTTACATATAAACAAGCATTTTATAAAGAACGTATACCTCAAAAGGCTAGTACCAAGCCTAGATACCGTATCCAGAGGCCCACTCAAAAGCCCTCATGGCAGAGTTTAACTCAAATAATCTGAAAAGAGATAAAATTAAGGAGGGTGAGCAAAACCACAGCTCAGTAAGATACTAATACAAATGCAGGAGTAGAATTATACTATCTTAACTACAATGCATCAAACCTGCAATTTGCAATCACAGTTCATCATTTCCATCGATAACATCTCATATTTATAACAGGATCATGTCTTAAGGACTGTAAGTGAGCGAGGGTTTTGGAGTATTGATGTAAGTGAAATTTGAAGTACCTCATTATCTCCATTCTCGACATCTATCCATCGTTCAAACCTCTAAACAAATCTATTAAATCACTTACAACCTTCTTGTTCTTATACTACAATGTATTGTACAACAGTACATCCTGTATAACTTGAATATCATATACTATAAATCCATACTCACATCGGTTACATGGTATATTATGTTCAATTGAGATATCATATCAAGTCACTTTACATTTAACAATTATACTCCTGTATTATATCAACTCATATCACTTTTCATGTGAGAAATCATGATCACGATAGTGTAAGGTCATAATTCTCTTCATATCAGTGTTATGTTCATGTACTGTATAATGTCATGACATCATATAGTTAGAATGTCGTTTTGTCATGACTCAACATGCAAAACTTATGCAAGCTTTACTATGTAAGATAACTATCATTTCAAATCATATTACATATACTTTTAGAGCATGTTCCAACACGTAGATTCTCAATTCATTTCATATTTACTTTTAAGACATGGTTAAAAGCATGCACAATTCTCTTTTCATATCACGTGAAATCAAAACACGCACATTTCTCTTTTCATATCCTGTCAAATCAAAACATGCACATTTCTCTTTTCATATCATGTCGAGTCAAAACATGAACATTTCTCTTTTCATATCATATCAAGTCAAAACATGCACGTTTCTCTTTTCATATCATGTCAAATCAAAACATGCACATTTCTTTTTTCATATCATGTGTAATCAAGTACAATATCGAAACACATTTCATATACTGTGAAATCATATCAGTTTAGAGTTCATATCAATTTAAAAGCACACTCTAAATTGCATATCATATCGGTTTGAGACTAGGCTAGATCCCTAATACTCTATCAATAAAGACTTAGATCACTGTAGCTAGCAGTGAAATCATATCATCGTCCCTTGGAAACCAACTAGGGCGCTATCTATGGTCTGACATATTGGCACCCATTCGTAATTCCGACTTGATGCCCAATTTCATTCACTATCACAAACTCAAATCACAGTTTTCAATCAATTTTCATATGGCCTATGTAGACACCTAATTTTGTCCGAACAATTTCTCTAAATTAAAAAAATCAAAAAAATAAAAAAATGATAAAAAAAATCAATTTTGGTCAAATCTTAAGTTGGAACCCCATGCATCCCATGCAAACTCTAAAATTAAAAATTTCAAATTTGAAAATCTCATGTGAAGCAAATGCAAAATTCACACCTTCAAGAGTTGACTAAAGTTGATATTGTTGCCAAAAATAAAAGAATTTTGTTGCCATAAGAAAGATAGTAATAATAAAAGAAATAATCACAGTGAAATAAAATCTGAAGATTGATTACCAAAAATAAAAAAATGAAATGGAAATAAATTTAAAAAAAAAGGAAATTCAAAGAAAATAAATGGAAGAATCCCATGATCATGGGATCAATAAAGGGCCTTTGATTTATTTTCTTTTAAAAAAAATGATGATAAAAAAAATATAAAAGAGGGAGCCATGGTTAACCTAGGGGGAGGAAAAAAGAGAATACACAGAGGAAAAAGAAAAACCCTAAAAAAAATTTTCTACTGTTCCTAGACGCCACATTCTTGGCACTTTAGACCCCATTACACAGCCACTGTATTCATCTTCACCGCCTTCAAGCTGCCATGACCTTCTCCATCTCAACATCATCGCCACCCCTGCATGACTACCCAGACACCCTCAACCATCATTACCATGCCTTGTTCCTCAATTGAAATCTTTGTTCCGCTTGATACCTCTGTCCTTCATCTTCATCTCGTCTCCTGAAGCATCAAAGTCTGAGAGATCCTAGTTTCATCATCTTCATCGTTTCTGCTGTGCCTCAATCCATCCCTGTCTGTCGCATCAGTACTTGTTGCATCACACAGAAGCATTTTCGTCACCCCTGCTCTTCCTCGTTCTGCTGTTGCTTAGCCCACCGCTCCTGCCCGTCGCATTGTTGCCGTGAAAATCCCCTGAGCTGTTGCTGCTGCGCCACTTGCCTCTAGCGTCATTGAAAAGCATAAACAGAACAAGAACAAGACAAATAAAGAAAAGGTTGGTCCGTGCACAGGGGTTTTGCTACTGTGTGGAACCTTTAAGCTCTGCGTTGTCCCAGCCCTTGTTGCCGGCGTCGCCTCTTTGCTGCTGCGTTTCTGTTCGGCATCATCTCCATTGCTGCATGCTACTAACGTTGCCTTCACAAGCCACGTGAGACTAAGGAACAGGAGAGAAAAGAAAGTGGACTAAAACAAAAAACAAATCAAGGCAAGAAAAATAAATCTAATCGATTTATAATTTCTAAATCACCTAAATTTCCCACATGCATGCACAGTGTTTCCTACACTACTTCCATATACTATTCCTTACCTTATTTACAGTGTAGGAAAATAAATCTAATCGCAACACCGAGCCCTTAATCCTCCAAATTACGAGCTGCAAAAATGATAATTAAAATAATTAGACTTATTCCTTTACTTCTCCTCATCTTCTATTTTATTCGTTTACACTTAAGAATTTAAATGGAATTCCTATGAATTCCCATTTAGTCAAACATGGCCTTCAACAATAAGCATTATTTTCCTTTCATTTTAATTTCATGCTCAACCTATATTTATTTCCTATCCTCATTCCATCTACCATTTTAATCATCAACACTTGGAATATTTTATGGGAATTTTGTCATAGATTCCTCTCAATTAAATATCAACCATAATTCTAAATTGAGTATTCCATTAATTTTAAAATCATGGTTATTGCTATTGTATTTCATGCTATTAACTTTTACCGATCTCACGTTGAAATCACCAAAATCCCATTAACATAACCCATGGCTGATTACTTCTTGAATTTCTATGCTCACCATTATATCTTATTTATTCCTACAACAATTTTCGTATTACCATACATTAAAGTCATGCCACCCTCATCTTTTTAAGCATCAAAGTCAAAATCTTTCCTCCATTTTTCTACCACTAGTTGTACAATGTTGACTCATTTCATATTTTTATTACTTTAAGCTTTATGGCTATATTTTCTCCTTAATTAGCCCACATTTGTTGACTAAATTAAAGGCTCTACACTTATTTTCAAAATGTCGTCGGCCCTTAATTTCACCTTTCACACCACCATCTTCATCATCTATCCTTATATATATATATATATATATATATATATATATTTGATTACATTTAATTTATAGTCAAATTTTCTTTTTCATTTGCCAAATTTTTTTACTTCACCCTCTTTACGTTGGTCATGCCTTTAACCCAAACAACAACCTTTATTCTTTTGTTATTCACACCAACAACACCAAAAAAATTATTCTTTCTTCCACTTCCCTTTTTACGCCATCAACATTGACTCAAACCCTCATGAATGAATTTTCAACAGCCCAACAATTCCATGTTTTAATTAATCTAATTACATGGCTGCCTTTATTTCCTTGTAAGGTTGTATCTTCTAACTTCCAAGCCATTCAACACCACAATTTCACTATCACCCACACATAATTGAAACCCTTAAAGTTCACTACACTCAATTCGACTTCAAACCACAATCATAAACCTCATTTACTCCTCTAATACAGCCATGAACAAGAAATTAAAGTGCATAAAACAAGTGCTGAAAATTTACCTGTTCAAGAGCAGATTCTGTCAGCACAGAACAGCCCACTTATGGTGGTTTTTGGCTAAGCTTTTTGGATGGTTTAGAAGCTCTTGAGATGGGGATTAAATCCTATGAAGAAACCTAAGTGGATTAATGGAGGAAAACGTAAGTTCTACATGGCCAAACGTGAAAGACGCGAGGAGAAAAGAGAAGAAAATGCAGAGCAGAAACGGGAAACAGGGAAAAATGGGTGAGGGCTGTAAGGAACGTGGTAGAAGGCTTGTGTTGTCTTCTTTTTATTGGTTATAATTATATTTTTTTTATTTATAAAATCTGATTTAATTCCAAAAGGTCTAAATTGCTCACTTAAAAATCCTAAAATTATAAACTTTGCCACTACACAGTACAATTCTTGTCAAGTCAGATTTTAAATTTAAATTTTCATTTATTTTATTTATTTCTTAAGTCAAATTAGTCAAAAATTGACCAACTTTGACCAACCCTTACAAATAACCAATTTGCCCTCAACCAACTTCAATAATTCCATTTCGTCACCTTAAATAAATATAGGAAAAATAGAGAATTTGGGCTCTCATAGTACATTTGACAATACAATGTAATATAATAAAACCATCTTAACATCGACCTCTTGCAATGTTCGTGTTATCACGTTCGAAACTATTCCAAAATTCAAGAAACCGAAATCAATTAATTCTAAAATCCCCACTCTGTCGATAATTCCACAATTTAATCGTTCAACCATTTACCTCATCAAACTATTCTAAAAAATCAAATTTTCTGGCAATGCGATAAAGTCCTTTCAAAGCTTATCTTTCGATAATTCTTTCCAAAATTCCATTTATATGAGAAAACCTTAACCTTTTTCATCAAACATTTTCCTATAAATTTCAGTAGCATAACATTTCAAGAACTAAAACCTCCTACAACAATCCCATATAGACACAGTGGGATTCCACAATCATTTTTATTTCAATATCATGATCATTACTAAGACCCCTACCACCAATTGTAGGTCCTCTTAGCATTTAAAAATCATTTCAATAATCATTCATCATCAGAATCAAAATTCCAAAATATACAATATAACACTACCACTACTTTATAAAAGTATCTTACGTAGTATCAAAGTTGACGATGTAATCTCTCCCAATTTCGTTCATGCTCCGATCATTCTTGTATAATTTCTATAAGTCCAATTTTTCCACATTTAGACTCATGTAGAATTATTCAATAAAATAATAACAATAATAATAATAAAAATTTTTACAAATTTCCTACCCATTTTTTCTTTCTTCCTTCTTTTTCTTTTTCCTTTTTCTTTTTTTTTTCTTTTTCTTTTTCTTTTTCTTTTCTTTTCTTTTTTTCTCTTCTTTTTTGGTCTGAACCGGTTCAGATCGGTTCGGTCGAGTCAAACCGGTTCAGCTGGTTCAGCCTTTGCTGGTCGATTCAACCTCATCCCCCCGACATCATTGCCGGTTCAAGCCTCTCACAGTTGGCCGAGGTGGTGGCGAAGCTGGATCTGGCCTCCTTTTCTCCCCATTGGCGACAACGATGCCGAATCTGGAGGTGTGGGTTTCGGCCTCTTTCTCCCTTCTTTCCTCCTTCCTTTTCTGTTTTCCTCTTCACCGCCGGTCACCTTTCCTTTCCCCTTACCCTTGCCGACGTCGGGGATGGCATGGCAGTGTCCGGATTGGCCGGCACCGCCGTTTTCCTTTCTCTTTTTCCTCTTTTTCCTTTCGGTTTTGCTTCCGATTTCTCCTCTCTTTTTTCGCTTCGCGCCGTCACCGGTCGCTTCTCCTCTTCCCCCTCGTCTCGCCGGCGACGTCCCTCTCTCCTTCCCTTCCTTTTCTCTTGCTCTGCCGGTCGACGAGGGTCGGCATTCTCCTTGGAGTCTCTCCTCTGTTGTAAATAGAGGAGAAAATGGGAGGGAATCGGGTATCCCGATTCCCGCCCCTTTTCTTTCCTTTTTTGTTTATAATTATATTTATAAATAAATATTTATAAATATAATTATTAATTAATAATAATATATATACACATTTTTTTCTTAAATTTTGGATTTCTTAATATCCAAAAATTATTCAAAATAATTTCCTCAACTTCATCACTTTATCGATTTCGGGAATTCCAACAATTTTCCCATCTCGTAAATAAATTTATTTATTTACTTTAACTTATTTATTTGCATAAAATTAAATTTTCGAGTAATTTAATACCAAAAATAGAAAAATTCCCGGTTATCACAAACGCGCTCAAGGCATTAATCTTGAGTTCTTCAGGAGCCTTGGGACAAAGTTGTGAGGTGTGCGATCACCAAAGCGGACAATACGTTGTGTAGTGAGTGTTGGGCGATCGCCTACTCTCGTTGTCAAGGCAAACCTGGGGCGAGGATGCCTAGGGGATGCTCGCCGATGGCCCATTGGAACAGGCGAGACCTTGACGATGTTATAAGAGTAAACCTGGGGCGCAGGAGAGCGCCAAGGGGATGTTCGTCGACGAACTGGTGAGACAGACGAGGCTCTTACAGGTATTAAGAAAAAAAATTAAACTAAAATCTAAAGAAATAAAAATATGTATATATATGTGTAATTATATATATGTACAAATATATATAAATAATAAATGTTGTTTTTAAATTAAAGTATATATATTAATAAATAATAAAATAGAAAAATATATGATTTAAGGAATATATATTTATAATACAAATTATACAAATTTGTGTGTTTTAAATATATGTATAGAAAGTATAAATTATATTTATATAAATATAGGTAAATAGTATATGTCATATATATATATATATATATATATATATACACATATATATATAATTGTAAATATAAAATAAATTTATAAATATAAAAAAAAATCGTGGGAGCTTGCTGCACGTGGACTGATTAATATTAAAAGAAACAGAGAAAAAAAAAAAGAAAAATGAGAGAAAAGGGGGGAATTGGAATGAGTGGATCACATGGAAAACCCTTATTGGATGGAAGATTCTACAGTAAGGTCGCAAAATATCGACCTTATTGTAAGGTCATGATATCTCATGAGATATTCAATATCTCATGAGATATTGAATAAAATTTAAAAATTATTTAAATATGTTAATAATTGCTTAACAGGTTAACAGGTAAACCAAAGTATAATTAAAAAGATTTAAATTACATATTTATCCTTTTAAAAGGTAAAAAAATATTTATATTTACATCTGTAACCATTAATCAAAATTAAATTACGATATTACCCATAAATATTAAAAAAATATAAGGAATTTGACCAGAAAAGTTTGGGAAGTCGACTTCCCGTGTATAGAAGTCGACTGCCCCAGTTATTTTACTATACAGATTGATTCTAGCATATGGGCAGTCGACTTCTTATAAATGGCAGTCGACTGCCAAATGTAATACACGATTTATTTTACTGTTAATTATCATTTATTTGAACTCTTAGTATTTTTATAATTAATTACTTAAAATTTATCCTGAGTTACATTAATTTTTCTGCTAATTATTATAGCTTTTATTAATATAATAAAATTTAAGATGTCATATATTTTATGATAAGTGTTATAAATTTTATGATCAATTAAATAAATTTTACGATATATTACGGTGAATGTAATAAATTTTACTATAAATCTAATAAATTTTACGTGAATCACATGAATTTACGATGAATCTAATAAATTTTACGATGAATTTCATTTAATTTATGACGAATCTCGTAAAATTTACGATGAATTTCATTGAATTTACGACGAATATAATAAAATTTACGATGAATATCATAAAATTTACGATGAATCGCATTGAATTTACAATTAATATCATAACTTTTATAATGATTCTAATAGTTTTAAGTTAATTCTAGTAACTTTACACTTATTACTATATTTTTACGGTAATATAATGATTTCATGATTAGTAATCATAATTTTACGATTAGTGTTATCAACTGCGCACTACTTGTATTAGTTTAATGCAGACTCTAATGTTTGATGTTTAATGATAATAATTTGATGTGTTAATATAAAAATAGGCTTCCGGAATTTACTTTTAGGAAATAAAATGAATAATTTGATTATGTGATTCAACATTCACTTATTATTGAATTTAGAGATTAAGTCCAAGGTAGTTGGCTAAAAAGTCAAGTCGAATTCAATTATTTTAACAATGACTCAAGAAGATCGTAAACCTAATCAAGTTTTACTTATTTTTTTTTTAAAATTAAAATCATTATTGCAATTATTATTCTATTCGTTTTGATGGTGGTGGTGGTGATCAATATTATGATGATTATTACTACAATTGTTGTTATTATATTTATGCCGATTCTAATTAAATTTACAGTTAAGCATTATATTTATATGTATATTACATTATTTTTAAGTTGATTATAAAAATTTGTACATATAATTGATAATTTTTTTATGATTATTCTTTTATTTTTATTCTTATTTTTATTAAATTTACAATAATAAATTAAAAAAATATATTAACAAAATATTTAAAAAGATATTTTTCATGGGGAGTCGACTTCTCGAGAAAGGAAGTCGACTTCCCATGTGCATTCTAGAAACAGAATGCTACTGACGATGTAGCAGTCGACTGCTTAATTATAGCAGTCGACTGCGTTTGAAACAGAAAGCTTTTGTGAATTTTACGACAATGGAAGTCGACTGCCACAATTAAGTAGTCGACTGCGTTTAAAACAGAAAGTTTTTGTGCATTTTACGACAATAGCAGTCGACTGCCTACATTACGCAGTCGACTGCCATGCGTAACCCTACCAGTATAAAAGCGTCTTTTTCGTTTTTCACCTTATTTCTTCATCTTCTCCAGCCGTTCATTGCGTTTCTCTCTCAAAAAATCCCTAATCCTCTCCACCCAAGTCAATTTCTAGCCAATTTAACCTTCAATACTGAAAACCCAATCAATTTTGTAGCGATTAATCTAACTTTCCGCATTCAAAATCATCAAAAACCCATCATTTTTCGGATTTCTCAAAAAAATCATCAGATATGTCGACGAGAGGCGAGAAAGGAAAAGGGAAAGTGCAAGCTACTTCTCCAACTCGAAAGAGACAAAGAAAAGGGCAAGCTTCGAGCCAGGTATCTCAAGGTCAGATGTTTAGAAATGCTATTCACTCTGAACGTTATGATAGACTAGGAGATAGAAGTTGTATATGTGGTAGAACTGTTAAGTGGTCTGAATTTCGTGGTAATTCACTGAGGGCTGTTGAAGAATGGTTAGAATCTGTTGAGTGGTTAGGGATAGCCAATATCAGTGAAAAGAGATATAGCCCATCTCTAGTTAGAGAATTTTATAGTGGTATTGCCTTGAACAAAAAAGAATTAGGCTCAAGAAATGATTTGAACCATGATTGCTTATACACATATTTGAATGGTGAAGAGGTTGTGTTGACTGTGGGTGAATTAGGGGATTTGTTAGGAATTCCTTCTGAGGGTGTATACATGATGCCCGATAATTTTGATGGAAATTCTGCTTGGCGAAAATATAGTGGTAGAGATGAACGTCATATTAAGGATGTATCTGCTGCTCGATTTTCATCTGCTGCTTATAGATTTTTGCATCATTTTATTGCCACTTCAATAGAGTGCAAAACTAGTAGTTTAGCATTTGTTACAATTGAGGAATTGTGGCTAATGGAGTGTGTGACCAGTGGAACAACAATCAATCTAGCACATTATTTGATGCAAAGGATGCATAATGTGCTAGTTTCCCATTCCAGTAATTTACCTTATGCCAATATAATCACACTTATAGCTCAATCGAAAAATCTTTTGAGTGAAAGGTATATTCAGGATCTTACTGTCAAAGCCACCGAGTATACTAAGAAATCAATTGGGCTTATGGATTGGAAATTGGAAGATAATGAATGGATTAGAAAATCTTCTGAAGCGGCAGAGATTCCAGCACAACAAGAAACATCGTCAGCTCCTTCTCAACCTTCCCTTGAGATGATTGTTCAGATGATTCAAGGACTTGGGCAAAGAATGGATACCTTAGAATCAAATATGAATGAAAGATTCGATTCGATTCATGCTAACATTGCTCAACTGTGGGAAGATTTCCAACCCGGCGGAACTTCTTCAACTAGGACTGGCGGTGGAAGGTTTAAGCGCACAGCTAGAAAATCCAGCAGTTCGCAATATTATTTACCTTCTTCGGGTTCTCTTTGAATAAATGTTTGAATGGAAGGTGAGCGTTTACACTTAATTTTGTGTTTTTTATTATTTTTTTCTATTTATGTTTATTGACGATTTTTCAATTTGATTACCAATCGCAGGTAATGGAGGCAAGAAGGAGCTATAATGGAATTATTTGAAGAACATTATATGGGCTTCATATTATTGTTAATGTTAGGATTTGTCTTAGTTAGTTTAAATTGAACAATTGCACTGTTTTTTATGTTAATTACTTATGCTATGTATTGAGTAGTTATTTGCTCATTTGAAGACGTTTTGAACCTTTTCCGGTTAATTTATGTGTGCTTAGAAAAGTTTGATTATTAAATTAATGTGTATTTGATTTATATGTGTGTTAGAAAGTTTGTGAATTATGATGCAGTCAACTGCCTTTTGTAGCAGTCGACTGACATTTGAAATGGTTTTGAATTTACGAGGGAAGTTGAAGAAAATTTAAAATTTCGCGCAAAAGCTATCAAGCTTTGGCAGTTGAATATAATTCAATTACAGTACACGGGCAGTCGACTGCTTTTAGTTAAGTATATAATTTCTGTGTTGAAGGCAGTCGACTGCCTTAAATAGCAGTCGACTGCTTTGTTCCCAGACGTTTTCTGGGTTTAATGTAGTCGACTGCCCTAAATAGCAGTCGACTGCCCTGTGCCACCAGCGCAATACCAAGTAAAGAATACAACAAAAAAAAAAAACAAAAACAACACCACCACCACCAACAACAATAATAACTAAATATATCACCCATATTCTATTACCTCAATATTGTCACTATTAGAAGAAAATTTATAATTATAATAGTTAATTCAAATATAAAAGTGACATTTTCATGTTCAAATACAATAAAAAGGTTCAAGAGGTCATACAAATTAAAAAAAGTAAAACATCAATCATTTCTTTCAGACTCTAAAACTTCACATTGAATGTTATGGTGAAGGTGGTTGACCCGAAGATGAGGGTGGAGGATTTGGCAATGCATTCCAGCGTACAAGAGCCTCTAGTCTTGAATCAACATGATCAAATCTTCCTCCAACATAAGCTTTAAATGCAGCCAGATCTGTCTCGATAGCTCCTAACCTTGAATCAATAGAGATAGAAAGCTGATCGAGTTTGTTATCCAATCGGCACATATAATCAAGAAGCATGGCATTTGATGGTTGATCAGCGGTAGTAGTTGGAGGAGGCACATCAGTTTGAGAGGGATGAATGGCATCATCTTCATCTTGCTCATCTTCCTCAACAGACTGAGCTTTCTTCACCCAAGAACCATTTATTTCTTTGAAACCCATCTTTGCTATGGAACTCAATTTATATTCGACGCCAATTGATAATAAATCATACTTCGGGTTCCCAAAATCATTGGTTCGTCCAATACAGGTAATTAAGTTCACATAGGGGATGGGTATTTTTCCAAGTAACAAAGGATTTTTCTTATTTGTTTCAATCTTGGTTTTAAGAGTAGCTTTCATTCGGTCAATAATATACTGAGGCAAATTGATAGTAACACCACTAACAACACAGTCAAGCATCCATAAATCCTCTCTAGTTACATTGTTAAATGCCCCACTACGACATTGTACAGATGTAACAATGAAATGATGTAAAAACCTATATGTCAAGTTTGAGAATGATGATGCTTTGGCATGCTTATCATGAATATCAGTCCTCCCTGTATATTTTCTCCATGCCGTATTGACATCAAAAGAATTTGGCACTGAGTACGGAGCTTCTTCATTATTACATCCTAAGAGATGACCTAAATAATGTGGTGAAATATCATGTTCATGGCCATTAACAAACGTAAATATACTCTCATCCTTCCATTGGAGACAGTTTAATGATGTTTCCTTCCTTTTCAAAGCAATACCCGAGTAAAACTCACATACTAATGCTGGGCAATACTTATCACTAAGATTTGCTAAATTATACCATCTTACATTTTTCAGATAGTTCTTAATTTCTCTACCAAAATTTGTAGAATCAAACTCACTCCAATCAATTGAACGCCCAGCACAAAATTTAGAATCCTTAAAAAGTTCATACCTTTCTTGTTGAATACTATTACGAAAATCTAATTGTCCAGGGGTATCCTCCGACTCACTTATTCTTTGTCGTTTGGATCGTGCGTTTGACTTGCTTGAACCAGCATCTTGTGTCACGACCCGTGACCACATTTTTACCCTTCTTATACACATCTTAACCGGTTGGGCTGTCTGTGATACTTCACTTGTACTGACTGTTAAACAATTTTACAATGTATTATTTATATTATACACATCCCCTATCGTAACAAATCAGATAAGTAGTACTGTTGACGTGTCTAAATACAGAGAATAAATAATCATACCTCAAATAATCAGTCGGTCTGACACATTGTTCTTCGTGTACAGCCAGGATCCACAATCCACTGATCTCACATTCATCAAAACCTGAGATGTTGAAAATTAAGGGGTGAGCAAAACCACGGCTCAGTAAGAGAATTATATGCCTCACTTGATACTCAGCTTCCTATATGCTGAAAATCTTTTTCATTTTTCCTATGGGCTCTAGGCTCGCATGTAGGAAAGATACTACAGTCGGCTAGGGATCCGAATGGAGTAAGGTAGGTATTTTAGAATACCATACTTGTTACGGAACCTAGAAGCAACTGTAGAGAAAAATTTTTTTTTTCTTTTGTTTTGAATTAATAAATCCTTTTCCTTTTTAATCTTTCATAATCCTTTTTCATATTCCTTTCAAAATAATGCTTCTACGAAATAAAGCCTTTAAATAGAATAATTAATATCCGTATATTCCTTGAAAAGAATATTAGTTAAATCATCATCTTATTTCTTTTTATTTCATGTTTTAATGTACTTTCTTAATTAGTTCTGTCCGTTAAAAAGCAGAATAAGCTATTAAAATCTATTTCATTCTTTGACATTTGTCGAATTCACGAATCACACTCACTTACTTATCGTCATAATATCCTACGATTTCTCATACTAACATCGAAACACGTGTAGCACTTAGTTCCCGAAGGACTCTAGAGGTGGCTCCCACGGTTCAATCATCGAGTCTCTGCTCGGTATGGCCTGTACTGAAACATCAGAACACGTGTAGCACTTAGTTCCCGAAGGACTCTAGAGGTGGCTCCCACTGTTCAATCATCGAGTCTCTGCTCGGTATGGCCTGTACTGAAATATTGGAACACGTGTAGCACTTAGTTCCCGAAGGACTCTAGAGGTGGCTCCCACGGTTCAATCATCGAGTCTCTGCTCGGTATGGCCTGTACTGAAATATCGGAACACGTGTAGCACTTAGTTCTCGAAGGACTCTAGAGGTGGCTCCCACGGTTCAATCATCGAGTCTCTGCTCGGTATGGCCCGTACTGAAACATCGGAACACGTGTAGCACTTAGTTCCCGAAGGACTCTAGAGGTGGCTCCCACGGTTCAATCATCGAGTCTCTGCTCGGTATGGCCTTTTCCGTTTGACATATTCCATGTCATGTAAAATATTTCCCTTTTTAACATGTCACCTATCATTTATGGATTTTAATATAGACGTTAATCTTGTCGTACTATAAACCCTGGAGGGTAAAGGACTAAACCGGTCAAATCTATGACCATAATCTATATTGTCCTCGGTGGATCACGGATCAGGTGTCGACCGGGACTAAACATGTCACATATCATATATCAACATGATAAGAATACCAACCAGTCTCAAAACCGTATTTTTCATCGGAAAATACACCTTATGGAATTTATACAATTATATAATTCCATGATTTAAAACCATAAGGGTTATAATCCTTTAGTGAATATTGATAAAAATATCCATAAAATATTTACTATATTTCACTTCATCTTTCGTCTCGTAATTCGTGTAATTTATCTATTTCGAGAATTTTCGGTGATTTCATTATCACCATTCTCGAATACATGAATATTCTAAAGTTCCATCTCATTATATTCATATTTTATGAAATTTAGAAATTTCCTCATGTCTCGTGATTTACTATCGAAATTCGGAAATAAATCATTTAATATGATTTTATAAAGTTTTTCTAAAATTTTCGACAGCATAACGGCTGCCGATTCACTAACCTCCTGCACGGAAAATACAGTTTAAAATCTTTCAGCCAGTACTTCTTCTCAAATTATTTTCAGCAATTCATGCATCATAATAATTTTCATAAAATAATTGCATAAAATATTTTAAATTAAATTATGCAGACTGAGTATCCTTACAGTGCTGCACATGCATCCCTTACCTTTTTCCGGGTCGGCGACTTCCGCTTATCGATCGCGCCCGCGCTCCATTTCTCCCGATTCCTTATCTCGATTGCTGAAAATAATTTCTGGAATTAAAATTCTAATTTTTAGAATTTTTTTCATAATTTATTTAATTTTTTCTGAAATTAAATTCTCGGGAAATTTCTTACCGAATTTGTAAAATCCCGGGTTGTCGAATTTCCGGGAATTTTCCGAATTCCCGAAATTTTCCTTTTTCCTCTTTTTCTTCCTTTTTCTTCCTTTTTCCTCCTTTTCTTTTCTTTTTCTTTTTTCTTTTTTTTTTTCTTTTCTTTTCTTTTTCCATTTCTGGCCGGACCGGTTCAGTGCCTCATCCGACCGGTTCGACCGGTTCGACCGCCGGCGATCCTCCTTTCCGCCGGTTCACGCCTCCCACAGTTGGCCGACGTTGCGAGGATGCCGGATCTGGCCTCCGTTTCACCCCATCACCGGCGACGGTGCCGGATCTGGGTCCGTGGGTTTCGGCCTCTTTCTCCCCTGTTTCCTCCTTCCTCCGCCGTTTCATTCACCGCTGGTGGCCTCTTTCTCCTTCGTTGGTCCTTGCCGATGGCGTTGGTGGCGGTGGCGGTGCCCGGATCGGCCGGCACCGCCGATCTCTCCTCCCTTTTTCCTTTCGGTTTTCGCCTCTGTTTTCCTTTTCGTTTCTTCCTCTGCGTCCGTCGTCACCGGCCCTTCCTCTTCCTTCTCTCGTCGACAGTGGTCACTCTCTCTCCCTTCCCTTTCCTGGCCGCCGGCGCCGACCGGCTTCCTTGCCATTTCTGTTGAAGAAACGGGAATCGGGTATCCCGATTCCCTGTTTCTATTCTTTTTTTTTTTTCTATTTCTATTTCTATTTTTAGGTTATTTCTATTTTTAGTATACTATATATAATATATATTATACCATAAGTTTTATACATATAATATATATTATATGTTATACATACATTATTTCATACATAACATTATACAATATATATTATATACAAAATACATATTGTACATTACAAAATACATGTTTAGTATATATGTGTATATTTATATATATACTTAAAATTAAGTAACATTTATATATATAAATTATATAAATGCTATAATAAAATATTTATACATATAAAGTTTAATATAAAATCACATTTACCTTTCTTCTATATGTATTTACATAATTATATATACACATAAAACATTATATTTATATACATATGTATTATTTGAATTTATGAAATAGTATATATATATTTCTATATATATAACAACGTATTTTTAAAGTATACTATATAATATTTTGAATACATATGTATTGGTATAAAAAAACATTTATATAATATATAATTATATAAATATATTTCATTTATTTTCTTATTCTCTTATTAAATTTTGGATTTTTATTCTCTAAATTAAATTTTTCTCTTCATTATTTCCCATAATTTTATCCTTCCCTTATTTCCAATTTATCCAATTTTAAATTCCTCACTTTCCTTAATTTCGGGAATTTCAACGATTTTATTTTTATTTTCATTTAATTTCCTTCACACGAATTTCCTTATTCATCACTTCCTCATTTCTCAGGATTTTCACCAATATCCCGTTTCTCACAAATTTTATTTATTTCCTCTTATTTAATTTCTCTAATATTTATTTTCAATATTTCTAATTTCCAATAAAGGGAAAAATTTACGGTTATCACATCTTGCTTCTCTTTCCTCGTTTGGGATGCATTCTTTGATATTCTACGCCTATTCATTTTTAGGTTTTGAAAAGAAATTTTTAGAGATTTTAGTGTAAATGGAACAAATTTGGATTTAGAATAGGATTATTTTGATGAAAATATGTTTGGGATTTGCAAGATTGAATTAGAGAGAAAGATGAAGGAGGAGGAGTGTCTAAGAAAGAAGGTTTGGTTTAGGGATTTTCTGCCTAAAAAATCCCTTACAAAGTCCAAATTTTCATGGGGAGTCGACTTCCAGAGAAAGGAAGTCGACTCCCCATGTGCATTCTGTTTCCAGAATGCTTCTTGCGATGAAGCAGTCGACTTCTACTTATAGGCAGTCGACTGCTTCGTCGACAGAAGCATTCTGGAAACAGAATGCACATGGGGAGTCGACTTCCTTTCTCGGGAAGTCGACTCCTCATGAAATTTTTTCCAGAAAGCTTATAATTTATTATTATTTTGGTTGAAATTATTAGTATTACGATGAATCTTATAATTTTTGTGATTATCTTTTTTAAAATTACGAACAACCTACTTAAATTAACTATGAATCCCATTATTTTTACAATTATCCTTACTTAATTTACAAACATTATATCCAAATTTACGATGAATCTCATCATTTTTACGATTATCCTTATTAAATTTACGATGAATCTTATCATTTTTACGATTAGCCTTATTAAATTTACGAACAATCTACCGAAATTTACGATGAATCTCATAATTTTTACAATTATCCTTATTAAATTTACAAACAATCTACTTAAATTTACGACAAATCTCATCATTTTTTACGATGAACATTATTAAAGCTATGAACATCTTCTATTATTTTATGATGATCCTTAGCTAAATTTACATTTAATATATTTAGTTTTACGATAATTCTAATCTAATTTACGCTAGCAATGTAAGAATTACATTTAAAATACATGGAATGTTGAATTTACAATAATAAAAGTCGACTAAACATAAATAGAATAAGAACAGCGGGCTTAAAAAAATTAGGAAATCGACTGCCCGAGAAAGGTAGTCGACTGCCCAGATGCATTCTGGATTCAGAATAACGAAGCAGTCGACTGCTACTAATTAGCAGTCGACTGCTTTCGTGAGCAGATGCATTCTGTTTCCAGAATGCATCTGGGAAGTCGACTACCTTTCTCGGGAAGTCGACTCCCAGCATGAAACTTTTGGGAATTCGACTGCCCGAAAATATCAGTCGACTTCCCATATGCATTCTGGAAACAGAATGCTTCTGGCTATTTAGGCAGTCGACTGCTTTAATAAGGCAGTCGACTGTTAAAACGCCGGAAGCACTCTGTTTCCAGAATGCATATGGGAAGTCGACTGATATTATCGGGAAGTCGACTCACGATTCTGTTTTGCATTCCGATTTCTTTGGCAGTCGACTGCTACGTATAGCAGTCGGCTTCCAGTATCTTTTAACTTTAGGGTTTGCCTCGTTTTGTATACTTAACAATTATAGACAAACCCTAGCTTTTTTGCCTCCTCCGGTAATAGTTGATTGCTCTGCAAATTAATCACTATTTCTATCAAATATCCTTATAAACAATCTTCCTTTTTACATTCATATACAATAAACAACGCTCTTCATCAGTACTGTCTCGCATCTATATCAGATTTCTTGATTATGGCAGATGAAAGGTATGTGATATTTCATCTACAGTGATCAGTTGAATTGTATAAATTGTTTTATTTAAATAATTTGTTTTTTAATTTTTGTTTACATTATACAGTATTAATGAGATCTCACAATCAGAATTGGCTGATACAAAACTGTTGCATGAACTTACCCAAGATGTACTAGGATTGGAATTTGATGGGGCAGATGAATGTTATGAGTTTTATAAAGCTTATGGTACTGCAATGGGTTTTGGTGTTCGTAAATGTAGCAGTAGGCGTAATAAAGATAGAGAGATTGTCATGAGACAGTTTTCTTGCGCAAAAGAAGGGCAGAGGGCTACCAAGTGGGAAAACCTTGAGAATAGAGTCCGTCAGCCCAAAAGATCATCTAGAACCGGATATGGGGCAAATATTCGGTTCATTCTAAAAAAAGATACAGGAAAATGGTGTGTTTCACATTGTCAACTGGAGCATAATCACGAGATGGTCAACCCTTCTCAAATATGTTTTATTCGGTCGAATAGGCATATAAAACCAGCTGATGTTACTGAAGCCAAAGCTTTGAAGACAAGTGGTATACGAACTTGTCACGTGATGAATTACTTTTCTGCGCAAGCCGGTGGAATTGAGAATGTAGGATTTACAAGAAAAGATTTGTATAATCGTTTGGCATCTGAAAGGCGTGCTGAAATTGTTGAAGGTGATGTTCAAGCGACGCTCGTATATTTTACTATGAAAAAGGATCTGGATAATGGATTTTACATGGAGTATACAACTGATGATGAGAAACGAATCAAGAATATCTTTTGGGCTGATTCCACATCAAGATCAGATTATGCTTGTTTCTGCGATGTCTTGATATTTGACACCACCTACAAGAAAAACACATTTAATTTGCCTCTGCTGGTATTTGTTGGTGTGAACCATCATCATATGACCACAATATTTGGTTTCGCACTTCTTACCAATGAAGATACTGAAAGCTTTATTTGGGCTTTGAAAACTTTTTTAGATTGTATGGCGAACAAGAAGCCGATATCTGTGGTTACTGATGGGGATCGAGCAATGAAAAAGGCACTAAAAGAAGTGCTTCCTGGTGTGCGACACAGGTTATGTACATGGCATCTTTCTCGGAATGCAAGCTCAAACATCTCTAATTTAGATTGCGTGAAAGCATTTAATTCCTGCATGATGTCTTGGTGGAGTATTGATAAGTTTGAAAGAGCATGGTCAGACATGGTCGACAAATATGAATTAAAAGATCACCAATGGATAAATGAGATGTATGAAAAGAAGCATATGTGGGCCCAGGCATATTTGATTGGTCATTTTTTCGGAGCAGTGAGGAGTACCTCTCGTTGCGAAGGTATGAATGCATTTATAGCTTCTCTTGCAAAAGAAAGAAAGACGTTATTGGAGTTTGTACGTGCACTTGAAAATGGCATTAAGAGTATTCGCAATAATGAGGTGGGAGAAGATTACATCAGTTCGCACACTGAGCCAATTAAATACCATCCATTCAAGGAGATTGAGTCTCATGCTGCTAGTATGTACACAAAAAAATCCTTCAAAATATTTCGAGAGCAATTGCGTCTACAAGCATTATATCATCATCAAAACATCACCCAGTCAAGCCCATCCATGAAGGTGTACACTTTGAGTAAGTATCGAGAACCTTCAATTCAATTACATGTGGAGTATAATGATGTGGAAAAAAGTATAAATTGTTCATGTCTCAAATTTGAAACCGATGGGATGCCGTGTGCGCATGTTATTCATGTGATGATATTGGAGCAACTTACTAGGATCCCATCTATGCTTATTATGAATAGATGGACGAAAAATGCCAAACTGGATGCACCTATAATTATTGATCAAACTGTTGAGCCCAAGTATGTTTCAATGTTGCGTTATGCTTCATTAAGTTCTACCTGTACCAGATTATGTTATGTGGCATCTCAAACGGCTGAGGCGTATACCCAAGCTAGGAGCGAATTAGCTAATCTAATAAAGCGGTATGAAGAGATGTGCAAAGTTGATAATAATGCAAGCATTCCACCTATGACAGAGCACGTTGTTGATCCTACTCGAGTTAAAAAAAGGAGCAAACATGAGCCAAAAGTTGAAGCTCATAAGAAGCCTAGGAAATGTGGCCATTGCAAATTGGAAGGTCATACCAAGAAAAAGTGTCCACGTCTTGAGGTTACACTCTCTACTAATGTTTCATGGAATGATGTTGATGATGATATTGATCAAAATTCAGATGATTGTCTGATGGGCTCTTCTCAGGTAGCCAGAATATCTGGTGATGATTCTTTTGAGGTAATTATTATCATCATCACCATCCCTGCTATGCTTATTATTATTATTAATACTATTTGCCTTTCAATTTGTTAATCAATTTATAAAATAATTTGTTTATGTATTGTTTTTGCAGGAATAACGAATGAACTATCCGCTGACGGGTGCTATGCTCTTTATTTAGTTGTACAAATAATATTACTAATTTAATATTATTTGATTTAGGGATGAGAAGAACCATAGGGTTTTTAAATTTTATAAAATTGTTTCATTATTAACATTTTTGCATAAATATTCGTGAATAATTTTAGAATAATTTTGTTGCGCATCATTATTATATAGCTTCATGTACAACCTAAAATGGCTTTTACAAGTCGACTGCCAGATTTTAGCAGTCGACTGCCAAGTTAAAGCAGTCGACTGCTTTAGAAAAGGGCTTTGGTTGATTGATAATAGCATCCGACTTCCACCCAGAATCCAAAAATTCTATTGGCAGTCGACTGCTATTACATTAGCAGTCGACTGCCATTCAATTAGCAGTAAAAGCGATTTGATTGCTCTATACCCAATTTCCTCTACAAGAACATTCATTAAGAATCCGATTTTCCACCGGAAGTCGACTGCCCATATACAGGCAGCCGACTGCCATTGTTTTCCAGATCAACTAAATGCCTATAAAAAGAACAATTGGATGCAACTTACACCAATCAGCACATGGTTGTTGACTGTTATGTATAACTTATTATGTTAATTTAAAAACAAGTAAAACAATAATGTTGACAATTTATTAAAAAGAAAAAAAATTTGAATATTGCATTTTTAGTATAAAGACAAGCTTCGACTAGAATTGCATGGACGTTTTTTCCCTCTAGTTGACTCCACATAGGTTGCAACACTTTCACATATAAAACTTCGCACTTGATTTTCTTGGTGCCAAACCAACTTTGCCAGCAAATGGTATCGATCTAAATCATTTACACACTGCAAGAAAAATTTTATAAAATTGTATTAGTTTACAAATATCTCAATTTATGCCAATTGATAATTAAAGTTTTAGGGAATGTTAGAAACATACAATATCTTGGTACTTAGTTTGATGCATTTCGATCATAAACTGACATACAAACATTCCACAATCGTATCTGTAAATAATAAAAGATGCAAATAAAAATAAGCACAACATAATATCTAACAAGTTTGTACAATTTATTGCTTATTATTTAAAAAAATTGAAAATATATTTTAAACTTACGTATTTGTCTGATGTGGAACATCATCCGGGAAAATAATTTCCCAATCATTTAAATTTGGTAAATCAACTTCTCCTCTATGTAATGATGGATCATTTAATATATCCTCTAAACATGAAACCTATTAGTGAAAGAGAGCAAAAAAGAAGAAGATATATAATGGCATAAAAAAAGTTGACATAAAGAAAGTTTTAAAAAACTGTAATATAAAAAATACATTACCACTCTTTTAACATCACATAATCTTGCATCATCATATTTCAATGGTAAAGTGTCTAGCACTTTAATAACCTTCTCTTTTAAGTCAATGACGCATAAATACCAATGCATATTTCTATCATTCATTGGGACAAAAATCTGATCAATAAAAAAGGAACAAAGTTTAAAAATTAATAATAAATAAAGGTATAAATTATAAATAAATGCTAAATTCTATAAACTTTTTGTTACCCATTCACACTTTTGCAGGGAACTCATATAGTGTTTGATACCAATATTTCTTAAATCATCCAACTTAATTGCTCTATCATATCTACGAACTGCAGTCTATCACAAAATACAAAAATAAATAAATAACAGAATATGTAACAAAATATTATTCAACATAATAAAATATGATATTACCTGAAAATGACATGGAAAGTACCACCTAGTCTAAGGAGTAGACTCTTTCATAGCAGTAAAGAAGCACGTATAAACAACCAAATCAATTACCTGAAATCATTATTTAGTGATATTTAGCATGATCATTGTCAATGTAATAAATAAAATTTACCATCAATAGGTTATCCCTTAAGCAACTCACACTAGAATTAAGCCACTTTGTTGGTTGTAGAGTCATCAAGTCAGACCTTGTTGCAAAAGTATACAAGAAGTGTACAAGCTTATCCTCACTGTATGTGCAAATAGATTATTATGAAGTGATAAAATTTGAAATAAAAAGTAATGAAAAATTTTCAATTGTACCTGCCATTAGTTCGATCACAATTCCATACAAAATTGCAAACATCAATAACTTGTTCAGGCAAGTTAAGAGGTGATGAAGCTGATGAACTGCAACTTTTAACCTTTATAATAAAATAGAAACATGTATAATCAGAATTAAATAGTAAATTTATAAGATAATTGTAAATAATATTATACCCTATGAGATTATTATAAAAATAAGGGTTTAAGATTTAAAATTACCTTTTTAGGAGTCTTTTTGGTAATTTTTTTATTTACTTTCTTTTTCACACGAGGGATTTTAGATGTCAAAAGTTCTTTCTTCACAATTATATTTGCTGCAGATACCGCATCAGTTAGATTCTCTTTGGACCCCTCTGTGGAAAGAATGTCAATAACTGTTGCCAATTGTAATGCCTACAAAATAAACGTGTAGATACTAATTAATAATATTTGTACACCTAAAAAAATATTTATGAGTATGTAAATGTTACCTTTAGATTTGACATTCGAACAATATCTCTTTATGCCGGTTCTTTCAAAGGGGACTTTGGATATGGCATATCTTCTTTCATTGAAGATTCATGAAACACTTTTAAACATTCTATTGGAGAATCATGTATACTCTTTTCTTTTTCCTTATGATCACCCTTAACAAGAGTCATACAATCCGGCTCTTTCACAGGAGATTTTGGGTATGAGTTATGCCCATGGGGTTGATCATCAGCTAAATCTTTCTCATTATTGTCTGGCTTGTCTGTTTCACGTACAAACTCTCCATTATCCTCCTTACAAATACTATCGGACTTACAACAATGACCAATAGCAGGAGAATAATTTTTTCTTTTGAAGACTTCAATAATTTCCTCCTTCAATGAACATAACAAATCATCAAAAGATTTTTTGTTTGTATCATTCTCAGCCTTCGGCTCAACCATATCTCTTTGTATGCCAATTTTCTCTTTGATTGACAAAAAAAAATCATTAAAAGATCTTTTCATGTGATCAATCTCAGACTTCAGCTCCATTACATCTTTCTTTAAGCCAACCATCACATTCTGTTGGGTTTCTTTCATACCTTCTTGCATGCTATCAACATATTCACAAAATTTCTATAAAAAAATAATGTTAAAATTATAACTATCATATTTAAAAATATGATCACAAATATATAACTATAATAACATACTTTCCATTGAGAAGGTATACGAGCGTCATATGTGATCTTTCCATCTAACTTCCCATCATAATCCTGTATTGAAACATTAATTATTTTATGAAACTCAAAATATCTAAAAAAACAAATGTGTTTAAGAAATATATTAATTCAAATTACCTTAACAACATGATCATTTTTGAAATCTTTAATATCATCTAAAATTTGATCAATCCTATCTTGGTTCCATGCAGCAATCCTAGGTTTTGGATATAATCCATTTCCATAGTGTATTCGTGCACCAGATACGTGATCAAAAAAAATAATCTGTGCAATAATATAGAAGTGACATGTATTAGATAATCTACAGTTACAAAAATAAGATTAACAATAATGGTACAGATAACTAATTAAACAATACTAACCTGAAGAACCAACACACATCCACAGAACCATCTTGTTTTTCCTGTCATTGCATGGCTTTTGCTGCGAAACTTGCTAACTCCGCTTATCAATGTTTGACATACATATTCAGCCAAATTCAATGGTTTACCAGACTTTATACTACTTAGGCAAGAAAGGTATTTTTGTTTTGTTTTTATGCCTGTTGAAGGGCATAGTAAACAACCTAAGGCATATAAAAGGAATTTTGCCTTGAACTCATTTGAATTAGGAGGTAATGATGGAATTTGTTCTTCTAATTCAGTAAGCAACATGGAACCCTTGTGAACATGAAATTGCTTACAAACGCTTGATTTTTCTGACTCATCAATTTTAGATCGAACAAGGGAGCCCTCAGTTGAGATGCCAAGAATGACAGATACTATTTCAGGAGTCAATGATATCTCATGACCGTACAAATTCAAACATTGTTTTTTTAAATCTACCCTTTCAATCAACCACAAGCAAAGATAGCTGTTCAATTTATGCTCCTGAATATGTAGCAAGCCTCCTAAACCGATACTATGGATTGAATTATGGCATTTTGATTTAATATTTACCAATAACTTACAAAATCGATGTGGACTACAACGTGTATCCCAAGAAACCTACATTTAAAAATATTTACCACCAAATTAGTATAATTTTATTAGAAAATTGTTATCTATAAATAATTTTTTAATCATTTATGTTATAAAACAATATCACACATTCATTAAAATCACATACCTTGTTCAGTTTTGAATTCATAACTTTCTTTTCTTTACCATACCGCAGGCGATCAGTACGCGCTAATTCATCATAAACTAATTTCGTATCATCAGGAAGAGATAAAAATTCTTTTGCAACCTGTCAAATAATTAAATTTAAATAAAAGATTATATAAACATTTTATATGATTTGATTTACAATGTACATATGAACTGAATTTGACAAAGATTTTCACCTCATTTAAGTTTGTCATCTTCTTTAAATTTTTCTTGTCAGCGCATATTGATTGACTGTATATCATAAAGTTAAGAAAATGTTATTCTTAAAAGACAATACTATAAACTGAAATAGCTAAGGAAATATCACACATTCCAATGTAATGCTTTGTAAATGCACATATATAGCAGTCGACTGCTATATTAAGGCAGCCGACTGCTATATTACGGAAGTCGAATTCTATTGTAAAGAATTCGACTGCCTATGGGAAAATTCAAAACAGAATGTTACCATGGCAATAGGCAGTCGACTGGGTCATGAAGCAGTCGACTGCCTTACGCATTCTAACATTCTGCGATAAATTTTCTCTTAGGAAGTCGACTGCTTCAGTCGAGCAGTCGACTTCCCCGATAAGTTTTATTTCCGAAACACTTATAAAACCAGGCAGTCAACTGCCTGAAAACATGTCAAGAATTAAAAAACTTACTGGTAAAAAATATAATGATTCTTTGGTCGCTTGGGAGGACGTTCTTTGTAAATCATTGGTTCTTCGTACTTTTCATCGCAATTTTCATCGTTTATGCAATTCTCTTCCACAAACTTACCCATTGTTAAAAATATAAGAGGGGAATAAAGAAGAACAACTATTTGATTGAGATTAGGCTTAAAGTTTAGGATTTATAAAATAGTGAGACAGCTACAAACTGGATTAAAGGTAAAACAGACAAAAATTGGAATAAAGAGGTTTATGATTTGGGGTTTATGATTTAGGAATTAGGGTTTAAAAACAATAAAAAGGTTTATATAAGAAGAAGAATAGTACTACAATTATAACAAGGGTATATTAGTAATATAATAGTATAATTTAAAAAATATTTAGTAAATAATGTTAATTTTAATAATTGGTTTAGCAGGTTACCAGGTTAAAGAGTTTTTTAATTTTTAAAATTTCATCAACGGTTTATATTAGATTTGACTAATCCAATGGTTCTAATTTCATGACCTTAAAATAAGGTCAATTTTTGTGACCTTACTGTAGAATTTGCCCTTATTGGATGGAACAATAATAAAACAAGATAAAATAAAACAATCTCAGCCATTCTCAGCCAACATAAACCGACTTTCTCCTCCCCTGTATACTGCTCCACGTTTTGTCCAGAAAATTCTGCAAGGTTCTTCACGTTGGCCTTGCAAAAAACTCCATTTTTCTCATCAATTTATCCAACCAACTTCACTAGACTTGTGCCTTAGTTTAAGAACACTTTAAACCCAATATTGGAGTGGCTGCCGTGAAGGCAAACAGCATGGGTTTGGGGCTGTTTGTTCGACTGGAAACAGGTAAGCTATGGTGAGGATCCTTTTAATTCTGGTTAAGGTTCTTGATTTATTTATGCATAGGAACATGATTGATACATTGGATTGAAAAAAAATTGAAGTATAGTGAAACTTGTAGGATTCGGCTATGAATGGAAATGAAGAAATTTTGTGGGTTTTGATGTTTGTTGGTAGGGGTTAGTAGAAAATGATACATGAAATCTGTTTGGAATCTGTTTGGAACCTGCTTGAAGGCTGAATTAAAGGATAATTTTGTTGAATATGAAAATGACGTGATGAGGGTGATGTTCGGTAAAACAGAGGGCTGACTTATAGTGATGGAATCTTAGTGAATTGAAGGTGTTTAATGGAATTACTAGATGAGTAGAAGAAGTCTACGCAACTAGCATTGATTTAAGAAAAGAGAACACAGAATGCATTCATATAGGGGCTCTCGGCAATGAAAAGAAAAAACGTGAAGCTACAGCTGGTAAAAAGAAAGAAACAGAAAAGGAAAAACGGAAAAGGAAGAAGGAAAGAAAAAAGATAAATGATTTTAATGATAATAATAATAAGTAAAATTCATGTTTGGTCAAGACTAAATGGGTGAGATGTTGATGAAATTATAGTGAATGAATGATGTAAAATAGATGTATGTAATAAATGAGAAACATTACAAAGTTAAATTTAAGAAAGAATGAAGTAAAGTAAATTGGAGTATTGGAAATTAATAAAATAGAAGTAATTTTGATATAAGTAAATAATGGAACTAACATAAAGAGTGAACAAAGATAAATTATAAATTTTGAATTGGAAAATAATAAACATAATGCAAGAAATTAATATTTATTTATTTATGATAGAAATTGATGTGGGAAAAGAAATCAATTTCCATTGCAACTATGTTGGGCATTTAATAAGAAATAAAATAAAGTTACCATGAAAATGATAAATTAGAAAATAAGAATTAATAAAACAATAACTAGAATTGAAATATGAATTATTGGTGGAAATTTATAGAATATTTATTATGGTGATATATGGGATTTAAAATACAAGTTGAAATTTATTGATAACATGATAATTAAAGAAAGAATGGGAATTTAATTGAACTTATATTTGGGGTATTTAATAAAAGATAAAACAAATTAATTATTGAGAATGATAAATAGAAAAATTATGGAATAGTTATACAAAATATTATAAAAAAAGTGATCAATAAAAATAAGGATTAAGAGAGTAATTGATTTATAGAATAATTATTGAGTTAAAATATAAATTATTAGTGAGATTAGAATTGAGAAAGGTTTCAATTTAATATATGGAAAATCCAATATAATCATGAGGGATTTTAAATGTAAATTGGAATTATTGGTGACATGGAATTTAGAAAGAGAATGGGATTTAGTTGGAATATATTTTAATGGAAAATAAAGTAAGTTAATTGTTGAGAATGTAAAATAAGAAATAGCAAATCATATAATATTTCGTAGAATTTAATATAAAATTTTTAAATATAACTTAGTATTATTATGCAGAGTGAAGTACGAGGAATAAAAAGGCCTAAATGAGGTTACTGGATTTATTCTACACGGAATTAGAAGTAAGAAACATGTATAGGAGTCGCATAGGATATGTTTTACTTGCAATTAAAAATTATCAAAAATCTCGTCTTAATCGGTCCTTCTCAATTTTCTCGAATACAAGAAATAAAATTTATCTTTGATTTCTACAGTTTAAATATTGCATTACATGAAATGTTCTACATTAATTGATTTAAATGAAGTGATTTACATACAATGTATTACATGAATCGCATTATCTAGAATGATTTATACGAATTGCATCATATGAAATGATTTACATGAATTGCATTAGATGAATTGATTTACATGAATAGAACTACCAGAGACAATTTTTATGAATTGTGTTACATGAAACGATTTTAAATGAAATGATTTATATGAATTAAATTACATGTAATGATTTACATGAATTGAGATATGTGTCATGATTTATATAAATTGATTTACGTGAAATGATTTTAAATGAAACGATTTATATGAAAGGATTTTATGAGATTGATATCTCCCTGATGATCGTGCATACGAGATAGTGATGATTAGGCTGGGAGACTGGGAGACGTCCCAGACCTTCCCTTTTACATGATATGACTGTGAGAATTATGGTCAAATCCATAGGTTTACACAATGAGCACCTGACCAGTGCGAACTGTGAGTGATCGACGATGGCCATTCGTTACAGTGTTTCATAGAATTGGCTAAGGAGTTTCGGATCCCTGGCCTTCCTATACAGGTCTTTTATAGGATATAGTGCGTGCATGAATCTCTAGGAGATTATTTTCTATCGATAAGTGATGTTTGACAGATGATTGATTTACTGAATAATTTAATTTACGAGAATAGTGAATGATTTGATTTCGAGATTAATACATGAATTGATTGAAAAGTGACAAAGGAAGTGATACAAGTTTTACAGTATATGTTTTTTTGATACAAGTGTATTTATCCTATTTTAATGATTTTAAATGAATCGCTTTTATTACTGAATAAAATTTTTGAAATTATTGCATCATCTCATGACTTTGAAAATACTATTGTATTGCATACTGAAAATTGCATCATGGAATTATTTAAAATAAGGATAATTATTACATACACTGACAGTGGAGTTTTTTTACTCCACAAGCAGCGTTAAGATCGTAACACATGTCCTGTTTTATTTATTTTAATATTTTTATAAGACACATGTCATGATCTTAACGCTGCTTGTGGAGTAAAAAAACTCCACTGTCAGTGTATGTAATAATTATCCTTAAAATAAAAGTGGTTTATATATTTTCATGATTAGTAAAATAAATTATTTTTTTTTGGTGTGAGTAAAATAAATTATTTATTTAACTGCATATAGTGTAATTTTTATATATGTTTCTTACTGAGCTTTCCTCAAAACTTACCCCTATTCTCACCATCCCAAATAGCTTATCGATATACAAGAAGTCCGCTGCCTTTAGTTAGTTGAAGAAATCGCTAGAAGTTAGAAGTACTAAGTGATTACGTATTTATTAAATGTTTATTTATATTCAGACATGTATTTGCACAGCAGTTGTATTTATGAAATAGAGCATAAATATGTATCGAAAATTAGTGGGATGTAACTTATGTGAAATTTATTGTGAACGGAATCATAATTATTATATTATAGTCTGTATTTAATTTATTATTATTGAATTAATGATATACCGAATTGGTTGAACTGAAAAGATGAATCGTACTTACACTAATACCGAATGCAAACCTATTGTTATCGATTAATTGAAAGAAAAAGATAGAAGTGAAAGGCAAAAATTTGGTTCGAAATTTTCTAATTCCGGAGGTTACACATATCCCCCAAAAGTGCAGTAAGCTTCCACGATAAGCTTGCTACGATTTCTTTTCTTTTCTACTTTTTTTTGTTATTTATTTATTTATTTATTTATAAATATATAATATAAGTATATTGTAACGTCCGGAATTAGAAAATTTCGAACCAAAATTTTCTTTTTACTTTTTTTTTCTCATTCAATTATTCGGTATTAATTGGTTTGCATTCGGTGCCGATGGAAGTTCAATCTATAACCATTAAATTAATTAATCAATAGAGAATAAATAATAAATCAGAAATAAAATTTATAATATAATATTTATGATTCAACTTATAACAATTCAATGTAATTTACATCCAACTAAATCATGCATATTTTTCAATTTAACACTACACTGATTACATTCCATTTACAAATACAGTTGCTGTGCATTTAATTAGTCTGAATATGTCACACCCCGGAAACGTGGAAGTTTTGGGCTAAATTTTTTTTATTATTTTTTTTATTTCCTTACTTGGGTTGCATTCCTGTCAGTATTTCATCATACTTTTCCAACCACAGAAACATCACAATATTTTTATAAAATATTTCATTCACATTATACTGACTAATCCCTCAAAGTAACGTTTACATTCATACGATATCGATTACATCCCAAAAGTATTATTTATATATAAATATCTGTGCTACACAGGATGTCTGGTATTAAAATATGAGTATACCTTACGTAAGTACAAAAAGTAGCTGGAGGAGAGACGTATCCCTCAGTCTACATCATATGCGCAACAGGCAAAGAGATGATCACTGCAAATAATCTGGTAGAGTAAAGGGGTGAGCTATTTGGAAAGCCCCGTAAGAAATGCATTTAAAATAGTCATAGTATCGATATATGCAGAAAACAAATGCCATAATAATGCATTTCATACTTTAAATCATTGTATGAATTCTTTAATGCATATATCTAAAATTCATACTTGTTTCAAACATGCATCATACTTTAGAAACTTAACATCATAATTAATAAAACTTATCATACAGTTCATGGAGACTAGGCAGAATCGTATAGCCAGTATGCGGGTCATGAAACTTACTTCATCCTCCGAAGAGGGAACATACTTCTTCCTCCGAAGAGGGAACGGAATACCCATGGCCATGGTATGGGCTGTAGACCTGATCAGAGTCGTACAGCAAACATACACCACGAAGGACCAACATACCCACAAAGGATGGAAACATGCACAATGTGGGTGAGGACATGCACGACGTGGCTAAACTTATGCCACAAGGTGGCAAGCATGACAGGCAGTAACATAAACTATAGGAAAGCCTTAGTCTCAAAACTTACTTACTTATGTAACATCTAAAATCATACAATTGATATAAAATAGTAAGGACCGGACGTGCCAGGGTCTAAGTTAGCCTAGGGTTTGCCACTCCGATACCTTTTCGGAAAACATATTTATTTCATATCATACTTAAAACATTATGAAAAAATATACATAGAAGTTATAAAGTTCATTTAACAAATTAAAAGATCATGAAAATTAACTTCGGAATAAAATTCATGCTTTAGGCATTTCTTTAAAATTTGTGATGAAAGTAAGGGACGCCATCACAACTTTAAATTACATCCCTTACCTCAGTACACTGTAGAGCAACGCCTGATGTTGCACCCTTATGCTTCTTATCTCTTCGAATTATAAACTGTCACGTCAAAATTTGATATAATTAATTTTCGGTATTAAATTTCCTCCTTATCTAATTCTTAATTAAATTCTCATTACTTAGAATATTATAATTTCTTAAAATTCCACATTGTGGCCGAATGACCTTGAATGACCTAAGTGACTTACTCCCCCATAACATATATACATATATATATATATTTTCTATGATGCCACTTTAATTGACCAATTTCCTCCTCCTTTCTCTTGGTCCAATGTCATAGCCGAATATTCCTCTTCATTTACTAAGCCTATTTGGCTTAAAATTTCCATTTTCCATAGTATTACATTTATTTTATCCTTGTATATTTTCAACTTTCTAAGTTTGTCAATTATCCCACTTTCCTCTACTATTCACGTCAGTTTCCATTTTCTGTTTCTACAGTTCACGTTAACTTCATCTTGGTTAGGTAGTTTACTTCTTTAAAATATCTCTATATATATATATTAACTTCATTAGTACTATACCTAGCCATTTAGTCAATTTAACCTAATCCTCTCTTTCACTTTTATTTATTTTCCTGTTGTTTATTGACCCCAAAACGTGAATTTTCTTCTCCTTCATTCCAGTTCACGTTGGCTGCATGCATGAGCCTTCTTTCTTTTCTGTTTTCTGTAGTTTCACGTTAGCTTCTCTTCTTTTTCCTCTATGTATATATAGTCACATCTAGTACACTTCTAAGTCACCTACATTCAGTGTTCATACCTACAAAAGTCAGCTATGCCACACTATTTTTTTCTACATTTTCGGCTGGACATTTAGTCACCTATTCTCACTTCCTTTTTAGGCTATACTACCAGCCACTTATTTCCTTTCTTCCAGCCATTTTCTTTGACTTTATGGAACACCATTTCATTGGTTTATTTTTCTTCTTCTTCTTCTTCAACTCACGTAACCTCATTCATAATTAACCTCTTTCAAAACTTCTTCAAACAGAAGTTATTTATTTTCTGTTTCATGGCTGTCCAAACCGACAGCTTCTTCTTTTCTGTTCTATTTTTTATTTACGTTGGTTTTCTTTCTTTCTTTGTCTCAACAATAAGGTTATATCTAGCATATCATAGGTTGCCAATATTCTACCATTCACACACATAAAGTCATCTAAAAGTCAATCAAAACATTTATCCATTCCTCCATTTTTGGTTGCTTCTCTCAGCCATATAAATCTTCTTCATTTTCAGCTATAAAAACAGCCCAGATTTTCTTCATTCATCAGCCACAATTGTTGACTATAAGAAGACATGATTTCTCCTTTCCCTTGTTTCACGTAAAACCTTACTTAATACTCAGCCCCTCTTAACTGATCATCTAACTCATGTTTCTAGCTCATCTATTTTTCATAGCTGTTATAGTTTCATGCTGAGCTTGGTTTCATGTTTATCATATCAGTAAAATAAAATCTTTCTTCTTTCTAAACCCTTACAACCGAACCCTAGGTTTAGCTTATAAATGTTTTTCAATTCAAACCAAAGTTATAACTAATATATACTTAATCATGATAAGCAAAACTAAAGAATGAGAAGCTTAAAAACTGAGTTGGACGTTACCTGTGTATAACAAGCAGATCTGTCCACTTAAGTTAGCTTCTGTTTGGAGTTTTCGGTTAGCTTCTTTAGTGGTTCTTTAAAGCTCTCAAGGCAAGGTTTATTTTACCTCAAGAAACTTAGGTTAATTGTTGAAGAAAAGAAGGCTCTGTTAGGGAGAGGAAAAGCTGTTCGACATGCTTAAACAGAAGAGAAATATTTTCGGTGATGATGTTGCTTGGAGATGAAGGTCACGATGGAAGAATATAAAGCACAAGAAAAATATATTATTTGGACTTTTTGCCAGCTTCATTAAAAGCCCTACTCTATTTCCTATTTCATTTCTTTTGTTGTATACTTCTTGTCCTCCAAACCGAAACTACACTTTCATTTTCTGTTACAATTTTTTTTCTTCATGTTTGCAGTCCCACGTTCTTTGACTTCTATGCCAATGTTTTGCAGCTAATAAAATTTTCTATCCTTTTTCCTTGCTTTTGTTCCCTTATTGTCTATTTTTATTGGTCTTCGGTGGAACAAAGAAATCAACACAAATCAATGCTTTTGTCAATCAAATAAAAACGTGGGAAGACTTTCCTTGTCTTCCTTTATTAGTTACTTCATATTTTATTCTCTTGTTTTCCTATTATTCACTTATCCAAACCGAAGTCATGCTTCCTTTTCTATTATATGTCTTTTATTTCCTTATACCGTCCCCCTCATTTGACTCTCCAAGTCAAGCTATTTAATCTTCTTTGTTTCTTCATGCCATCAGCACTTTTCTGTTTTGTCCAATTCCAAATTTCCAATATCCATTTAATCATTTGGTATTTTCCATATCTATATTTTTCATTTAGGATTTAAAATTTTTCTATGTGAGAGACACTATTCTTATATATTTAATTCCTCAAAATATTATCAATAATTTCTTTATTGATAATTAATTCATGTAAATGTACAACTATAGTATAAGATAATGAGCTCTCACATTCTCCTCACCTTACAAGAATTTGGTCCTCCAAATTCAAGCTGGTCTAATAAACAAATGCGGGTACTTTTCTCTCATGAGGCTGTCTAGCTCCCACGTAGCTTCCTCTATTGTGTGGTGTTGCCAGAGAATCTTGACCAGTGGAATAGTTTTAGATCGAAGTACCCTTTCCTTTCTGTCAAGGATCTGGATTGGCTGCTCAACATAGCTCATATCTCCCTGAATATCCAATGGTGTATATTCGATAACATGGGAGGGATCCGGATAATACTTCCTCAACATAGAGACATGGAAGACGTTATGTATACCAGAAAGCTATGGTGGTAAAGCTAACCGGTAAGAAACATCCCTAACTCTCTCCAATATCTCAAATGGACCAATGAAACGAGGACTCAACTTTCCTTTCTTTCCGAAGCGCATGACACCCTTGCTCGGAGATACTTTTACAAATACAGAGTCTCCAACCTGAAACTCAAGTGGCTGTCTACGTACATCAGCATAACTTTTTTGTCTACTTTGAGCAACCTTGAGTCTATCACAAATAGTCCGAACACCTTTAGCTGCCTCTTCAACAAGATCAGGGGCTAAAATCTTACGATCACCCACTTCTTCCCAAGCCACTGGGGATCTACATTTCCTGCCATATAGAGCTTTGTATGGTGCCATTCCGATGCTGGCATGATAACTATTATTATAAGCAAACTCTGCGAGAGGCAAGTGGTCATCCCATGAACCCTTAAAATCTAGTGCACACGCCCTTAACATGTCCTCTAAGGTCTGAATAGTCCTCTCGGACTGACCGTCTGTCTGAGGATGGTAGGCGGTGCTCAAATGTAATTGAGATCCCATGGCTTCCTGAAAATGAGTCCAAAATCGAGAGGTGAACCTGGAATCTCTATCAGAAGTGATGCTCACGGGAGCCCCATGTAATCGAGCAATCTCGCTAACATACAAGTCTGCCAATGTACTCAGTGAATCTGTGCTCTTAATGGCAAGAAAGTGAGCACTCTTAGTCAATCTATCCACAATAACCTAGATCGCATCATGACCTCTCCGGGTTTTCGGTAAGCCCATAATAAAATCCATCGTAATGTGCTCCCATTTCCATGTAGGCACCAGTAAAGACTTAAGTAGTCTTGCTAGCCTCTGGTGCTCAACCTTAATCTGCTGACAGATCAAACATTTGGCCACAAACTCTGCCACGTCTCGTTTCATACCTATCCACCAATACACCTTACGCAAGTCATGGTACATCTTAGTGCTGCCTGGGTGCATAGTGTAACGAGAATAATGGGACTCTTTCAAAATCCTTTGTCTTAGGGTATCATCGTTCGGAACACATATACGGCCCTTAAATCTCAATAATCCATCATCACTGACCGAAAAATCCGACTGCAAATCTTGCTCTGCTTGGCTAACCATGTCCAATAGCCTCTGATCATTTCTCTGTCCTGACCGGATCTGATCTAAGATACTTGGCTCGATCTGAAGGCTAGCCATAAACCCGACATCTACTGTTTCAACACTAACATTAAGCTCGGTGAACTGCTCCAGCAATTCCCATTCTCTAACCATCATAATAGAAACCATACTCTTTCTACTTAGAGCATCTGCAACTACGTTCGCCTTGCCCGGATGATACAGAATCTCGCAGTCATAATCCTTAAGAAGCTCTATCCAACGTCTCTGCCTCATATTAAGTTCCTTCTGATCAAATAGATACTTCAAACTCTTATGGTCAGTGAAGATCTAGAACTTCTCACCATACAGATAATGCCGCCATATCTTTAAAGCAAAAACAACTGCGGCCAACTCTAAATCATGCGTAGGGTAGTTGCGCTCATGGTCTCTAAGTTGGCGTGAACCATATGCGACTACTCTACCATGTTGCATTAGCACACAACCTAAACCTTGACTGGAAGCATCATTGTATACAACGAAGCCTCCAGATCCACTCGGAATGGTTAGGATTGGTGCTGTAGTTAATCTTTGCTTGAGCTCCTAAAAACATTGCTCACACTGACTTGACCATTCAAACGGAACTCCTTTGCGTGTAAGCTTAGTCAATGGAGCTGCAATCCGAGAAAAACTCTCCACAAACCTCCGGTAGTACCCTGCCAATCCCAGAAAACTACGAATCTCAGTCATTGTCTTCGGTCTCTCCCATTGGAGTACTGCCTCAACCTTGGACGGATCAACTGACACCCTGTCCTTGGATACTATATGGCCAAGAAAAGCTATTCGATCCAACCAAAATTCACACTTACTAAGCTTTCCATAAAGCTGCTTATCTCGAAGAGTCTGGAGCACAAGATGCTGCTCGTGCTCCTCCCGAGACTTAGAATATACTAGAATATCATCTATAAAAACAATCACAAATTTATCCAGATACTCCCGAAACACATCATTCATCAAATTCATAAATGCGGCAGGGGCATTAGCCAAACTGAAAGGCATCACCAGAAACTCGAAATGGCCATATCGGGTTCTAAAGGTCGTTTTCGGTACATCTTCCTTCCTAATTCTCAACTGATGATAGCCTGATCTCAAATCAATCTTAGAAAACACTGAAGCCCCTTTCAGTTGATCAAACAAATCATCTATTCTTGGCAGGGGGTACTTATTCTTAACTGTAGCCTTATTTAGTAACCTATAGTCGATGCATAACCGGAGACTACCATCTTTCTTTCTCACAAACAGTACCGAGGCACCCCATGGAGATACACTTGGTCTAATAAAACCCTTATCAAGCAACTCTTGTAACTGTTTCTTTAATTCTTCTAATTCAACTAGTGCCATCTGGTAGGGAGGTTTAGAGATAGGCTGGGTATCTGGCACTAAATCAATAGTTAACTCCAGCTCTCTCTCTAATGGTAATCCTGGTAACTCATCCGAAAACACATCTGAAAACTTACATACCACTAGTATATTTGATATATGTGGAGATTCCCGACTCGTATCGGAGATAAAGGAAATATAACCTTCACATGAATAAATTTATTTGAAATTTCAAACACATAAACATTATATAACTTCATCGAACATAACATCATATGTTTTATTTCTTAGTAGCAAAACATACATCAAATTTGTCAAGTAAAGAGAAAGTTATGGTCTTAGTGTAGCAATCTAAACTTGCACGATTGGTTTCTAACCAATCCATGCCTAAGATTACATCGAAACTATGCATATTTAACAAAACTAGATCTGCTAACATTACTCTATCTCCAACCTTAATTGCACAATTCCTACACACCATATCTGTCATTTGAGAATCATTCATGGGTGTGCAAATATGCAATATATGACTTAGAGGTTCAGGTTCTAAATGAAGATTGTGTGCAAACTGTGGTGATATAAATGAGTGCGTGGACCTTGGGTCAAATAAAACATGTGCCTCATGCTTACAGACAAGAAGATTACCTCTAATAGTCGCGGGGGAATTATCGGCAGTCTCTCTGTCTAAAGCAAATACACGCCCCTGAGTAACAGGCTTCTTACCCTTCTCAACTCCTGTAGCTAGTTTCTGTAGGGCCTGTCTCTGTGGAGCCCGTGTCTCTGGTTGCTGTCGTAGTGGCTCCTAAGGTTGTGGGGTCTTATCTTGCATTTGTGGGCAATCCCTGATCAAATGACCTTTTTTCCCACACTTAAAACAATTTCCAGTGACCCAGTGACATGGCCCACCATGTGCCTTACCATAATCTTTGCACTGTTTAGAAACCTTCTTGAAGCCTCTGTTGATCTCTACTGTATTAGTAGGAACCTTAGGCTTGCCAGTCCTTGCTCGAAACTCATCTGTCCTCGGTCTCTTAAATGAACTCCACCTTTGCTCTGATCGGGAACTGTCTGTCCTCTTATCTTTACCCTTACTTTTACTTCTGAACCTATACTGTGCTTGTGTAACATCGAGACCCCTCTCAATATCCTGAGCCCGTCCGAGAGCATCCTTAAACTCAGTAATACGAAGTCCTAATAATCTGTCTCGGATGGCTGGTCTCAATCCAGACAAAAACCTGTCGGTACGACGCTCCTGATCTCTGATTGTCTCGGAGTCATATCTCATCAACATCGTAAATTGGTTCTCATACTCATCAACCGTCATACTACCTTGTATTAAATTCAGAAAATCTGTCTGCATTTTCTTCTGGGCAGTACGGGGGACATACTAGGTCTTAAAAACTGACAGAAAAGTATCCCAACTAATCACTGTATGTTGGGTAGTTAACTGCCTCCTAGTGGCTCTCTACCAATGTCCTGCCTGACCTTTCAACATATACGAACCCATACTGACTTTCTCAGCATCTGTGCACCCCAAGTAATCAAAAGCTAGTTCCAATTCTAATAACCACTCCTCGACCTTAACTGGATCCTTAATCCCCTTAAATTCTAGGGGATTCATCTTAAGAAAGTCCCTTAATCTGCCTGTATCTCTGTCATCTCTAGGCGGTGGGACTGAAGGTTGAGGAGCGGAGGGTGCCTGAGGAACCTGTGGAGGAGGAGGTGGTGAAGTAGGTGTGGGCACTGTGGCACCTATAGCTGAGGTGTTCGCTCCGAAATGTTGAGTAAACATAACAGCGATGCTATCAAACCCTTCTTTCATACTGTGTTCGAGCCTGCTTATTCTAGCATTTGGGCTCTCGGGTTGGGGAGTAGGTGATAGAGGTGGCTGAGCCTACCTCCGGGAGCGACCTCGTCCCCACTCATAATGCGTGATCAAATACCTGCGCATAAACCCTGTGTTTTAATCAAAACTTTAACAGATATACTCAATTTTATAACCAAACAAGCACAGATACTTGGGATGTAATCTCATCCTAACTATCGACACTGACAGTACTAGACAACCCTGGCTCTGATATCAAGAAAGACTGTCACACCCCGGAAACGTGGAAGTTTTGCGCTAAATTTTTTTTTATTTTATTTTTTTTATTTCCTTACTTGGGTTGCATTCCTGCCAGTATTTCATCATACTTTTCCAACCACAGAAACATCACAATATTTTTATAAAATATTTCATTCACATTATACTGACTAATTCCTCAAAGTAACGTTTACATTCATACGATATCGATTACATCCCAAAAGTATTATTTATATACAAATATCTGTGCTACACAGCATGTCTGGTATTAAAATACGAGTATACCTTACGTAAGTACAGAAAGTAGCTGGAGGAGAGACGTATCCCTCAGTCTACATCATATGCGCAACAGGCAAAGAGATGATCACTGCAAATAATCTGGTAGAGTAGGGGGGTGAGCTTTTTGGAAAGCCCCGTAAGAAATGCATTTAAAATAGTCATAGTATCGATATATGCATAAAACAAATGCCATAATAATGCATTTCATACTTTAAATCATTGTATGAATTCTTTAATGCATATATCTAAAATTCATACTTGTTTCAAACATGCATCATACTTTAGAAACTTAACATCATAATTAATAAAACTTATCAAACAGTTCATGGAGACTAGGTAGAATCATATAGCCAGTATGCGGGTCATGACACTTACTTCATCCTCCGAAGAGGGAACATACTTCTTCCACCGAAGAGGGAACGGAATATCTATGGCCATGGTATGGGCTGTAGACCTGATCAGAGTCGTACAGCAAACATACACCACGAAGGACCAACAAACCCACAAAGGATGGAAACATGCACAATGTGGGTGAGGACATGCACGACGTGGCTAAACTTATGCCACAAGGTGGCAAGCATGACAGGCAGTAACATAAACTATAGGAAAGTCTTAGTCTCAAAACTTACTTACTTATGTAACATCTTAAATCATACAATTGATATAAAATAGTAAGGACCGAACGTGCCAGGGTCTAAGTTAGCCTGGGGTTTGCCACTCCGATACCTTTTCGGAAAACATATTTATTTCATATCATACTTAAAACATTATGAAAAAATATACATAGAAGTTATAATGTTCATTTAACAAATTAAAAGATCATGAAAATTAACTTCAGAATAAAATTCATGCTTCAGGCATTTCTTTAAAATTTGCGATGAAAGTAAGGGACACCATCACAACTTTAAATTACATCCCTTACCTTAGTACACTGTAGAGCAACGCCTGATGTTGCACCCTTATGCTTCTTATCTCTCCGAAGTATAAACTGTCACGTCAAAATTTGATATAATTAATTTTCGGTATTAAATTTCCTCCTTATCTAATTCTTAATTAAATTCTCATTACTTAGAATATTATAATTTCTTAAAATTCCACATTATGGCCGAATGACCTTGAATGACCTAAGTGACTTACTCCCCCATAACATATATATATTTTCTATGATGCCACTTTAATTGACCAATTTCCTCCTCCTTTCTCTTGGTCCAATGTCATAGGCGAATATTCCTCTTCATTTACTAAGCCTATTTGGCTTAAAATTTCCATTTTCCATAGTATTACATTTATTTTATCCTTGTATATTTTCAACTTTCTAAGTTTGTCAATTATCCCACTTTCCTATACCATTCACGTCAGTTTCCATTTTCTGTTTCTGCAGTTCACGTTAACTTCATCTTGGTTAGGTAGTTTACTTCTTTAAAATATCTATATATATATATATATATTTACTTCATTAGTACTATACCTAGCCATTTAGTCAATTTAACCTAATGCTCTCTTTCACTTTTATTTATTTTCCTGTTGTTTGTTGACCCCAAAACGTGAATTTTCTTCTCCTTCATTCCAGTTCACGTTGGTTGCATGCATGAGCCTTCTTTCTTTTCTGTTTTCTATAGTTTCACATTAGCTTCTCTTCTTTTTCCTCTATATATATATAGTCACATCTAGTACACTTCTAAGTCACCTACATTCAGTGTTCATACCTACAAAAGTCAGCTATGCCACACTATTTTTTTCTACATTTTCGGCTGGACTTTTAGTCACCTATTCTCACTTCCTTTTTCGGCTATACTACCAGCCACTTATTTCCTTTCTTCCAGCCATTTTCTTTGACTTTATGGAACACCATTTTATTGGTTTATTTTTCTTCTTCTTCTTCTTCAACTCACGTAACCTCATTCACAATTAACCTCTTTCAAAACTTCTTCAAACAGAAGTTATTTATTTTCTGTTTCATGGCTGTCCAACCCGACAGCTTCTTCTTTTCTGTTCTATTTTGTATTTACGTTGGTTTTCTTTCTTCCTTTGTCTCAACAATAAGGTTATATATAGTATATCATAGGTTGCCAATATTCTACCATTCACACACATAAAGTCATCTAAAGTCATCAAACCATTTATCCAATTCTTCCAATCTTCCTTCTTCCATTTCAGCCATATAAATCTTCTTCATTTTCGGCTATACAAACAGCCCAGATTTTCTTCATTCATCAGCCATAATTGTTGACCATAAGAAGACATGATTTCTCCTTTCCCCTATTTCACGTAAAACCTTACTTAATACTCAGCCCCTCTTAACTGATCATCTAACTCACGTTTCCAGCTCATTTATTTTTCATAGCTGTTATAGTTTCATGCTCAGCTTGGTTTCATGTTTATCATGTCAGTAAAATAAAATCTTTGTTCTTTCTAAACCCTTACAACCGAACCCTAGGTTTAGCTTATAAATGTTTTTCAATTCAAACCAAAGTTATAACTAATATATACTTAATCATGATAAGCAAAACTAAGGAATGAGAAGCTTAAAAACTGAGTTGGACGTTACCTGTGTATAACAAGCAGATCTGTCCACTTAAGGTAGCTTCTGTTTGGAGTTTTCGGTTAGCTTCTTTAGTGGTTCTTTAAAGCTCTCTAGGCAAGGTTTATTTTACCTCAAGAAACTTAGGTTAATTGTTGAAGAAAAGAAGGCTCTGTTAGGGAGAGGAAAAGCTGTTCGACATGCTTAAACAGAAGAGAAATATTTTCGGTGATGATGTTGGTTAGAGATGAAGGTCACGATGGAAGAATATAAAGCACAAGAAAAATATATTATTTGGACTTTTTGCCAGCTTCATTAAAAGCCCTACTCTATTTCCTATTTCATTTCTTTTGTTGTATACTTCTTGTCCTCCAAACTGAAACTACACTTTCATTTTCTGTTACAATTTTTTTTCTTCATGTTTGCAGTCCCACGTTCTTTGACTTCTATGCCAATGTTTTGCAGCTAATAAATTTTTCTATCCTTTTTCCTTGCTTTTGTTCCCTTATTGTCTATTTTTATTGGTCTTCGGTGGAACAAAGAAATCAACACAAATCAATGCTTTTGTCAATCAAATAAAAAAGTGGGAAGACTTTCCTTGTCTTCCTTTATTAGTTACTTCATATTTTATTCTCTTGTTTTCCTATTATTCACTTATCCAAACCGAAGTCATGCTTCCTTTTCTATTATATGTCTTTTATTTCCTTATACCGTCCCCCTCATTTGACTCTCCAAGTCAAGCTATTTAATCTTCTTTGTTTCTTCATGCCATCAGCACTTTTCTGTTTTGTCCAATTCCAAATTTCCAATATCCATTTAATCATTTATTCCATCTTGTATGTAGTATTTTCTATATCTATATTTTTCATTTAGGATTTAAAATTCTTCTATGTGAGAGACACTATTCTTATATATTTAATTCCTTAAAATATTATCAATAATTTCTTTATTGATAATTAATTCATGTAAATGTACAACTATAGTATAAGATAATGAGCTCTCACAGAATATAAATATAAAATTCTACGTATACCTGTACTCCTGACATTTTAAGTTTTAGCGATCTTTTCCACTACCTTGTAAGATCTGTAACCACGCACACGAAAGAACTATTTGGGATGGTGAGTAAGGGGGTGAGCTTTGGGGAAAGCTCAGTAAGGAAAAGCATATAAAAAGTGGTACCATGCCATTATATGCAGTTCAAATCAGTAATAATATAATATAATATCAAAATCATGTTTGTAATTCAAGCTCATGAAAACATATAAACATATGCATATAAAACCCATTTATCATCTTTCGTTACTTTTCTGTTAAAATCATATACTCTTTTCACAATTCATTTCATTCAATTAAATCATTAAAATAAAATAACTATATTCGTATCATGAAATCATATGCTTTAAAACTCGTTCACTTTTTCTCGTAACCTTTCAGTCAAATCATATACTATTCGTATAAATCAAATAACTATCAATCATCAATTATATATCATATATCAATAAGAAAATAAATCTCCAAGAGATTTATGCACAAATCTCGTATCCTATTAAGGACTTCGTATAGGAATTAGGCGTACTCACGAGGGGCTGGGATCCATCCCTAAGTCGTTCCTACCTTGTAACAATGGCCATTGTCAATAAGGTACCGGGAACTTGATCAAGGTCTCCCAGTCCTAATCATATAAGTCTCGTATGCATGATCATCAAGGAGTGATCAATCTTGTAAAATCATTTTCACATATCATTAAAAACATAATGTAAATCAATTTCATGAAAACTATTTTAAATCGAGCTATAGTCATGTAAACAAATCAACATTTTATTTACTGTAATTAAGCCTCATAAAATATCTCATCGTTATTTCAATTATTCAAGCATTTGAATTATATAAAAATACCATTTATTTCATGCAACAATATTTGTTGTAAAATAATGAATTTAAAATAACACATATGCAGTTCATATAGCTCAAAACATATTTTAATTCATAAATAAATATTTTAATATTTATTTATAAAACTGGGCATGGATGCGATTAAGGGTGGATTTTTCTAAAATTTTCGATAACACTTTGATTTGATTTCTATCCTAACCCCTTTCAAAAAAATCACATGTTCAGTAATTCAAATCACCCAATTCTCCCACATGCAAGCATAGTATTTCCTACACTACTTCTATATACTATTCCTTACCTCAATCCGCAGTGTGGAATAAAATCCGATTGCACCACTGAGTCACTTAATTGTCCAAATTATTCGCTGCATAAATAACATCAAATAATTAACACTCATTGCTCATATCCATAGAATTTTCTTTACTTTCCTAACTTCCATTTTGAACTGTTTTGTTTAAATAAAATGATATGAAAATCCCATGAATTTCATTTGGCCAATTTGCCATATTTTCTTATTTTCACTTCCTTAATAATTCCATTTGCTTCTTACTTTAATCTTACACCCTCATTATATGGAAATTTGGTCATTTTTATTTCCCTTTAAGTTGACCAAATTCTTCTACACTAATTATCTTCCAATTCTAACTCCATCAATATTCTCTCTATTTATTCTTAATATTTAATCTTTCTTTTTTAATCATTAAAATTTGTGATAACCGAGAATTTTTTCATGTTTAGTATTAAATTACTCGAGAATTTAATTTATGCAAATAAATAAGCGAAAGTAAATAAATAAATTTATTTACGAGATGAGAATATTATTGGAATTCCCGAAACTGATGCAGTAATGAAGTTAAGGAAATTATTTTGAATAATTATCGGATATTAAGAGATCCAAATATTAAAGAAATGAAAGTGAGTATTTACTTTGGATATTAAGAAATCCAAAAATTTGAGAAAATAAAAAATGTGTATATATATTATTATTAATTAATAATTATATCTATAAATATTTATTTATAACTATAATTATTTTAAAAAAAAGAGGGAAAGGAGCGGGAATCGGGTATCTCGATTCCCTCCCAAATTTTCTTTCCCCCCTTCTGTTACAAAACAGAGGAGAGGACCAAGCTGTAGCCCCCCCCCCCGGTTAGTGAGAAGAAGAGAGAGGTGGGAGGAGGCACCGTCACCGGCCGAAGAGGGAGAGAAGGAAGTTGCCGGCGACGAAAAAGAAAAAAGGAGAGGCATAAAAATGAGAAAGAAACCGAAAGAAAAGAAAACCGAGAAGAGGAAGAGGAGAAGGGAAACAGCGGTGCTGACCGGTTCAGGCACTGCCACCACCATCGGCGTCACCAGCGAAGACCGACCAAGAGGAACGGGATAACCAACGGTGAAGGGGAAGAGAAAAGGAGGGAGAAAAAGAGAAGAGAAAGGCGAAAAACCCACCTCCAGATCCGCCACCGTCGGCGCCACCTCTCTGGAAATGGAGGCCAGATCTGACTTTGTGGCAATCGCGGGATGCTGTAGGGTGGCTGAACCGCCAGAAAAGCCAAGCTGAATCGGCCCGAACAGGACCCGACCCGGTTCAGAAAAGAAAAAGAGAAAGAAAAAGAAAGAAAGGAAAAAAAGAAAAGAAGAGAAAAAGAGAAAGAAAAAGAAAAGAAAAAAGAAGAAAAGAAAAGAAAAAAAGAAAAAAAAGAAAAGGAAAAGGAAGTAGAAGAAGAAATGGGTAAGGAAAATTAAAAGATTTCGCTATATTTCTATGAAATTTATTAGAAATTGTTGGATTATTTTCTAAATGAAAATATGTGTTAATTATTGAAATTGTAGCAAAACGGAAATGAGACGAATGGTGGAGTTCAGTAGGCTCGAAAATCGGAAAGTACGCTAAGCTTTGGCGAATAGGTAAGATACTTTTATAAAGCATTAGTAGCATTATATTGTATGTAGGATTATAATTTTTATATGATGCATTGATGGAATGATTTTTAATGGAATTGTGATTTTTTAATATGATACATTGATTGAATTGATGTTAAAAAAATGCTAAGAGGACCCACAACTGATGGTGGGGGTCCTAGTAAAGACATAGGAATTGTGAGAATCAACGGCTATGATATAAATTGTGTTTTCCTAGCAGGAGGTTTAGTGAAAATTAAGCCGTTATGCTGCCGAAATTCTTAGGAAAACGTTGAGGAAAAAGATTTAAGTTTCTCACGTAAATGGAATCTGGGAAATAATTATTGAAAAATAAACATTGAAAGGACTTCATGATATTATCGGAAAAGTTTGATATTGAAATCGATGAGAAGATAGATCGTTGAAACACGATAATGTGATGAATTATATGGTTTAAACCTTATAGAATCGATAAATCAAGTAATTTTAATATCTCAAATGGTATCAAGTTGAGTTGAGGTGGAATTATTTATTAGACGGATCACGGATAAAAGTGACGATGATTATATGATACAACTTAAAAGAGAAAAATCGAAGTTGTGATTTAGATGGTCGAATGATAGAATTGCGGAATTATCAATCGAGTGATAATTATAGAATTGATAGATTCAAATAAATGGATCGTCTTAATGGTATGATTGAGATAATGATAATAAGAAAGTAGATTGTGATATCTTATGGACATTTGATAGAACACACGTTTACATAAAAATGTACTTGTACATATCGATGTTAAATAGATGTGAACTAAGATTTTTGCAATAATATGGATAGTCGCAAGGCGACTTAAATGATTGAAACACTGTTGATAGTGGAAATTGGCAAATTCTTTTAAGTGGGTAAATTGCCAATCAAAAATTGAATTGATGATGTTTTATAGATAATTCTAGCACGATATTACATTCTACAGGCCATATGAAAAGTGAATTGAGGATTGTGATCTGATTTTATAATAGTGAATGAAATTGAACCGCAAGTCGAAAATTCTGAATATGTACCAATAGGTCAAACCATAAATGGATTTGATAAGTGATTATTGATCTTGTGGTTCTATGATCCTCGATGTCGACTCTGGAATAGATATCGAAAAAGGATATTGAATACCAAATGGTTTGAATACCAAGTGATCTGATTATTGAACAATTAGAGTACTGAACAATTTGAATATTGAATGAAAATGAATATTGAATGATTTGAATAGTGATTTACAGATTGGACTGAAAGAAAGTCTTGAAATCAAATAATTGATGGTGATAAAGTTAAATGAATCGCTTCACTGTAGTTGATGAAAATATTACCGAAGTTGCATATTGAAATGTTTTATAGCATCGCTTTTAAGTATAACTTATTACAACTTGAGATGTTATACTAACACTTATATGAATGCTATAAAGTATAGATTAGTTTTAAAAAGGAAAGTATATGGTAGATACACATTTTTATATATGAAACATCCTAAAGAATTTTACCATATGCTTTACATGATTTTGACATGAAAAGATAAAGATTTAAATGTTTTATGAGACTATAGGCAACCTAAAAGAATTAAACTCAATAAAGCATAGTGGAAACCACCTATTTGGAGCTTTGCTCATTAGGCAGAGATGTTTGTCCAACAATAGTCATGAACAGGTCTTAGTTACGCCTGATCAGTAGAGCTGAGAGAGATGAGGTCTATTGCCATAAATAGCGCCCTAGTTGGTTTCCAGGGATGATTATATGATTTTCACTGCTAGCTACAGTGATTTAAGTCTTTATTGATAGAGATGATAGGGATCTAGCCTAGTCTCTAACCGATATGATATGAAGTCTAGAGTATGATTTTATTGATATGAACTGTAGACTTGACATGATTTATACAATACATGAAACATACTTGAGATGAATATGAAATATGTTTTGAAATTGTACAAGTTTTAAACATGTTTTAAAAGTACATGATATATGATTTCGACAACTATATGATTTATATATAATTTTGTGTCAAACATGACATGATATGCGATCTAGAGTATAGTTTGATTTGACATGAACTCTAGACCTGATATGACTTACAGTATATGTTTTAAAAGTACATGATATATGATTTCGACACCTATATGATTTTTATATGATTTTGTGTCGAACATGACATGATATGCGGTCTACAGTGTGGTTTGATTTGATATGAACCCTAGACCTGATATGACTTAAAGTATATGAAAAATGTGTTGAAAAGACATGTTTCAGACATGCTCTAAAAATGAATACATGATTTGCAATTTTACATGCATCGATCATGTTTTGAAAGTAATTATGAAATGAATTGAAAGTTATATGTGGAGCATGATCTGAAGTATATATGATATGATTTGAAATGATAGCAGTTTATACAGTGAAGTTACATAAGCTTCTTACTAAATCATTAGTGTATTGTACAAAAACATGAAGAGTATATGAGGAGTATCACGATTTGGTGGTAACGATATTTCGTCCACATGATGTCATGATATGATATGATACATGAATATAGAATTTATACAAAGAGGATTATGACTTCGTACCACCATGATCATGATTTCTCTATATGGAAAGTGATATGAGATGATAAAATATAGGAGTACGATTATGAAACATAAAGTGACTTGATGTGATATCTCAATTGGACATGATGTACTCTGAGATTGAGGAAAGTATGGACTAATAGTATATGACATTCAAATTGGACACGACATATTGTTGTGTGATGCACTATAGTATAATGATGAGAAAACCGAAAAGTGATTATGATGATTTATTTAGAAGTCTGAGTGATAGACAGATGACAAGAATTGAGATAATGAATTGCTATCGCTGAAAAAGGATTAACTGTAATTGCAAACTTGCAAGTTTTAAGCATTGTGGTCTAAGGCAGTATAATCCTACTCTTGTGTTTATATTAGTATCTTACTGAGCCGTAGTTTTGCTCACACCACTAAATTTCATATCTTTCAGACTATTGAAGTTAACATCTGCCATGCAAGCTGCTAAGTGGGCATTGGAGACGGTATCTAAGCTGGGTATTGGCCACCGTTTTTCGAATCCGCTTCATTGCCTGGAGGTATACGTTCTTTGTAAATCTCTTGTTTACATGTATAGACTTTAATTAATATACAGTACGTATTTTGTTCAACGAGTCGGGATGTAGCTTAGAAGTGTGATAAATTATTGTATAGAGGATCAATGAAAGTAAAGTAGTAACTATACTGACATCGAATACAAACCTTAAAATGAAAAAGAAAAATTTAGTCTATAAATTTGTAGACTAAGAAAAAGTATGAGAAATAAGTAAAAGTCGCGGTCTTCGAGTCGTGACAGATTTAATGGTATCAGAGCACGGTTTGTCTAGTACGTGTCGGTGTAGTTGAGACCATAACAGTGTTACATCTCATGTACTGTGTAGTGTCTACATGTAAACTTGATAATTTTCAATATGTACCAAGTTTAGTCAGCTATTGGTATGGGTGATACCAGTCAATGGCCTATTGAAATAGGCTGGGCTTTGACATTAAGATGCCAATCGATGGCTTATTGAAACGGACTGGAAACCGTTAATGAATGGTATCGATATGGTAGGAAGAATTGTGTATCATCTTAAAGAAATAAGATATTGAATGATCGAGAATGATTGACTGTGGCAATGTGACGTCATCGTCGCTAACCAAATAGCAACTAACTCTTATCTCAAATAACAATTAAATCGACTAGTTTATCCGATGTCAATCTTCCTTACTCTTATGCTTTAGGCATTTTTATCAGAGTATAATATCTAATTTTACATGCATAAAATTTTTCATTTATAAACATGTGTCATGTACATCAGGATCTCAAATATTCAGACAACCTAATTTCTCCACATATACAAAACTATGGTATCGTACTGTACATTAGCCAAAGTAACGGCCGACTAAATATACCTTCACGGGATAAGTAGGAAGCGTGCCCCGAAGGTATCTCAAAATCCCAAATGATGCTCCTCTATCCGGAGCGGAATTACTTCAAGTAATCTGTATGAAAAATAGTTGTAAAGGAGTGAGTTTACGCTCAGTAAGAAACTTATGTAAAAGAGCGTATTATATCACTATATGCAGTTTTCCTGCTTGGCTCTATAATGTCATGTAAAATCATTATAAAGCATAGTGCTTATATTTCTTTCGCAAATATCAAATACAAGTAAATCATGCTTTCAAATATTTCTACGGATCTCAAATCACGTGAAATCAAGTAGGCAAATACAAATATTTTCAAATAGATGGGAGACAATTTATATCCAACAGATTCATGCACCAAGTAATTCTCATCATGGTTACAGCAAATATATCCCATAGGGATAATCCAGAGAGATAATGGATACAGCAAATATATCCCATAGGGATAATCCAGAGAGATAATGGATACAGCAAATATATCCCATAAGGGATAATCCAATATAAAAATCTCAAGAGGATACCGCAAATATATCCCGTAAGGGATAATCTTGAGAGATATCAAATAAATGGCGTACCCACGTATTGGCTAGGGATCCTCCCCAAAGTCGAATCAAATAAGAGACTCATGGCCATTGTCTATAGCCCACAGTTTCACTAGTCAGGTGCCGTACTGCGGGTCTGAGGGCTGGACTAGAGCTCCTCAGTCAAATACAAGTAACAAATAATGTGCATGCTCTTTTGAAAGATTCATAGTCTCCAAAACCTTATTCATATAGGTTTTAAACAAGTATGAATATCCTTTCTTAAAACAGGTTCTCAAAACCTTTCTTTCAAATAGGCAGTCGACTAGTCATATATGGCAGTCGACTGCTACGCCATGTTTTGCCTTATTGAATTTCTTTCCCTTTTTGAAATTCAATTATTATATTTTTCAAAATACAAATAGGGCAGTCGACTGGCCCCAAATGGCAGTCGACTGGTTTTGAAACAGAATGTTTCATGAGAATTAGCAGTTGACTAGCCCCCTTGGCAGTCGGCTGGTTTTGAAACAGAATGCTTCTGGACAGATAGCAGTCGACTGGCTCCCCCTGGCAGTCGACTGGTTTGAAATAGAATGGTTTCTGGAAAAATGGCAGTCGACTGGCTCCCTTGGCAGTCGATTGGTTTGAGTCGGTTTTCGAAAAATGGCGTTTTGGATGTCTCTAGGCAGTCGGCTGCTACTTAAGGCAGTCGGCTGCTCCTAGCCTAATTGGTACTAGGAGTAGGACCCAAATTGCCCCTTTTTCCTTCACTTAAAGCAGCTGTTGTTTCTCTCCAAAACAGTTAAAGTAGTTTAAAATATGCAGACATAGTCACCCTACGTCCGTTACATAAATTCCTTACCTCAATTGAGATAAATCCACAAGCTTGGTAGCCAATCTACACTTGTCCTTTCTCACTTCTTCAAGCTGTAAACATCATGACAATTTAAACCTCAATAAACCTACTATATCAACTTTATACAATCCCAAACCATCAAAATATCAACATAAAACCATCTAACTCCCTTACCTTTGCAATTCACCAATTCTTTGGATTTCTAGATCTCCTTATTCACTTGGATTCACTCTCTCATATTACAGGCATAGGTTAAGCTATCGACAGGGATCGTTTTTCTTTAGAGAAGCTTAACGAATCGATGGCCTGAAATGGTGGTTTGTCAAGGTGAGAATTTGAACACTTAGAGGAAAAATATGGAAGCAACGAGAGGGAGAAGGGTTGGAAGCTGCCGTGGCGTGCAAGAGGTGATGATGATGATGAGTCATGGCTTTCATTAAATGCCCATAAATGCATTCTAATCTCCTCATCATCCTATCTCAGCCATTGACCATCCATTGACCCTTTTGACCATTAATTGTTTGACCTTCAATTCCTTTAATTCCCTCTATGTCCCATACACCATATATATATATATATATATATATATATCAGAAATTCATATTTATTCCATTAATTCAAGTTGAAAAACTATACAAGCATAGGAAAATTACAGAAAATTAGGGATTTCACATTCTCCCCACCTTAGAGAATTTGGTCCTCCAAATTCAAGTAAGGTTATGTCTTAAACAATTCCGGATATCTCTCTCTCATCAAGTTCTCTAGTTCCCAAGTAGCTTCTTCTGTAGTATGGTGTTGCCAGAGAACTTTAACTAATGGAATCGTCTTTGATCTCAACACCTTATCTTTCCTATCCAAAATCCGAATCGGTTTCTCCACATAACTCATGTCTTCTTGAATCTCCAAGGGTTCATATTCAATGACATGAGATGGATCCGGATTATACTTCCGAAGCATCGATACATGAAAGACATTGTGTACTCCCGATAACTCCGGAGGTAGTGCCAACCTATAGGCTACATCTCCAACACGATCTAGGATCTCAAATGGTCCGATATAACGAGGACTTCACTTACCTCGTCGGCCAAATCTCATAATCCCTTTGGATGGAGAGACTTTCAAAAACACATAGTCTCCAACCAAAAACTCAAGTGGCCTCCGTCGAACATCTACATAGCTCTTTTGTCGATTCTGAGCTGTCTTAAGTCTTTGACAAATCAGTTTAACATTCTCAGAGGCTTGTTCGACTAAATCTGGAGCCAACAATTTGCGCTCGCCCACTTCTTCCCACCCAATCGGTGATCGACACCGTCTTCCATATAAAGCCTCGTATGGTGCCATCCCGGTGCTTGCATGATAGCTATTATTATAAGCAAACTCAGCCAATGGCAGATGGTCATCCCATGAGCCTTTAAAATCCAAAGCACAAGCTCTCAACATATCCTCGAGCGTCTGAATAGTGCGCTCGGACTGCCCATCAGTCTGCGGATGAAAAGCTGTGCTGAAATTCAGCTGAGATCCCATGGCTTCCTGAAGATGTTCCCAAAAGTGAGAAGTAAACCTGGAATCTCTATCCGATGTGATGCTCACTGGAACATCGTGTAGTCTGACGACTTCTCTCATGTATAAGTCTGCCAAAGCGCTAAGTGTATCTATAGACTTCATAGGTAAGAAGTGAGCTGACTTCGTCAATCTATCCACTATCACCCAAATACCATCATGATTCCTCTTGGTTCTGGGCAATCCCATAATAAAGTCCATCGTAATGTGTTCCCACTTCCACATAGGTATAGGCAGAAGGTGCAGTAATCCTGCTGGCTTTTGATGTTCTACCTTAACCTGTTGACATGTAAGACATTTCGCCACAAAATCAGCTATGTCTTTCTTCATGCCCTTCCACCAATACACCTTGCGAAGATTATGATACATCTTCGTGTTCCCCGGGGTGTAATGTGTACTTAGTGGAATGTGCTTCCGTCAAAATTAGCTTCCTCAATTCATTATCCTCGGGAACACAAATACGGTTATTAAACCTTAAAATTTCATCCTCACCCATATGGAATTCTGAGGTCATACCCGATTGAATTCCCTCTATAGCCTCAATACACTGGACATCCTCTCTCTGAGCAACCCTGATTCTGTCCATAAATTTTGGCTCAATTCTCAAGCTAGCCATTATACCAAATTGCTCAAGAGGTGTAACACTTAAACTGAGGCTTGCAAACTGTTCAAGTAATTCATATTCTCTTATCATCATATAAGCCACTATACTTACATGTTTACGGCTCAGAGCATCCGCCACCACATTAGCTTTCCCTGGGTGGTACATGATCTCACAATCATAGTCCTTCAGAAGCTCTAGCCATCTTCTTTGCCTCATGTTCAATTCCTTCTAGGAGAACAAGTATTTCAGACTTTTATGATCCGTAAAAATCTGAAATTTCTCACCATACAAGTAATGTCTCCATATTTTCAGGGCAAATACTACTGCAGCTAACTCCAAATCATGAGTCGGGTAGTTCTTCTCATGGTCCTTTAACTGTCTAGAACCATAGGCCACTACCTTACCATGCTGCATTAACACACATCCCAAACCTTGCCCTAAGGCATCACTATATATTGCAAATCCTCCTGAACCACTAGGAATGGTGAGGATAGGTGCAGTCGTTAACCTGCGCTTCAACTCTTGGAAACTTTGCTCACAAGCTTCATTCCATTCATACTTCACCTCTTTACGCGTCAGTCTCGTCAATGGAGCAGCTAGCTTTGAGAAACCCTCTATAAATCTTCTATAGTAGCCAGCTAAACCTAAGAAACTCCTAATCTCCGTTATCGTCTTCAGTCTCTCCCATTGGACCACCGCTTCAATCTTTGATGGATCAACTGAAACTCCATCTTTACTGATCACATGACCTAAAAAGGAGATCTGATTCAACCAGAAATCACACTTACTTAGCTTGGCATATAGTCCTCGATCTCTGAGGGTCTCCAAAACAATCCTCAAATGCTGCTCATGTTCTTCCCATGACCTCGAGTACACCAAGATGTCATCGATGAACACAATGACAAACTAGTCTAGGTATTGCTTAAACACATCATTCATCAAGTTCATAAAGGTTGCGGGTGCATTGGTTAATCCAAACGGCATCACCAAGAATTCATAATGGCCATACCGTGTCCTGAATGCAGTCTTAGGGATATCTTCATCTCGGATCTTCAATTGATGATATCCCGACCTCAAGTCTATCTTGGAAAAGACTTGTGCACCCTTGAGCTGATCTAAGAGGTCGTCTATCCTAGGAAGAGGATACTTGTTCTTGATGGTCACCTTATTCAACCATCGGTAGTCTATGCACAATCGCATACTACCATCTTTCTTCCGAACAAATAGCACAGGAGCACCCCAAGGGGATACGCTGGGTCGTATGAATCCCTTGTCCAGCAACTCCTGAAGCTGTTTCTTCAGTTCTTCCAATTCCAGCAACGCCATCCGATAGGGAGATCTCGAAATGGGCTCTGTCCCCGGCACCAAATCGATAGTGAACTCCACTTCCCTATCCGGAGGAAGTCCTGGAAGATCATCCGGAAATACCTCGGGAAATTCCTTAACTACTGGAATTTCATCAAGTTCGGGACGTTTCTGATCTATGTATCCCACATATGCTATAAATCCTTCACACCAGAAGTATAAATCTCAATTAAGTCAAACAAGCAATTATGCTTTTGTATTAAATACTCGCAAACTTTACAACATGGCTAACGGGAGAGGAAAAGATCACGCTCTTAGCATGACAATCTATCATCACATGATTTTCAGCTAACCAATCCATTCCTAATATAACATCAAATCCAGACATATTTAATAGGATTAGGTCAGCTATCGACTCTCTTTCTCCTACCCGTAGCTTACAATTACGATACACTATGTCCATCATTTGGGATTCCCTAAATGGAGTAATTATTTGTAGCAATCTTCCTAACTGCTCAGGCTCAACATTTAATCTCCTAGTAACCATAGGGGAAATAAAAGAGTGCGTAGAGCCTGGATCAAATAAAGCAAGGACATATGTATCATTAAGGTAAATCTTACCCTGAATCATCTTCGATGAAGCATCAGCGGACTCCTTGTCAATGGCAAATACCCGTCCCTGAGTCACTGGCACCTTTCCTTTCTTTGCCGCTGTGGCCTTACGCTGGGGTTGTGTGGTCTTAGATTGTGGTTGAGGGGTCTTTTCTGACTCTTCAGGTGCCCTCTGATTTATCTTGGGACAATCTTTAATTCTATGTCCCTGTTTACCACACCAATAGCATGCCCCACTCGCCAACCGGCAAGGTTGTGCTCCATGAAATTTCCCGCATTGCACACACCTCGGCATCATACTCCTCGGTGAGCTAGCGGTACTACCAACTGGATGTTGGGATCTTTCATCACCTATTTTGATCCCGGTGGATCTAGGAGTTCCTATATCATAATCATCATAACTCCTATTTAACATAATTTCATATAACCATTAAATGAAAGCAATTTGTTTTCTTATAACAACTTGCTTACCTATTGAGGCTCTGTCATAAGGCCTATTCCTCCTAGATGGATATCTATCCCTCGAGGCCTTCTCATCTGACTTCCGCTTCATAGGTTCTTTACCCTTATTCTTCGCTCGGAAGTCTGCCTGATGAAACTCATAGTCCTGCTCACATAGTTGAGCCTTACGGACTACCTCTCCATAGGTAGTGATGTCCAATGGATATAGCTTCGACCTAATGGAAGGTCTCAATCCCTCCATGAATCTGTAGGTCTTATGATCCTCTCTTCTCAGTACTTCAGGATCAAATCTGCTCAGTGTAATGAACTTCGACTCATATTGGCTAACCGTCATACTTCCCTGAGTCAAGTTCAAAAACTCAACCTGTAATCTCCTCTGAGCAGTACGTGGGACATATTGTTCATTAAAAACTTCCACAAATCTATCCCACGTTATTTCAGTATGCTTAGCCTCTAATACTGTCTGAGTAGCCTGCCACCATGGTTCGGCGTCATCCACCAGCAAGTAGGCGGCCAATCCCACTTTTTCTTTCTCTGTACAAGCCAAGTACCCAAATGCTTTGGTGACCGCTTTCATCCAATTTTCCGCGACCAATGGGTCACTGTCCCCTTTGAACTTTGGCGGATCTAGCTTCTTAAACTCCTTTATCAGCGCCACACTGCAGTAAGCCGTAGGATCTCGCCTCTCATTAACTGGGACTGGTGGGGGTTGTACCACCGGAGTAGGAGGTACTGTAGGGTTAACTGCTAGTGCATTTGCGGCCATATTCGAAAAATTAGCCATAAACTGGTTGAACATTGCGGCCATATTTTCCATATGTTTCTCCATTTTAGCTAGTCTCGTATTCGGGCTATGCGGTGGAGATGAAGGAGAAGACTATGTCTGGGGCGGTTCATCACGACCCCGTCCTCGTCCTCGTCTAGTACCCCTCCTTCGAGTACTCGTTCTGTTAAGATTATGATCAAATAACATCATTTAGTATAACCTTGAGCCGTTATACTACTCAAAATCAAGTAAGCTAGTACAGTACATTGGGGAATTACTCTAATTCTAGCTTATTGACATCGACAAACTTCAGTCGAATCTGCTCTGATACCAATCTGTGACGTCCTCGTCACTAACCAAATAGCAACTAACTCTTATCTCAAATAACAATTAAATCGACTAGTTTATCCGATGTCAATCTTCCTTACTCTTATGCTTTAGGCATTTTTATCAGAGTATAATATCTAATTTCACATGCATAAAATTTTTCATTTATAAACATGTGTCATGTACATCAGGATCTCAAATATTCAGACAACCTAATTTCCCCACATATACAAAACTATGGTATCGTACTGTACATAAGCCGAAGTAACGGCCGACTAAATATACCTTCACGGGATAAGTAGGAAGCGTGCCCCGAAGGTATCTCAAAATGCCAAATGATGCTCCTCTATCCGAAGCGGAATTACTTCAAGTAATCTGTATGAAAAATAGTTGTAAAGGAGTGAGTTTACGCTCAGTAAGAAACTTATGTAAAAGAGCGTATTATATCACTATATGCAGTTTTCCTGCTTGGCTCTATAATGTCATGTAAAATTATTATAAAGCATAGTGCTTATATTTCTTTCGCAAATATCAAATACAAGTAAATCATGCTTTCAAATATTTCCACGGATCTCAAATCACGTGAAATCAAGTAGGCAAATACAAATATTTTCAAATAGATGGGAGACAATTTATATCCAACAGATTCATGCACCAAGTAATTCTCATCATGGATACAGCAAATATATACCATAGGGATAATCCAGAGAGATAATGGATACAGCAAATATATCCCATATGGATAATCCAGAGAGATAATGGATACAGCAAATATATCCCATAAGGGATAATCCAATATAAAAATCTCAAGAGGATACCGCAAATATATCCCGTAAGGGATAATCCTAAGAGATATCAAATAAATGGCGTACCCACGTATGGGCCAGGGATCCTCCCCAAAGCCGAATCAAATAAGAGACTCATGGCCATTGTCTATAGCCCACAGTTTCACTAGTCAGGTGCCGTACTGCGGGTCTGAGGGCTGGACTAGAGCTCCTCAGTCAAATACAAGTAACAAATAATGTGCATGCTCTTTTGAGAGATTCATAGTCTCCAAAACCTTATTCATATAGGTTTTAAACAAGTATGAATATCCTTTCTTAAAACAGGTTCTCAAAACCTTTCTTTCAAATAGGCAGTCGACTGGTCATATATGGCAGTCGACTGCTACCCCATGTTTTGCCTTATTGAATTTCTTTCCCTTTTTGAAATTCAATTATTATATTTTTCAAAATACAAATAGGGCAGTCGACTGGTTTTGAAACAGAATGTTTCGCGAGAATTAGCAGTCGACTAGCCCCCTTGGCAGTCGGCTGGTTTTGAAACAGAATGCTTCTGGACAGATAGCAGTCGACTGGCTCTCCCTGGCAGTCGACTGGTTTGAAACAGAATGGTTTCTGGAAAAATGGCAGTCGACTGGCTCCCTTGGCAGTCGACTGGTTTGAAACAGAATGGTTTCTGGAAAAATGGCAGTCGACTGGCTCCCTTGACAGTCGACTGGTGTGAGTCGGTTTTCGAAAAACGGCGTTTTGGATGTCTTAAGGCAGTCGGCTGCTACTTAAGGCAGTCGGCTGCTCCTAGCCTAATTGTACTAGGAGTAGGACCCAAATTGCCCCTTTTTCCTTCACTTAAAGCAGCGTTGTTTCTCTCCAAAACAGTTAAAGTAGTTTAAAATATGTAGACATAGTCACCCTACGTCCGTTACATAAATTCCTTACCTCAATTGAGATAAATCCACAAGCTTGGTAGCCAATCTACACTTGTCCTTTCTCACTTCTTCAAGCTGTAAACATCATGACAATTTAAACCTCAATAAACCTACTATATCAACTTTATACAATCCCAAACCATCAAAATATCAATATAAAACCATCTAACTCCCTTACCTTTGCAATTCACCAATTCTTTGGATTTCTAGATCTCCTTATTCACTTGGATTCACTCTCTCATAGTACAGGCATAGGTTAAGCTATCGACAGGGATCGTTTTTCTTTAGAGAAGCTTAATGAATCGATGGCCTGAAATGGTGGTTTGTCAAGGTGAGAATTTGAACACTTAGAGGAAAAATATGGAAGCAACGAGAGGGAGAAGGGCTGGAAGCTACCGTGGGGTGCAAGAGGTGATGATGATGATGAGTCATGGCTTTCATTAAATGCCCATAAATGCATTCTAATCTCCTCATCATCCTATCTCAGCCATTGACCATCCATTGACCCTTTTGACCATTAATTGTTTGACCTTCAATTCCTTTAATTCCCTCAATGTCCCATACACCATATATATATATATATCAGAAATTCATATTTATTCCATTAATTCAAGTTGAAAAACTATACAAGCATAGGAAAATTACAGAAAATTGGGGATTTCACAGGCAATTTATATGGGAGATAATGGAATGATTGTATAAAATATGATCGATATGTGAATTGAAAAAGATTTAAAGAAGTAAAGAAATCGCCAACGAAATTAATCAAACAAAAGTATATGGTTTGATTGAAGGTACAATCTCACCTTAATTGTGAAGACTATTGGAAAATGAAAATTTGATTTTAAATTGTAAGAGAACGCTTATTGCAAAGAGTGAAATGACAAAACACATTAGAAGTATAGAGGGGACGATATGGATTGTGGACAAGAAGGAGAAAGCCTTGAGGTCAAAGTCCCTTCCCTTGATGAAGGTCCTTTGGTAGCATCATTTATATAAAGAGGCTACTTGGAAACTTAAGAGCTTAATGAAAGAGAAAGATCTTCACCTTTTTTGGATTGAATAAAAGAAATAAAGTGATACGGAAGCGATTTAAGAATGATTGTTTAAATGGAATTACTTTTCCATTATCAGACTCTTTAGATTCTCATGTGCCACAGACGAAATATGACTATGAAATGATGAGTGTATGTGAAGTTCCAGTGAGCGTTATAAATGATAGGAGTCTCCAATTTGCCATATGCTTATGGAAAACAGCAAAGGCCTTGAGATTCCAAAGCTACTGACAGCACCGCTTAGCACTGATGTAAAAAATACGAGCGTAATATGTAAACGCTCCATGATATTGATGGAGCGTGTGTGTGAGATTTGAAAGCTACTGGGACAATTACATACTATTGATTGAATTAGTAAACGATAGTTACCAAACTTTCTCGACTTGGTGCCAAATGAGAGAAACGGATGATAAATAGTGTAAAACAACTATTATGTGAAAAGAGATGAAAGAGATAACTCCCAAATGATAAGAAAATTTTAGGGAGCATGGATATATGGTGAAAAATGATATGTAATGGTTTAAAAAGGTGATTTTGATGTTGAAAGCATACTGGTAGTAATACTTAAAAGATAATTGAGAGGACAAGAATTATAAGCATACGGAACAGTATTACCTTTTACTTAAGTTCAATTTGGAGGACCGAATTTCTTAAGGTGGAGAGGATGTGATAACCGAGAATTTTTCCATGTTTAGTATTAAATTACTTGGGAATTTAATTTATGCAAATAAATAAGCAAAAGTAAATAAATAAATTTATTTATGAGATGAGAATATTGTTGGAATTCCCAAAACTGATGCAGTAATGAAGTTGAGGAAATTGTTTTGAATAATTATCGAATATTAAGAGATCCAAATATTAAAGAAATGAAAGTGAGTATTTACTTTGGATATTAAGAAATCCAAAAATTGGAGAAAAAAAATGTGTATATATATTATTATTAATTAATAATTATATCTATAAATATTTATTTATAGATATAATTATTTAAAAAAAAAAGGGAAAGGAGCGGAAATCGGGTATCCCGATTCCCTCCCAAATTTTCTTTCCCCCCCTCTGTTACAAAACAGAAGAGAGGACCAAGTTGCAGCCTCCCCCCGGTCAGTGAGAAGAAAAGAGAGGTGGGAGGAGGCGCCGTCGCCGGCCAAAAAGGGAGAGAAGGAAGTTGCCGGCTATGAAAAAGAAAAAGGGAGAGGCAGAAAATGAGAAGGAAACCAAAAGAAAAGAAAACTGAGAAGAGGAAAAGGAGAAGGGAAACGGCGATGCCGACCGGTTCAGGCACCACCACCACCATCGGCGTCACCAGCGAAGGCCGACCAAGAGGAACGGGGTAACCGGCGGTGAAGGGGAAGAGAAAAGGAGGGAGAAAAAGAGGAGAGAAAGGTCGAAAAACCCACCTCCAGAACCGCCACCGCTGGTGCCACCTCTCTGGAAATGAAGGCCAGATCAGACTTCGTGGCAATCGCAGGATGCTATAGGGTGGTTGAATCGTCGAAAATGATGGCCGCCATGGCTAAACCGACCAAGCCAAACTGAACCGGCTAAGCCAAGCTGAATCAGCCCAAACTCGACTCGACCTAATTCAGAAAAGAAAAAGAAAAGAAAAAGGAAGAAAGGAAAAAGATGAAAAGAAGAGAAAAAGAGAAAGAAAAAGAAAAGAAAAAAAAGAAGAAAAGAAAAGAAAAAAAAAAAAAAAAAAAGAAAAGGAAAAGGAAGAAGAAGAAGAAGAAATGGGTAAGGAAAATTAAAAGATTTTGCCATATTTCAATGAAATTTATTAGAAATTGTTGGATTATTTTCTAAATGAAAATGTGTTAATTATTGAAATTGTAGCAAAACGGAAATGAGACGAATGGTGGAGTTCGACAAGGCTCGAAAATCGAAAAGTGCGCTAAGCTTTGGCGAATAGGTAAGATACTTTTATAAAGCATTAGTAGCATTATATTGTATGTGGGATTATGATTTTTATATGATGCATTGATGGAATGATTTTTAATGGAATTGTGATTTTTTAATATGATACATTGATTGAATTGATGTTAAAAAAATGCTAAGAGGACCCACAACTGATGGTGGGGTTCTTAGTAGAGACATAGGAATTGTGAGAATCAACGGCTGTGGTATAAATTGTGTTTTCCTTGCAGGAGGTTTAGTGAAAATTAAGCCGTTATGCTGCCGAAATTCTTAGGAAAACGTTGAGGAAAAAGATTTAAGTTTCTCACGTAAATGGAATTTTGGAAATAATTATTGAAAAATAAACATTGAAAGGACTTTATGATATTACCGGAAAAGTTTGATATTGAAATCGATGAGAAGATAGATCGTTGAAACATGATAATGTGATGAATTATATGGTTTAAACCTTATAGAATTGATAAATCAAGTAATTTTAATATCTCAAATGGTATCAAATTGAGATTGAGGTGGAATTATTTATTAGACGGATCACGGATAAAAGTGATGATGATTATATGATACAACTTAAAAGAGAAAAATCGAAGTTGTGATTTAGATGGTCGAATGATAGAATTGCGAAATTATCAATCGAGTGATGATTATAGAATTGATAGATTCAAATAAATGGATCGTCTTAGTGATATGATTGAGATAATGATAATAAGAAAGTAGATTGTGATATCTTATGGACATTTGATAGAACAGACGTTTACATAAAACTGTACTTGTACATATCGAGGTTAAATAGATGTGAACTGAGATTTTTGCAATAATATGGATAGTCGCAAGGCGACTTAAATGATTGAAACACTGTTGATAGTGGAAATTGGCAAATTCTTTTAAGTGGGTAAATTGCCAATCAAAAATTGAATTGATGATGTTTTATAGATAATCCTGGCATGATATTACATTCTACAGGCCATATGAAAAGTGAATTGAGGATTGTGATATGATTTTATGATAGTGAATGAAATTGAACCGCAAGTCGAAAATTCTGAATATCTACCAATAGGTCAAACCATAAATGGATTTGATAAGCGATTATTGATCTTGTGGTTCTATGATCCTTGATGTCGACTCTGGAATAGATATCGAAAAAGGATATTGAATACCAAATGGTTTGAATACCAAGTGATCTGATTATTGAACAATTAGAGTACTAAACAATTGGAATATTGAATGATTTGAATAGTGATTTACTGATTGGACAGAAAGAAAGTCTTGAAATCGAATAATTGATGGTGATAAAGTTAAATGAATCGCTTCACTGTATTTGATGAAAATATTACTGAAGTTGCATACTGAAATGTTTTATAGCATCGCTTTTAAGTATAACTTATTACAACTTGAGATGTTATACTAAAACTTATATGAATGCTATAAAGTATAGATTAGTTTTAAAAAAGGAAAGTATATGGTAGATACACATTTTTATATATGAAACATCTTAAAGAATTTTACCATATGCTTTACATGATTTTGACATGAAAAGATAAAGATTTAAATGTTTTATGAGACTGTAGGCAACCTAAAAGAATTAAACTCAATAAAGCATAATGGAAACCGCCTAATTGGAGCTTTGCTCATTAGGCAGAGATGCTTGTCCGACAATAGTCGTGGACAGGTCTCAGTCACGCCTGATCAGTAGGGCTGAGAGAGATGAGGTCTATGGCTATAGATAGCGCCCTAGTTGGTTTCCAGGGGACGATGACAAGATTTTCAGTGCTAGCTACAGTGATTTAAGTCTTTATTGATAGAGATGATAGGGATCTAACCTAATCTCTAACCGATATGATATGAAGTCTAGAGTATGATTTTATTGATATGAACTCTAGACTTGACATGATTTATACAGTACATGAAACATACTTGAGATGAATATGAAATATGTTTAGAAATTGTACATGTTTTAAACATGTTTTAAAAGTACATGATATATGATTTCGACACCTATATGATTTATATATGATTTTGTGTCGAACATGACATGATATGCGGTCTAGAGTATAGTTTGATTTGGCATGAACTCTAGACCTGATATAACTTACAGTATATGTTTTAAAAGTACATGATATATGATTTCGACACCTATATGATTTATATATGATTTTGTGTCGAACATGACATGATATGCGGTCTAGAGTATAGTTTGATTGACATGAACTCTAGACCTGATATGACTTACAGCATATGTTTTAAAAGTACATGATATATGATTTCGACACCTATATGATTTGTATATGATTTTGTGTCGAACATGACATGATATGAGGTATAGAGTATAGTTTGATTTGATATGAACTCTAGACCTGATATGACTTAAAGTATATGAAAAATGTTTTGAAACACATGTTTCAGACATGCTCTAAAAACGAATACGTGATTTGCAATTTTACATGCATCGATCATGTTTTGAAAGTAATTATGAAATGAATTGAAAGTTATATGTGGAGCATGTTTTGAATTATATATGATATGATTTGAAATGATAGCAGTTTATACAGTGAAGTTACATAAGCTGCTTACTAAATCATTAGTGTATTGTACAAAAACATGAAGAGTATATGAGGAGTATCACGATTTGGTGGTAATGATATTTCGTCCACATAATGTCATAATATGATATGATACATGAATATAGAATTTATACGAAGAGGATTATGACTTCGTACCACCGTGATCATGATTTCTCTATATGGAAAGTGATATGAGATGATAGAATACAGGAGTACGATTCTGAAACATAAAGTTATGTGATGTGATATCTCAATTGGACATGATGTACTCTGAGATTGAGGAAAGTATGGACTGATAGTATATGACATTCAAATTGGACACGACATATTGTTGTGCGATGCACTATAGTATAGTGATGAGAAAACCGAAAAGTGATTATGATGATTTATTTAGAAGTTTGAGTGATAGACAGATGACAAGAATTGAGATAATGAATTGCTATCGATGAAAAAGGATTAACTGTAATTGCAAACTTGCAAGTTTTAAGCATTGCGGTTTAAGGCAGTAGAATCCTACTCTTATATTTATATTAGTATCTTACTGAGCTGTGGTTTTGCTCACCCCACTAAATTTCATATCTTTCAGACTATTGAAGTTAACATCTGCCATGCGAGCTGCTAAGTGGGCATTAGAGACGGTATCTAAGTTGGGTACTGGCCACCGTTCTTCGAATCCGCTTCATTGCCTGGAGGTATACGTTCTTTGTAAATCTCTTGTTTACATGTACAGACTTTAATTAATACACAGTACGTATTTTGTTCAACGAGTCTAGATGTAACTTAGAAGTGTGATAAATTATTATATAGAGGATCAATGAAAGTAAAGTAGTAACTACACTGACATCGAATACAAACCTTAAAATGAAAAAGAAAAATTTAGTCCATAAATTTGTAGACTAAGAAAAAGTATGAGAAATAAGTGAAAGTTGCGGTCTTCGGGCCGTGACAAAATTATACTCCCATCACCATTCATTCCTCTTGACCCAATAATAACCCCAAACCTTAAATTTAATTTCTTTCATGAATTTTATGACCTGGATTATATTTATTATCTTCCCATGTTATCATTTTTTATTAAACCTATTTTAAAATCACTAAATTTCCATTATCATAACTATGGCCGAATGTCCTTGAAATTCTATGCTTTCCATTTTTCCAATTTTGATTACATAATTGATCCTTAAGTGTCTTCTTACATTAATTTCATCACCATCAATTACTAAAATCATTCTATCATCTTCACACTTTATCATGGCCAAATGACCCCTAAATAATTAACTACATTTATCATTTCACTTATTTATAAATTCATCTTACATTTACTACACTAGCAGCCCTGTTTTTCATCATTTTAAGCATTAAAAATCAACACTATCATTCCTCAATTTTCCCTACAACTGGCTGTACCATGTGGTTTTAATTTGGGTTTATGTTAATTTTATTTTATGGTTATATTTTAATATCATGATCAGCCTTTATTCATTGCTTTTCCATGCCACAAATCACCATAGGCTAGCTGCACCATGCTATTCCAATTCACTCCATCTTCATCTTTCTTCCACTATGACCAAATGGCCTCTATAACAATAAATTCATTATTTCATTTTAGTCAATGAACCTAAGTACATGTGCTGCCTTCCTACTCATATTTTTCCACCATTTAGGCATCAAAAGTCAGCACTTATTTCCTTCATTTTTCCCATAGCCAGCTGTCCATATTTGACTTATTTCATGTTTTTATTAATTAATTTTTTATGATTTTTTCGAGTCCATGATCAGCCTCTATTTTTGACTTCCATGGCTAACGCCATCATCATCAACCAACAGCAATTATAATTTGTGCCACCTATAGCAGAATTTCCAGCCATTCATGCCACTTTCCCATTTTCTTAACATAGTCGGCTGCACCAAATTACATAACTCATGTTTGTGTTAAATAAATCTTATGACTATATTTGTTTTCATGGCCTGATTTCCTTCTCCATAGTCATGCCATTCAGCACCAAACACACAAATCATATTTTTATCAAATATAAACTTAGGACTACAATTAACTCATGGCCAGCCTCACATCTTCATCATCAAGTCAGCCCCTATTTATCTACATATATATATATATATGTGTTTATTTATTTTTTACTATTATTATTATTATTATTATTATGTTTAGCCTTCATGTTCTGTCTTCACGCCACACACACAGCCTTTAGTTTTTTTTATTCACGTCACAACAGCAAAAATTCAGCCCCTCAAATACCATGACCAGACCTCCTAATATGGTTCTTATATATTTTCACTTCAATCCAAAATTATATCCGTCATCTACACATCAAATCCAAGCAAATACACAAGATTCAAATGCAGAAAATTAAAGCTGCGTGTGTTACTTGTACAGAGGCGTTACTGCCAGCAATAGGGCAGGGTATTTTTGGTGGCCTTTGGCTGAGGTTTTTGGATGGTCAAAGAGCTCTTAGGATGGGGAGAAATTTCAATGGAAGGACCTAGGTGAATCAGTGAAGGGAAGATGAATTCTACTTGGCTAACATGAGGAACGGTTTGGAGAGGAAGAAGAAAAACATGGGGCTGAAGCAGAATAGAACGATGGAGAGGCTGGAAGCTTATAGAAATTGCTAAATTATGTTGTGTTGTCTCCCTTTTATTGGCCATTAATTTTATTTAATTTTATAATTTCTGATATGGTCCCTAAAAGTCCAAAATGTCCTCTAAAAATCACTTATTTACTCACTTTGCCACTACACAGTATACTTCCTGTCCATAACAGATTTTTCCATTAAATTTTTATTTATTTCCTTTATTTTTTGAGCCAATTTAGTCAAAAATTGACTATTTTGACTAGCACTTGAGAATTTACCAATTTGCCCATGTACAACTTCAATAATTTCATTTCTATCCCACTTATATTTTATTATTTTTATTTTCAGGTTTAATATTTTTATTTTATTATTATTCCTATATTTAAGTCAAATAAGGTCAAAGGTTGACTTTCAAGGTGGTTTGACTAAGTTTGGGTAGTGAAATTACTAAACTACCCATAAATGAATGATTTTCGTTTCGTTCGTGTTGTTTTTAGCATTGTTGCGTAATTCGATTCGCAGGCTAAATCCACGTGAAACTACTTTATGCAAAGCTTCTCCTATAACAGTAGGTGGGTTCAAATTCAATTTGGTTTAACCGTTATTTAAAAAATTTCTTCCTAGGTACGGACACGATCGTCATTTTTGAATTTGTTGGGCTTGAACTGAGATATGCTTATCTTAAGGAATTCGAAAACATGGTCTTCTTGACCTTTTGGCATTTTGGGCCCAATTTTCACATTTTTCTACTTCAAAGGCTATTCGAGTTACAGATGACCTTGTGGGGCCCACTTGACTATTTTTCCGATAACTCCATAATACAGGGAAATTTATTTCCGTAACTTCACTTAATATTTCACTTCAGCACCTTCAATAGATATAGGAAAAATAGAGAATTTTGGGCTCTCACATATATTATATATATTTTCTATTAACAATTATATGTATACTTATATTAACACTTTTATATGTATAAATTTATTCTTGACATATATTATATATATATATATTTGTATATTTAAAACTTATACTTCAATATAATTATTTTTTTTTAAAAACATATGTATATATATATAATGTCTATATATATTATAATCCTTAAAACATTTATTTTTCCTATTTTATTATTTATTACTATATATATACATATACTTTAATTAAAAATAATCTTTATTGTTTATATAAATATACATATATATATACACACACACATATGTATATATGTGTATATATATTGATATATATATATATATATATATATATTTTATTTGTTATTTAATATATATATATACACACACAAACATACACATTTATTTAGATATAAGGAATGATAAACAATATATATTTACTATACATCTCTATTTGTTTACATTTTTAAATTTCTTTATAGCCAAAATAAATTTCTATCTATTAAATCTCCAATTTGTAAATAGAACAAGTGCCATAATCCAAAATATTTCAATCTTATAATAATTTATTTATTTACTCTAACTTATTTATTAACATCAGTAGTTAAATTTACATATCCCTAATTCCAAAAATGAGAGAATTCTCAGTTATCACACATGTCGATTCTCGAATGATAACTATTATTATAGGCGAATTCCTCCAGTGGAAGATGGTCATCCCAGAAGCCTTTAAAATCTAGCGCACAAGCTCTAAACATATCTTCGAGCGTCTGGACACTGCGCTCGGACTTACAGTCAGTCTGCGGATGGAAAGCTGTGCTAAAATTCAAACGAGATCCCATAGCTTCTTGAAATCTCTCCCAAAAATGAGAAGTGATCTGGAATCTCTGTCAGAAGTGATCTGGAATCTCTGTCAGAAGTGATGCTCATTGGAATACCATGCAACCTAACAATCTTCCGAAGATACGATCGGCTAAGGCATTCAAAGAATCTGTAGACTTAATAGCCAGAAAGTGGGCGGACTTCGTCAATTTGTCAATAATCACCCATATAGCATCATGATTCCGCCTGGTCCTCGGTAAACCCATGATGAAATCCATGGTGATGTGCACCCATTTCCATGTTGGGATCTACAGAGGCTGAAGTAACGCTGCCGATATCTGATGCTCCACTTTAACCTACTGGCAGGTGAGACATCTAGCAACAAACTCCGTGATGTCCCCTTGTTATTAGGCCACCAATACACCTTATGCAGATTCTGATACATCTTATTATTGCCCAGATGCAAGGTGTACTTAGAACTATGTGCCTCTGCTAAATCAACTCCCGTAGCTGCTTATTCTCAGGTATACAGATCCTATTCTGGAACTTCAGAATGCCGTCAGTGCCAATCACATAATCTAACTGAACTCCCAATTGCAACTGACTAGCAATTTCAATGCAACTCGGATCCTCCCTCTGAGCATTTCTGATCTGATCCATCAGTCCTAACTCTATCCAAAAACAAGCCACTAATCTATACTTCTCAGAAGGAGAAATGTCCAAACCGAGGCTCGCAAACTATTCTAAAAGCTCATATTCCCGAACCATCATATAAGATAGCATCCCTAAATGCTTTCTGCTCAGTGCATTAACAACCACATTAGCCTTCCCCAGATGATATTGAATCTCGCAGTTATAGTCTTTTAGTAACTCTATCCATTTGCGCTACCTCATATTTAATTCTTTTTGCTAGAACAAATATTTTAAGCTTTTATGATCAGTAAATACGTGAAATCTCTCGCCATATAGATAGTACCGCTATATCTTTAAAGCAAACACCATGGCAGTAAGTTCCAGGTCATGTGCGGGATAATTCCTTTCGTGATCCTTCAGTTGACAGGATCCGTAAGCAACCACCTTTCTATATTGCATCAGCATGCAACCCAAACCTTGGGAGAAGGCATCACTGCATGTGGAAAATCCTCCAGAACCACTCGGGATGGCCAGAATCAGTGCTGTGGTCAACCACCGCTTCAGTTCTTGAAAACTGCACTCACACGCATCAGTCCACTCAAACTTTACTCCTTTACATGTGAGACTCATACTGGTCCACTGTCATAGTCCCCTGCTTAAACTCATAAACTCTGACTTTAGTTTCATCAGCGTTGTACTTGGAATATACTACCTAAAAAAGGCCTCTTGGAAAAACCGCCTAAGTCAACACAAGGTGTTTGGCCGACAGAACTATCCTGGTGGACTTTCACATATACTCTGCATCACCCACCAGTAACAATGTAGCGAACCCAACCTTCTCGATCTCAAAACAAGTCATATAATCGAACAGCTTCTCCAACTCATTAATCCACTCCTCTGTTGCCATCGGATCCTTCTCCCTTCTGAACTTTAGTGGATCTAATTTCTTAAGTTGTCGAATCAGATTAGCATCACAGCCCCTAACTAGAACTCGCCTCAACTGCTCAGGAATTTGGGGCTAAGGTGTGGTGGGGGTTGTACTAGTTGCAGTTCTGGCTGTGGCGCAGGTTGTGGCGCTTGTGGTGGAGGTCAAGGTTGTGCTTGCTCAAGTGCCGGTGCTCAATTAAAACTCTCAATAAAGTCTGCTACAATTCGGTCCAGCCTGGACATTTGTGTGTCTAAACTCTTAGGCTGTGGAGGGAGAGCTGCCTCCAGCATCGGCTCTAGAGTAGGCTCTAGGGTAGGCTGTACACGCCTAGGGTGTCCCCTGGGGTGTCCCTTACCCTGTTCGATATCTCATCGCATATTTGACATACTGCACCACAACAAATTGCACAAACACTACAAGAAATTGGACTTTCAGTGACGGAATTTTTGAGACGGAAATTTCCGTTACAAGTTCTTACGAATTTGCAACGGATTTGCAACGGATTAGTAACGGAACTAAAAAAAGTAATAGTGACAAATTTAGCTACGGATTTGTTACGGAAAAACCGTTACAAATTTGTAACAGAATAAATTCCGTTAGAAATTCCGAAGCTAAAGAGGCGCGAGTGAACAGTGTCATATCCCGCCAAATTTATGATGAATTTTGAGACGGAAATTTCCGTCTCAAAATCCGTCTCTAATATTAGAATCGGATTTTGAGACGGAATTTTCCGTCTCGAATTAACCAAAGTAAAGAAGGATAAGTTTTAAGGGTTTTGAGACGGAAAATTCCGTCTCAAAATCCGAGTCTAATATTAGAGACGGATATTAAGACGGAATTTTCCGTCTCAAATTAAATGAGAGAAAAGGAAAAAATGTTTTAAGGGTTTTGAGACGGAAAATTCCGTCACAAAATCGGATTCTAATATTAGAGACGGATTTTGAGACGGAATTTTCCGTCTCAAATTAACCAGCAAAGAGAAAAAATGTTTTATATCAAAATTGAGACGGAAAATTCCGTCTCAAAATCCGTCTCTAATATTAGAATCGGATTTTGAGACGGAATTTTCCGTCTCAAATTAAACGATAAGTTTTAAGGGTTTTGAGACGGAAAATTCCGTCTCAAAATCCGATTCTAATTTTAGAGACGGACATTAAGACGGAATTTTCCGTCTCAAATTAAATCAGAGAAAGGAAAAAATGTTTTAAGGGTTTTGAGACGGAAAATTCCGTCACAAAATCGGATTCTAACATTAGAGACGGATTTTGAGACGGAATTTTCCGTCTCAAATTAAGAAAAATGTTTTAAGCGCTTCGAGACGGAAAATTCCGTCTCAAAATCGGATTTTAATATTAGAGACGGATTTTGAGACGGAATTTTCCGTCTCAAATTAACCAGCAAAGAGAAAAAAAACCCTTTTGGGGCTTTGAGACGGAAAATTCCGTCTCAAAATCCGTCTCTAATATTAGAATCCGATTTTGAGACAGAATTTTCCGTCTCGAATTAACCAACGCAAAGAAAAAAGTTTTTAAGGGTTTTGAGACGGAAAATTCCGTCTCAAAATCCGTCTCTAATATTAGAATCCGATTTGGAGACGGAATTTTCCGTCTCAAAATGTGGGAAAAAATGTTTTAATGGTTTTGAGACGGAAAATTCCGTCTGAAAATCCGTTTCTAATATTAGAAACGGATTTTCAGACGGAATTTTCCGTCTCAAAACCATTAAAACATTTTTGTCCTTTTTGTTGGTTAATTAGAGACGGAAAATTCCGTCTCAAAATCCGTCTCTAATGTTAGAGACGGATTTTGAGACGGAATTTTCCGTCTCTAATATTATAGTATATAAATTAATATTATAAATTATTTTATAATATTAATAATATAATAATTTTTTTTTGTTTAATGTTGTATAATATTGTTTTGAGTAAATAAATTATAAATAATTTCATTTTTTCCTGATAAAAAAATTATCATTTTAATACAAAAAACTGTAATAATGTTATTTTTTAATTAAAATAATATTATTTAATTGATATTAAAAATATATGACAATTTTGTGACGGATTTAGCTACCAAAAATCCGTCTCAAAATTTTTCTTCACTTCCCGCCTAACACTTTTGTTTACCGCCAGCGAGCTTCTGCAATTTCTCATTTCCCGTTAGCAATGAAAGAACAACAAACCAATACCAAGCATTTTCCTCACCCATTCGGCCTCCCTCACCGCCCCAGCCATTTTGCCCCGTTTCCCGTTAGCTGAGAAAGAAAATAAAAACCTTTACCCAGGCAAAATCCCTCACCCAATCGGCCTCCCTCACCGCCCCAGCCATTTTGCCCCGTTTCCCGTTAGCTGAGAAAGAACAAAAAAACTAAACCAAGCAGAATATCCCTCACCCCGACTCCTCCCGCTGGCCACAGCCACCCACCTATGGCGCCGACGTCAAGCCAGCCGCCCTTCCCGCTCCGCGCCACCTCCTCGAACTCCCCTGCGCGCCTCCCCACTGCCTCTCCCTTTCGCGCCTCTACAGTGACAGTGTCGAGAGAAGCAGCTGCCGCCGGTCGCAGCCTACTCCCTTGACAGATTATCACTACTGGTATATCTCCTCTCACATTGATTCTGATTTTGTTTATAAAAAATTGGCTTAAAACCTAGGGAAAATTGGGATAGAAAAATTTTGTAGGATGGATCTTATTCTCAATTTGACAGGATTGATCCACCTCTTAATAGAAAATTAGATGAACAATTGAGATGGTTCAGTGTTTTAGTTGCTCCTTTAAGCAAAATTTATGTCTATTTTAGACTTTTACAATTGCAAATTGGATTTTAAAAACTAACTTAAGAACATGAGAGGAAACACCAAGGAAAAAAAGGCATATTCTGATTTCTGCAGTTATATAAGTCTGTCATTGCATCATGTTTAGTAACAAAATTTATTATCTAGGACTACACTACACTTGCAGTTCTTAATTTGATTATTTATTCTCACAAGGAAGAAAACTAGATATGCACATACGGTAGAAAACAGAAAATTGCAGTCAAATCTTGATGTAAAAGATAGACGAAGATGTAGAAACCAAGCATTCTCACTAGACAGAAATGTGATGAATCTCATTGAGTTTAAAGAGCATGATCAGTCGGGCTATGGACCCATTAGCTAAAAAACCCTATAGTAAACATACTTCCAAGGTGAAATTATCCGTACTTAAACTAAAGAAGGTAGTAATACTAATCAATGGGATTCTGCTACACAAACCTTCTTTACTCCCTCCAGCCGAGTAAAAAACTGCTATCTTTGCAAAAGTTAAAGACTGGCTGCTCATTCTTGCTAACTTTGTGAATCTTCTCATGTTTGATCTCACTAGTTTTAAATGTTCTACTTCACATGAGCTGCAATTATGAACAACTTACCAAACGATTTCCTTCCACAGTGAGTGAAATGAATATAGTATACTATTAACATCTTTTTTTATATTTTTTTTTTTTTAAAAAGAGGGGGTGTCGGGTTGGGAGGGAGTGGACTTCATTTACCTGTACCCTGTGGTTTGATCAGCTTTACTGAGGTCTTTGTCACCCACCTTCAATCCAAAAATCAAATGCTTGTGATATAGAAAAAGAATTTGGTATTGTTAAATGATGTTAAGGTTCCTTTCTCTGCCACTGTGCTAGCTTACATATTGTACCAACCAGTCCAAGCTCTGTTTAATCAACATTATCAGTGAATTTGATAGTGAACCAATGATAAATATGAAAATAGCAGAAAGGTCGAGCAGTAAATGATTATGAATCACCAGCATTATCAAGCATTAAGAGAAAATTAATGATGGAAAAGAGGAATGTTTTATAGTATAATTCCATTGTTTAGTAGCCATACCATCATGCATTTAGGCAAATCATTAGTTCTCATTTCTGTTTTCTTTCACCTTAAAAATTCAGAGCAAGCTAATTTTCTGCTATATTTTATAATAATAATAATGTATATTTATTATCATTTTGCTACCTAAATGCATTTTATTTTTGATTAAATGTTTAATATTTGAATTTTCATCATTGCAGGAATTTCAGAATTGGAATTAAGGAGTATTCTACAGAGAAATTGTTGGTAAATTCAAAATCCTATCTTTCTTATTTTATGATATATGCGATTAAATAAATTTGTTTTCATATATATATATATGTATGTATTAAAAATTTGCTTGTTTGTGGTTATTGAATTGGTGAAATTTTAATATTTATGATTAATTTAGAATTTTGGTTTTACGGTTATACTAGATTATGGGATTGGTTTGTTGAATTTGTTTTGTAGTTATATTGAATTAAGATTAGATGTCATAATTTTTTTTGCAGTGATTTATTTAATTGTGCCAAATGGATAAAGATAGATCTTGGATGTATTGTCGGTTAGATGAAAATGGTTATATTACTGAGGAGTATTTGAATGGGGTTGAGGAGTTTATTGGTTTTGCATTTTCTAATGTGGAGTTTGCAAGTGGAAATAGAATAAAATGCCCTTGCACAAAATGTCAAAATAGATATTTTTTGGAAGCAGATAAGGTGCGGGAACATCTTTTTTACAAAGGTTTTTGTATTGGTTATACCATTTGGGATAAACATGGAGAAGTTCGACATGAGCAGTCTTCAACAAGTAGAGATGGGTTTCGGGATCCTATTTTTGCAGTATATGAAGAACAAAATTCATATGGTAGAATGGTGATGGATGCTTTTTGTTCGAACTCAAATGCTAATGAGTCAAGATTCGATGTGCAACAACCAAATTCATCGAATGAATACTTTTATTCATTGTTGAATGATGCGAATGAACCTTTATGGTCTGGTTGTACAAAGCACACCACTTTATCTGCTGTCTCGCAACTTATAAATTGCAAGTCGGAGTTTAATGTGAGTGATGCTTGTTTTAATCGCATGATTGAGATTGTGAAGGGTATGCTGCCAGAAAATAATAATTTGCCGACAAACTTTTATGAAATGAAGAAGAAAATGGAAAATTTTGGTCTAGGTTATACGAAAATAGATGCATGCAAGAATAACTGCATATTATATCGTAAAGAATATGTTGAGTTAATGTCTTGTCCGGTATGTGGGCATCCTAGATATAAATCTAGTGGGGCAAGAGGGAAGAAGATTCCCTTCAAGGTTTTGCGTTATTTGCCATTAATCCCAAGACTTCAGAGGCTGTACATGTCAGCTGCAACTGCCGAGTTTATGACATGGCATGCACACAATCAAAATTCATCTGGAGTGCTCAATCACCCTGTTGATGGTGAGGCCTGGCAGCATTTCAATCACACTCATCAATTTTTTGCTTCCGAACCTCGAAATGTTAGATTGGGTCTATGTGCTGATGGATTCTCTCCATTTGGGCCAGCAGCAAGGTCATACTCATGTTGGCCAGTAATGATTGCTGTTTACAATTTACCTCCCTGGATGTGTATGAAGCAACCCTATTTGTTCTTAAATATGATAATTCCGGGAAGATATAATCCATCACAAAACATAGATATTTTCTTGAGGCCATTGATAGATGAGCTAAAAATCTTATGGGAAAATGGTATTCAGACTTATGATGCTCATAGAAAGCAAAATTTTGTGTTAAGGGCTGCATTACTATGGACAATTAATGACTTTCCTGCCTATGGGATGTTGTCTGGGTGGAGTACCCATGGTAGATTATCTTGTCCATATTGCATGGAACATACAAAAGCCTTTAGATTGCAAAATGGAAAAAAGCCTTGCTTTTTCGATTGTCATCGTAGATTTTTGCCTCCTAATCATCCTTTTAGAAGACAAAGAGACAAATTTACTAAAAGGGTTGATCATGATCCTCCGATTGTGAGATTGTCAGGTGAAGAATTATTGTGCCAGCTAGATAACATTGAAGAATTAACATTCGGTGCTAGATGTGATCAACAAAAACCTCGAGGTTTCGGAGTAACTCATAATTGGGCAAAGAAGAGCATATTTTGGGAGTTGCCTTATTGGCATACCAATCTTATTCGTCACAACTTGGACGTCATGCATATTGAAAAAAATGTGTTTGACAATTTATTCAATACCATGATGGATGTTAAGGGGAAAACTAAGGATAACACAAAGGCGAGATTGGATTTGGCATTGATTTGTAGATGAAAAGAATTGGAATTAGTGAAAACAAATGGAAAAACACTGAAGCCTAAAGCTTCGTTCACATTAAGCAAGGAGGATCAAAAACGAGTGTGTAAATGGGTAAAAGAGTTGAGGCTTCCTGATGGCTTTGCATCAAACATTGCTCGATGCGTAAACGTTGAAGAATGCAAGTTCTATGGAATGAAAAGCCACGATTGTCACGTGTTTATGCAACGTTTACTTCCAATTGCTTTTCGAGATTTGGTCCCAAACTCAATATGGGATGCAATTACTGAGCTTTCTAATTTTTTTCGAGACATATGCTCCACTGAAATACATGTAGGTCACATGGAACATTTGCAAAGCAATATTGTAGAAACCATCTGCAAATTAGAGAAAATTTTTCCTCCAGCTTTTTTTGATTGTATGGAGCATCTACCGATTCATTTACCTTACGAGGCAAAAGTTGGAGGACCTGTGCAATATCGATGGATGTACCCATTTGAGAGGTAATAAACATAGATATTTGAGTTAGCCATGTTTACATTAATAGAACACTTTCTATACGAATTCTATTTTAATGGTTTTATTCTTGAAATAGGTTTTTGCACAATCTAAAAAAGAAGGTGAAAAATAAAGCACGCGTTGAAGGGTCTATATGTGAGGCATATATGAGGGAAGAGATTGCATCATTTTGTGCCTTATATTTCGAACCCGATATTGCAACTAGGTTAACTCGTCCGCCACGTAATGACGATGGAGGAGACGTGGATCTTATGGGGCGTTTGTCAATTTTCAAACAGCTTGGACGACCACTTGGGCGGACAAATAATAATGCTCGATATTTGAGTGAAGATGAATATGATGCAGCGTCCATTTATGTGTTAATGAATTGTGAAGAAATAGTCCCATACATTGGGTAAGTATATAGACGTAAATTAATTTATTTCTCATTTTTTGGCATTACACTTTTAATATTATTTAAAAATGTAGGATATTTGATGAGATGGTTAAAAGAGATGAGCCAAACATCGATGATTTTCAATTGGAGAAAACACGTCAAGCTCATTTTACGAAATGGTTTAAACATTTTGTAAGTTATTTAAATATATCAAAATTGGCTATTATAAAATAAGAATGCATTTCACTAATGTCAGGTTACAATTTCTTTTAGGTTCGTGAACGGGGTAATGAAATAGATCAGCGTATCATTGACCTATCTCAAGGTCCTTCGCGTAGGGCAAGGACTTATGAAGGATATTTTGTAAATGGTTTTAAGTTTCATACATTAGATTATGGGAGATCTCGGAAAACAATGAATAGTGGTATTTGTGTGAAAGGCAATTGTTACAATGATTTAGAACGTGACTTTTATGGTATCTTGATAGATGTACTCGAGTTAGAATACTTTGGCATTGGAAATCAAGTTGTACTTTTTAAGTGCCATTAGTTTGATACCGAACGAGGGGTTCGCGTTCATCCCCATCATGGTCTTGTTGAAATCAAGCATAAGTCTATTCTTGCTAGTAATGAACCTTTTATATTAGCTGAACAAAGTCAACAAGTGTATTTTAGTCCTTATCCATCTAGAAGACGAGATCGTCGTGATTGGTGGGCTGTGTTCAAGACAAAAGCAAGATCTAGATTTCAGCTTCAGAACCATGATTTGAACATACTTGATTTAAATGATGGGGTTTACCAAGAACTTCACATGTCACACCCAACAGTTGTTACATACTCAGAGGAACTTGACAATCCAGCTATTCTAGTTGACAGTGAGTATGAAGAGGTTAATTCCATGGAAGAAGAAGTAGAAGTAGAAGTAGAAGTAGAAGTAGAAGATGACGACGAGGACGATGACGACAATGACGACGAAGACGATGACGACGGCGGCGATGACGATGACGATGACGATGACGATGACGATGACGAGGAGGATGAGGATGATGATGATGAGGTTTTTTTAATTAATCATGTTATTATTTTAGGCTTTTCCTAATTAATGTACTATAAGTTTAAGCATTAATTCAACTTTTACGGTTGTTATTGTTTACGGTTGATTGTTACTTTTGTATTTTAGTAATTTAGTCTAGGTTATTTACGGATATTTGCATTTCAATTGTTTGTGTTGCAGTTATAATGGGCAGATATGGGAAGTCGGCTAGTAAGAATGTTCGTCGTGCAGGGTTTCCTTCATCGGGTTGGAAAACCTATTTCAGGCCAACTTCTCGATCTCAAACTCCAGCAGTTGACTTAGAGAAAAGGTTGTTTCCATCTGAAGAGTCGGATGATGAGGAGATAGATCCAGTTGCTAAAGACCCTCCTGCCCAGCAGCCATCTACCCAAGTCCCACCTACCCAGCGCACATATATTGAGGGCCCACTTGCCCAGCACCCACCTGCGCAGTGCACATCGTTGGAGGGCCCACTTTTGCAGCGCCCATCTATCGAGGGTCCATCAACCCAGTGCACATCTTTGGAGGGCCAACCTCCCCAGCACCCATCTACTGAGGGCCCATCTACCGAGTGCACATCTGCTCAACGTGCATCTTCCCAAGGCCCATCGTCGGAGGGTGCAACAGTCGAGGTACCACTAACTGAGGGTTTAGAGATCAATCATGGAATATCGGCTGACCATACTCCCGTTGAGCCACATCAAACAGACTCACCGACTGCTACTAGTAGTGGGGCGAGCGGTAGAAAGCGGACAAGAGGTCCAAATCAAGGAATGCCTCCTCCAAGAAATCTAGACCGCAGAACACCGATTACTTGTATAGGAAACAGGTAATGTATTCTTTAATTTTTTTTATTAAGTTTATTAAAACCTCGTGCTTTTTAAACTTATTTAAGTATCTTGTGATAGTGTTTTTTTGGAAGTTCGACCTGTTCGAATCATTACAACGATGATTAAAGAGTTTTATTCTGAGCCGTGGCCGACATGGAAGAAAGTTCCAAATGAAGTGAAAAGCCAAATGTGGGTAAAATTTCAGGTATATATGTCAATTTAATCTGACGGAATTTATTTATGGCATGCATTTTTTTTCTTTTACTAAATTTAATTAAACTATAATGTTTGCTTCTTAATGCAGAATTTTTTTTCATGGCCTTTGGAGGACACAGAGATTGTGCATGAAATTTTTGATAACACATGCAAATCACGTTTCAAGAACGTAATGCAATTAGAAAGGAAAAAAGCAATGGCACATTTTGGCACGAATCGGATAAAAGATTGCAAAGGTTATAATTTGTCACCATGGATTAGTGTTCAAGTCTGGGATCAATTGATTGATGTTTGGGGGACAGAGGAATGGGAACTTAAATCGCAAAAAGCAAAGCAAAATAGATTGACAATGAAAGAAGGTACAATGACAAAGCATACAGGTGGTTCGATTCCATTTTTGGTTCATGCGCATAGGATGGTAAGTAATGACAAATTTTTAACTTTGACAATCGTTCATGCCTATTATATTTTGTTTACGGTTGATTGTTTTAAACATTTTATGTGCAGGAAAAAAAGTTGGATCGACAACCAACATACAAAGAAATTTTTGAGCGAACCCACAAACGAGGTGGTGGAGTGGGCGAATTTGTGGACAATAAATCAAAAGCTGTCAGTGTACGTGAATTTACTGCTATTTGCATTTGCTTGTTTTCTCTCATTATGTTATATAATAGTTTATTTTTTTTTCATTGTAGGAAAAATATACTAATTTATTGTGTGAGAAGTATGGTGAAGATGTCTCTACTCATCCCGAGTTTGATGCAGAAGCGTGGTATAATTCCATTGGAGGAATAGAGACTACCCGTACACACGTCTACGGTTTTGGAGCTAGGCCACATATCAGCCAGGTGTTTGACTCATCAGTACCCTCTTCACCGAGATCTATGTCCACAATTTGTGCATCATCGGCAATTAGTCAACGAATGAATGATATGGAAGCTCGAATGGAAACCTTGACAGAAGGACAGGATAGACTTGTTCAAACTCAAAATGAAATCAAAGATGTTTTGGTTAGATTGACCCAAATCATTCAGATGCAACATTCACCGGGAGTTGGACATTCTCATCCTAGAGCTGGTCCTTCCAATCATGGAGCTGAACCATCTTCATGAAGCACTGTAATGTAAGCTTTTCTTTTTCTTTTTATCTTATTTGACATCATGCATATATATATTTGTGGATTGAACTTGGATGTAATTGTTGTGGATGTTAAATGGATTTGTATATATGCATGTATGTATGGATGGATGGATGGATGTGTGAAAGGCATGCATGTATGTATGTATGTAAGAAAGAACACTGCATGTATATGTGCATTAAATACATGGATTTCTGTTAACTTATAAAATGATAAATACATTTTTCTTATGTTTTAGGTGTTCACTTTTTGGGTTTGAACCATCACATCGATCACTCTTTTGGCTTCATTTGGTTGGCGAATTAAGATATATGCCGAAATATGTTTTGTTTCAGATCTCAGGTAATAAGCTTACACTTTATCTTGATCTTGAATAAATGGGTGCAACTTCTGCTGGAAATTTTTTTTTTTGCTTGTTACATATTTGCTGGGTTTGGATAGGTATCAGTTTTTTATTTCTGCCCAAGTTTATGGTTATATTGCACCTTAATAGCTTGGGTAATTATTTTTGTCTTATTATTCTAGTAGTAGATGCCACAAATTATTATGCATTAGTAAAAACAAACTGATCTGGTTTTTGGATGCTTACTGATAGTGAGAATAAATTTGTCACCCAGTTTAACTAATTTGGTTTTCCTTTCTTTATGGATCCATATGGTCATTTCCTACTATCATAGCCTTAAAACCAATAAGAATTTAGCCTAGTTTGATGGTGAGAATACTTTTGTATCCAGTTTGATGTTCCTCCCCTTCTTTACATCGGAAACATATTGCTTTTTCCATTATGTGGCGTTTTTGCAGATTAGCCAAAACTGGTGGTGCACCAACTGCAGTACAGCAGCTGGTGGTGCACCCGCTGCCACAGGACAGCAGCTGCTGTCCTGCAGCTGGTGCACCACCAGCTGCTGTCCTGTGGCAGATAAATCAAAAGCAGCTGCTGTCCTGCAGCTGGTGGTGCACCAGCTGCTGTCCCTGTGGCAGCAGGTGCACCAGCAGCTGCTGTCCTGCAACTGGTGCACCACCTGCTGCCACAGGACAGCAGCTGGTGGTGCACCAGCTGCTGGAGTTTTTTCCTAAGATTTAGTACTTTTTTAACATAAACTACTTGGTCAGCTCTAAAACCATCTTTTGCACGAGCATTTTTTTTCTAACGAAGGATTTCAGTTCAAGGGTTTTCAATTAAACTATGTATGTAGGAAAGCCAATTTAGATGGTTGATTGAGTAACAAACCAATCAAAGCTAGGGTTGACTGTTGACCTTCTCAAATAATGGCATTTTACCCCCAACCTTGTCTTCATCTTATATTGTCCTGAATTTTATTAGATAAGAATCTTAGCATTAAGAATTACAGTTTAGTTTTCTTTTATCCTGAATGTACATTGTGTTGATGAATATTGTAGACTTTTACAATTTATAAAAGTCCATTTTCTATAGCTATTTTGTCTTACTGCTCGTAAATGGTAATTTGATGGAACTTTAAATTAGAAAATGATTTTGGTGATAGAAAATAAAATTATGCAAAAGAGACTAATGTGTTAAACAGGAGGGAGAAAGAAAAAGGAGATAATTGAAAAATGAAGATGCTGACTTGGATAAAATGTTGACATGGAAGTTAATTAATATCAAAATACCTTTGTTTTGGAATAAAGAATGAAAGTACCTTAGTTAGGGAATTAAGTTTTAAAAATATCTTCATTTAGGAAAAACCTCCCACCTACTGTCCTGCAGCAGCAGGTGCACCAGCAGCTGCTGTCCCTGTGGCAGCAGGTGCACCACGAGCTGCTGTCCTGCAGCTGGTGGTGCACCTGCTGCCACAGGGACAGCAGCTGGTGGTGCACCTGCTGCTGCAGGACAGCAGGTGGGAGGTTTTTCCTAAATGAATGCAGCTGGTGGTGCACCTGCTGCCACAGAGACAGCAGCTGGTGGTGCACCAGCTGCAGGACAGCAGCTGATTTGCATACTTAGGATTTTGCAATTTTTTTTTCTAATACTACTATTAGAAAGTGAGTTTTATATAGTTGCAATAAAATGAATTGTATTTTTAGTTGTTTTATTAATTCTTTCTTGATTTGCTTCATTATTGTAAATGAATTGCTAGTTTAATTTTTGGAGTTGATTCAAGACCTGCTGGTGGTGCACCAGCTGCTGTCATGTTTGTTCCGTCACTGAAATTAGAATAATTATTGTAAATCATATCTTTCTTAGATTATTTTGTTTATAATTAATTAAGTTTGTTTATATATATGTACTACAAAACGAAAGAATGATATATTGTAATAGTTGCACCTTGCACTGTTTACTGTAACATACAAATGTAATTTCAAGCTTCCGTGAGAATAGCTTATAAAGAGTGTATACTGATGTATCATTATAGAGTTTCAGTAAAGGCATATCAAGAGTAGGGCAATGGTAAGTGTTGTCTGGCTCCTTTAGAGTTCTATTTGAACCAAAGAAAAAGGATATAAGTTTATTCCTCTGCAGAGCCTGTTTTGTTTATTGTCATATGCATTCTTTCCCTCTATCTTCATATACGTTTTCCTTTAATTTGGTATTGTTGATGATAGCATATGTAAGTTTTTTTGTTTTTTTTTTAGACATGCAACTGGACTATATTTTGGTGTCATACAAGCTTCTGAAGAAGTAAAGAAACTAAAGACTTCTGGTATAAGTGTAACATTGGTAGCTTCACACTCAGGTATGTCTCATATATAATTAATAACATTTACTTATTTAATTATTCTTCTCAGCTCATGTTTTTATATTATATCTAACTTGCTTGGTTTATCTACTTATGCTAACTATAATGACAATGGAAAATAATTTTCACTTTGTACATTCTTTGGATTGTCAAAGCATGCATGAAACATGGGTACTCTGAAAATTTGTTATGCTGACTTGGAAAAGGTTTACAAATTCATTGGATTTAGCTAAAAATTTTTCAGGTTTTAAGAAAAGGCATCATATTTTAGTTAACAACAGACAACCAGTCTAGGTTATAATCTTGAGCTATAAAGAACAAGATGCAAAGTGAAGTTTCAGTGCATTTGCAAGATGAAAATAATGGCATGCTTTTGTTGTTAACTTCTAATAAGTACCTTTTTAATTACTCTATAGTAAATTATGGTTATATAGACTTTTTATTCAAACTCTATGAGACCTCAATCTCAATCATAAATTGGTAGAAGCCAATTGTTGTCACTTATAGAAAGGAAAATTTAATCTTGCTTGCTTAGTTTAAACAGGATGAAAGTTGTCCTGTGGCCGCTGGTGCACCACCAGCTACAGGACAGCAGCTGGTGGTGCACCAGCTGCAGGACAGCAGCCAGCTTGTGCACCACCAGCTGCTGTCCTGCAGCTGGTGCACTACCAGCTGCTGTCCTGCAGCTGGTGATGCACCAGCTGCCACGGGACAGCAGCTGGTGGTGCACCACCAGCTACAGGACAGCAGCTGGTAGTGCACCAGCTGCAGGACAGCAGCCAGTTGGTGCAGCACCAGCTGCTGTCCTGCAGCTGGTGCACTACCAGCTGCTGTGCACCAGCTGCAGGACAGCAGCCAGTTGGTGCAGCACCAGCTGCTGTCCTGCAGCTGGTGCACTACCAGCTGCTGTCCTGCAGCTGGTGGTGCACCAGCTGCCACGGGACAGCAGCTGGTGGTGCACCACCAGCTACAGGACAGCAGCTGGTGGTGCACCAACTGCAGGACAGCAGCCAGCTTGTGCACCACCAGCTGCTGTCCTGCAGTTGGTGCACTACCAGCTGTTGTCATGCAACAAAAGTAAATCATGATACACAACCAGTAAATGTCATATCTGTCATGCAACAAAAATTTTAAATCAATCTGATATCTTTATCATATTGATCGAAAATAATTATATATAAAAATATTAATAAACATGAAATGCGACATATATAATCTACATAAATAAAGCATGATACACAACCAGTAAATTAAGTAAAACCAAATATACAATTAAATCAGTTAAGTGGATTCTTTCTCCCTTTTTTTTTCTAATAAATATAGGCCTCATCATGCCTCATATACACACGTTTATTACAACTACACCACTTAGGGACGAGAGCTATATTTATTACCACTTTTTCCGTTTTACTCTTTTATTTTTTAGGTTGCCTACCGCAAGTGCTAGTATCATAATGGAATAACACTTCGGAAGATCCATGATTTCCATTGTCTATTATTTGAGGTTTTTGAGATAGTAGAAGTCTTCTCTTCTTTGAATGCCTGATAGAAGCACAAAAGTCATAGTAGTCATCCTTATTGTCTATCAAGTACACATATATATGTGTGTGTGTGTGTGTGTGTGTGTGTATAGACTCGTCCTCATTGTCTATCAAACATATGTGTGTACAGACATTTCCCTGTTGGTTGCTTTTTCTGTTCGCTTTTTTGCTATAGTCTGAATCTATATTAATTGTATGAATTTTTGTTAAATCGTATTTAACAAAATAATTCATTTTGTTATAGGTGTTCGATAACTTTTTGAAGGACCATCTTCATGAAGCGCTACGATGTTATAGGACTTCATACTTTTGTACTGAATTGAATATAATGTTTATGCATGGATGTTTGGTACATATTTTGTGGATATTAGATGTGTATTTCAGGTTTTTGTTTAATTATGTATATATTAAATGTATATCTTTTTGTTAAACTATATTTATTGTAAATTAATTGGATTCAATTTTAGGTATATTTGGAAATTAGATTTTAGCTTACAAAATTAATTGTTTTTTAATGAAATTCAACAATTTCAATAGCTATGAAATAATAATATAAATGATTTTTTTGTCATAGTTTTCTGACGGAATTTGTGACAGAATTTTGTTACAAATTATAATTTTAATATTTACATTGTATTAATTTGTTGTGACCAAAAAAATGAAATTACAGACGGAATTTTTAGTTACAAATTTCGTTACAACTTATTTTGAGACGGAATTTTCTACCAATATTTCGTCACAAATTGTAGAATTTGATTTTTTTTAATTTGAATAAATTAATTTTTGGTGACAGAAAATACTTTTTAGAAATGGAATTTCCGTCACAATTTATGACGGAAATTGTATCGGAATTTCTGTCACAAAAATTTGCAACGGACAAAAGCAGTTACAAAATCCGATGCAAAAAGCGTAGCAAAAACTATTGGAATTTTTTTTTGTTTCATTACATTTTCTGACGGAAAAAAAATTTAGAAACGGATTTTAGTCGCAAATATCCGTCTCAAATTTGTAACGGATTTTGCAACGGAAAAAAAAAATTTTGTGACGGATAGACTTTTAGCTACTTTAAATTTAGAGACGGAATTTGAGACGGAATATTCCGTCTCAAATTCGTCACTAATTATAATTAGTAACGGAAATTGAAACTTTGTGACGGAAATTCGGTCACAAATTCCGTCTCTAATGCTCTATTTTTTTGTAGTGAAAACATATTTTAGTCCCCCAATTTATTTATATATTCAGACAAGTACAGTACTACTTGGGATGTATATTATTTCAAATCATAAAACACTGACAAACATCATGCCAACCTTGCTATGATACCACCTTAATTGTAACATCACAAAATACTGTATATTTTACTAATTTCACAAAACACGTAATGTCACTTAACTTCCAAATAAAATTTATTATTTATATACAAAACCTACGATTCGAAATTTGCATAAATTCATTTACAAAGAAATTTACATCCCAAGTATAAGATACATAAAAGAAACACTGTATAGAACATCTGAATATATAACAATAAAACAAGTATACCTCAACGAGTCTGTAAAGTCGCCTGAGGAATACCGGAATCAAGTCCTCCTGTAAAGCAGACCCGATCTCACTGTAAGTAATTTGGAAGTGAAATAAAGAGTAAGCGAATGTGCTTAGTAAGGAATATCTATACGAAAGCTGATACAACGTATCCTATATGCAGATTTCATAAATAGATATTTATATGAAACCATGAATTTAAAATATGAAATAAAACTAGCACAATCTAATAAGAAAGATACTATAGTGGGTTGGGTAACCAGATGGAATATGAGAGGTATTTTGAAGTACCTTTCGTGTTGTGGTATCCAAATCCACTATAGGGAATTCATTTGATTAAATTAGATCACAAATTCAAATATAAATCCAATGTTTTAAGAAATAAAACATACTCATAACAGAAATTAAACAATTTCTCCATAAATAGTATAAATCATATTTATAGCAATTTCTAATAGATAAATCAAATCAATGATTTCACAAAATATCATATTCATATCATGAAACATAAAATACGGATAAATCGAAATCATAAATATATCAAAACTGAGAGTGCCTGGATCTAAATTAACCAGGGATTTACCATCCCGGTATAATTTTAGTAGAGACTAGGCTACACCCAATAGACACATGCACTATAATAGATTTATGGCCATAGTCAGGGAACCATAGTGTGTACACTAGCCAAGTGACACTTGTGAGAGCTAGAAATTGGGCTAGAGTCAACTGCAATCAAAACGGAACTGAAATGCATGTACCCATAGGTAGCTACGAGGCCACAGTCACAAAACATTTAAAATAAATATTTCAAAGTTGTTTACAGAGATAAATTAAATAAACATATCTTAAATAAATCCGTAAGTAATCTAAAAATCACAAAATCATATAATCAATTATATTATTTCACAAAACATAATATCATAACAATATTTAACTTTGCAAATATTCAATATAAATTCCACAATGCTAGAAAATATTCCAATACAAGATCTTAAAATAAATTTATAATTAATTAACTAATTTAAGGCATATAATGAATTTGTGATTTAATTATATGAACTCATAATTAAGAATTTAAATTCAACCTTATAAATCAATTTCTTATATTTCAAAATTCATGCTTAAATGATAATTTGGGATAGCATAGGTCCTTTAGAAAATTTCGGCAGCATAACAATTTATTTAAACCTAACCCCTCTTGCATAAAAATCTAAGTTTAGACCACAATTTACAGTTCCAAAATTCAATCTAGAATATTTATTTAAATGCCACCAATTGCACTTTTCATCAAATCATGTAATGCTATATCCTTACGCTTCATACAAATATCTCTTACCTCTTAATTTCTCTGTAGACACCTCGTCAGCATTGGTAGTACCCTCGGGTTTAGAGGCTGCAAATTATTACTCAAACTTGATAAATTCACTACATTTTAATTAAAAGAATATTTAATAAATTAAATGCTAATGCATTGTCTGATTAAAGAATTTAAGAAGTTGGATCCGCCTAAGTTCAAAGGGGACAGAGATCCATTGGCCGTAGAGAATTAGGTGAAGGCGGTCACCAAATTATTTAGGTACATGACATGTTCAAAGAATGAGAAGGTGGGCCTGGCGACATATTTATTAGTGGACAAGGCAGAACATTAGTGGCAATCCACACAGACTACAATGGAGGCTAGGCATCCAGAGGTAACGTGGGACATACTTTTAAAGACATTCAATAGACAATACATCCCACGTACTGCTCAGATGAAGTTGAAGGCGGAGTTTCTGAACTTGACTCAAGGGACTATGTCAGTTGATCAGTATGAATCAAAGTTCACTACTTTGAGCAAATTCGATCCAGAAGTTCTGAAGAGTGAGGAGCACAAAACCTACAGGTTTATGGAAGGATTGAGGCCTTCTATCAGATCTAAGCTATATCCTCTAGATATCACCACATATGATAAGGCAATCCATAAGGCTCAACTGTGTGAGCAGGACTATGAGTTTCATCAAGCTGATTTCCGAGCTAAGGATAAAGGCAAGGAAAAGATGAAACAGAAGTCAAAGGAAAGAGCCTCAGGTGATAAATATCCCTTTAAGAGAGGTAAGAAGGATAAAGGGACTCCTAGATCTACTAGGATTAAGATAGCTGATGAGAAATCTCGATCTTCAGCAGGTAGTACCGCTAGCTAGCAGAAGAGTGTAACGCAGAAATGCGAGCATTGCGGGAGGTTCCATAGGTCACAGCCATGCCGTATGGCGAGCGGGGCTTGTTTTTGGTGTGGTGACAAGGGACACCAGATTAAAGATTGTCCCAAGATTACTCAAAGGGTGTCCGAGGAATTAGAGAAGACCACCCAACTTCAGCGTAAGGCCACGGTTGCAAAGAAGGGAAAGAAAGCCGTGACTCAAGGGTGGGCATTTGCAATTGATAAGGAGTCTACTGATACTTCATCTGAGGTTATTAAGGGTAAGATTTATCTTTATGATATAAATGTCACTGCATTATTTGATCTAGGCTCTGCACAATCAATTGTACTCCTATGATTGCTATGAAATTGCCTATTGAACCTGAACCCTTAGGACATTTGTTACAAATAAGTACTCTATTTAGGGAAATCAAAAGACGGATATAGTGTATCATAATTATACGCTACAGGTAGGAGAGAGAGAGTCGATAGCTGACCTAATCCTATTAAATATGTACGGATTTGATGTCATATTAGGGATGGATTAGTTGGCTAGGAATCATGTCATTTTGGACTATTATGCTAAAACTGTGATCTTCTCTTCTCCTGTTAGCTATGTTGTAAATTTTGCAAATGTTTAATGCAAAAGTATATTTTTTAAGTGATTTGTTTGAAAATAAATTTAATAAAATATGTTTGTTATGTGAAGGATTTATAGCATATGTGGTGCATGTAGAACAGAAACGTCCCGAACTTCATGAAATTTCGATAGTCAGTGACTTTTTCGATGCGTTTCTAGATGAACTTCCAGGACTTCCTCCAGATAGGGAGATTAAATTTACCATTGATTTGGTGCTGGGAATTTAACCTATCTCTAGACCTCCCTATCGGATGGCTTTAGTGGAAGTTGAGGAATTGAAGAAGCAACTTCAGGAGCTACTAGACAAGGGGTTAATACAATCGAGTGTATCTTCGTGGGGTGCTCCTGTGTTATTTGTCTCGAAGAAAGATGGCCATTTAAGGCTTTGCATTGACTATCGATGGTTAAATAGAGTCACAATCAAGAACAAGTATCTATTCCCAAGATTGATGATCTTTTTGATCAGCTTTGGGGTGCACAAGTCTTCTTTAAAATAGACCTGAGATCAGGATATCATCAATTGAAGATCCGAAGTGAAGATGTCCCTAATACGGCATTTAGGGCACGGTACGGCCATTATGAATTCCTAGTGATGCCATTTGGTCTAATCAATGCCTCTGCAGCATTTATGAACTTGATGAACGATGTGTTCAAGCCATACTTAGACCAGTTTGTCATTGTTTTTATCGATGACATATTGGTGTATTCAACATCCCAGGGAGAGCACGAGCAGCATCTTCGGATAGTCCTGCAGACCCTCAGAGATCAAGGATTGTATGCTAAGCTAAGTAAGTGTGATTTTTGGCTGGATCAAATCTCCTTTTTGGGTCATATAGTCAGTAAAGATGGTGTTTCGGTTGATCCAACGAAGATTGAAGCTGTTGTACAGTGGGAGAGACCAAAAATAGTTACAGAGATTAGGAGTTTCTTAGGTCTAGCCAACTATTACTGATGATTTGTTGAGGGTTTTTTAAGGTTGGCTGCTCCCTTGACGCGCTTAACGGGCAAAGATGTGAACTTTGAGTGGGATGATGCCTGTGAGTGTAGTTTCCAAGAGTTGAAGCGCAGGCTGATGACTACACCTATTCTCACCATTCTTAATGGTTCTGGAGGTTTTTCCGTATAAAGTGATGCCTCCACACAAGGTCTGGGTTGTGTGTTGATGCAGCATGGTAAGGTAGTTGCATATGGTTCTCGCCAATTAAAGGACCATGAGAAGAACTACCTGACTCATGACTTGGAGTTAGCTACAGTGGTATTTCTAAAAATTTGGCAGCAGTACTTGTATAGGAAGAAATTTCAAGTTTTTACGGATCATCAGAATTTGAAGTACCTGTTCTCTTAGAGGGAGTTGAACATGAGACAGAGGAGATGGCTCGAGCTTCTGAAGGATCATGATTGTGAGACCTGTACCACCCTGGAAAGGCCCATGTGGTGGCAGATGCTCTGAGCAGGAAACATGTGGGAATGATGTCCTACATGATGGTTTGAGAGTATGAGTTGCTTGAGCAATTTCCATGCCTCAGCCTAAATGTTACACCTTTTGATCATTATGGGATGATAGCCAATTTGTTGATTGAGCCAGAGTTAATGGATAGAATTCGGGTTGCTCAAAGGGAGGATGTTAAGTGCATCGAGGTTGTGGATCAGATTCAATCAAGTATGCCATCAGAATTTACCATTGGTAGTGATGGAATTTTCAGGTTTAAGAATTGTATATGTGTTCCTGATGATAAAGAGTTGAAGAAGTTGATGAAGCACATTCCATTAAGTACACTTTACACCTGAGGAATACTAAGATGTATCATAATTTACACAAAGTGTATTGGTGGACTGGTATGAAAAGAGACGTAGTAGAATTTGTGGCGAAGTGTCTCACATGCCAGCAGATTAAGGTAGAGCACCAAAGACCAGCCGGTTTGTTACAGCCTCTGCCTATACCTATGTAGAAATGGGAGCACATTACGATGGATTTTATTATGGCATTGCCTCGGACCAGAAGGAGTCATGATAGCATTTGGGTGATTGTGGATCGATTAACCAAGTCCACTTAGCGCTTACTGCTTTGGCAGATTTATATGTTAAGGAGATTGTTTGATTACATGGGATTCTAGCGAGCATTACCTCCGACAGAGATTCTAGGTTCACTTCTCATTTCTGGGAAAATTTTCAAGAAGCCATGGGATCTCAGTTAAACTTTAGCACGGCTTTCCATCAGCGGACTGATGGTCAGTCCAAGTGCACCATTCAGACGCTCAAGGATATGTTGAGAGCCTGTGCTTTGGGTTTCAAAGGCTCCTAGGACGATCATCTGCCATTAGCCGAGTTTGCTTACAACAATAGCTATCACTCAAGTATTGGGATGAAGCCTTAGCTTTAGATCTAGTTAAGCAAGCCTCTGAAGATGTCAAGCTGATTTGTCAAAGACTTAAGATAGCTTAGAGCCGACAAAAGAGTTATACAGATGCTCGGTGCAGACCACTTGAGTTTTCTAGTGGGGACTCGGTATTTTTGAAAGTTTCTCCATCCAAAGGAATCATGAGGTTTGGTAGAAGGGGTAAACTTAGTCCCGCTATACTGGGCCATTTGAAATCTTAGACCGTGTAGGAGATGTTGCATACCGATTAGCACTACCTCCGGAGCTATCGAGAGTACATAGTGTCTTCAACGTGTCCATGCTTCGAAAGTATCATCTGGATCCATCTCATGTCATAGGATATGAACCTTTGGAGATTCGAGAGGACATGAGCTATGTGGAGAAACCAGTTCGGATTTTGGATAGGAAAGAGAGAGTGTTACGCTCTAAGATAATTCCATTAGTCAAGGTTCTCTAGCAGTATCATATTATAGAAGAAGCCCCATGGGAGTTAGAAAGCTTAATGAAAGAAAAAAATCCTAAACTAATTGAGCGATAGCCCGATTCAAATTTGGAGGACCAAATTCTAAAAGGTGTGGAGAATGTGAAATCCACAATTTCCTTTAACCTTTCCATAATTGTATAGTAATTTAAGTTAAAATGATTGGATAAATTGTGATGGGAAGTTGCATTATATTATAGGTAAAGGAGGAAACATACCAAGTGGGTCCCACTAGTTAATCTGTAATTCAGATGGTTCTCGAAGTGGCAAAATGAGAATCGTGGGCTCAAAATATCTAAGTGGTAAGAAGACAACTTCTTGAAATTCCATTGGTTAAGCATACTTAGGATTATATGAAACAAATCTAGAAATGATAATTTTATCCATAGGCTAGAAGAATATTTTTAAATAACGATTAATGTAGTTTGACTTTTTACCGATAGATTGGTATAGATGAATCATCGGGTGAAGATGTCTTAGGCCATGCCAGGCCATGGACTGAATCCATAAGAACTGTCAAAAATTAAATGATCGTACCATTAGGGGAATTTTAGTCATTTCACCCCTATTGTCGCCCAACATATGCCCTTAAAGTCAAAGATTTGACTTCTATATTATGAGAATATTATGATTATGTGAAAATAATTATAAAACCTTAATATATTAAAGTGAGATGTGGGACATGGAAGGAATAATAGCAAATTAATGGTCAAAGATGATGTGTAAATGGATAAATGTGAATTAAATGAAATTGCATTGTCATCATCTCCTCCAAAAAGGGGTCGGCTGCCATTCTTGCTCTTTCTCTCAAAATTCTCTCAAGTTCAAAAAGAGAGCACCTTGTAGAACACCCATCTCCTTTCATCAAATCACCTAGCTTCTTTAACGAAAAATGTTCCTCATCACTAGCTCTAGCTATACTTGTAATTTGGAGGGCTAAATCTAAGGCTTTGAGGAGTATTTTGTTGTTGTTATTTTAGGCTACTAACAAAGGTAAGAGAAGAAGTTATTTCTTTTAATTCTAGCCAAGGTTTGGAGTTGTGTTGAGTTGGTATAAAACGTTTATAGCCTTGGAACAAAATAAAATCAAGTGTAGAGGTTTCTTAAGGGTTTGGTCAAGAGATGGTTTGTCTATTTGAAGGTTATAGGATGAAGTTTAGGTGTTAAAAGAAGCCTTAGAGAGGTTTGATCTAAGTGATGGTTTGATTTGTTAATGGTTACTGTGGTTTTTACAGCTTTGAAGAAGTGAAGAGAAAAGTGTTGATGCAACAAGCTGTTGTGTTTTTGAGTTAATTGAGGTAAGGAATATATGTAACAGACGCAGGGTGACAATGTCTGCATGTGGTTGAATGGCTGGAAAGTAAATTAAACTGTTTTATGAGTGCAGGGGGTTTGAATCTCGATTTTTCTCCTAGTTCGATTTTGGCTAGGGGCAGTCGACTGCCTTAAATAGTAGCTGACTGCCCAAAAACAGTCGTGACATACTTATTTTTGAAACCGACCTAAAGCAATCAACTGTCCTATATAGTAGTCAACTGCCATTTTTCCAGAAGCATTCTATTTGCGCACTAGTCGACTACCCTACTTGCCTTTGAATTTTCAAATATTGAAATTTTAAAAAGAAAATAAATTAATTAAATCGATATATGTCATAGGCTCATAGCAGTCGACTGCCCTAAAAAAGCAGTCAATTGCCCTTTTTGAAAATAGTGTTTTAAAGCTTATTTTATATAAATATATTTGTATTACCAATAAGGTATATAAGAATGTTTATGAATATCAATGGTTTTCAAAAAGTAATAATTTGATAACAAATGTTTTGAGATTTTTGACTCCTTTGGTAATCATGCATATTATTTGTATTTGGCTGTGGGACCTTAGTCACGTCCTCGCGCCACAGTTGTCGCCTGACTAGTGTTCATTGTGGATTATCGACTATGGCCATTTGTCTCTTATATATGTTTGGCTAAAGGAAGGAGCCTTGGCCCATATATGGGTACACCACTTTATATGTGCATCTCTTACGGGATTCATTTGGTGCATGCTTCTACTAGATGTTAATCGTCTCTCCAATCTATTTGAAGTTATTTGTATATGTGATATCAAGTGATTTGATGTATATGCAAATATTTGAATTACTTGAATATATGTAAGTGATTTATAAGATTGGATTATATGTTTATATGGTATTTGTTTTATAAAGATCCTACATGACACGATAGGCTAAGTAGGAAACTTGCATATAGTGGCATAGTACGCTCTTTTATATATACTCCTTACTGAGCGTAAACTCACTTCTTTATTTTTCCAACCAGACTATTTGCAGCGATTTTTCGCTCTCTATAGAGGAGCTTACTTTTTGGGTTGTACAGTATTCCTTCGAGGCACGCTTCCCATTTCCTTGAAGGTATATTCATTTTGTTATGTATTTTTAGACTATGGGACAGTACTGTGATGTATATGAGACCATGTTGGGTATGTAAATTGTTATAGGAATTAGAATGTATTTAAATGAAAGTTTTAAACCCATGTGTATAATGACTCATTTGTATGTATGAGAAATACTTTTCCATCAAAATTGAGATCGCCATGTTAAGCGATTAACTATAAGGTATAAGAAGAGGAAAGGATGACTCGACAAACAGCCTAACCAATCTTATGTGAAAGAAAAAGTTAGTTAGTAATTGTATTAAAAGAGAACATAACAGGATGTTACACATGCATACCCATGGAATAGTGGCCGAATGTCACAGCCCGTGACCCTATTTTTTTCCTTATTTTATACATCTTGTATGGTTGGGCTGTCTGCGATACTTTACTTTTCCTTTACATCTAAACAATTTTATATTAAATTATAATACGAATTACATCCCCTATCTTACTTCATAAGAAAGTAGTACTGTGAATATGTCTATATACAAAAAATAAATGATCATACCTTATTAAATAAATCGACCTGTCGCATCGTCCCCAAATGCGCAGTCGAAAATCCTTTTACTGCTAGACTCTCGGTCTTCGAAAACCTGAAATGTTAAAATTAAGGGGTGAGCAAACCACAGCTTAGTAAGGGAATTATATGCATACTTGATATTCAGCTTCCTATATGCTGAAAATCTTTTTCATTTTTCCTATGGGCTCTAGGCTTGCATGTAGGAAGGATACTACAGTCGGCTAGGGATCCAGATGGAGTAAGATAGGTATTTTGAAATACCTATCTTGTCCCGGAACCTAGAAGCAACTGTAGAGAGTAATTTTCTTTTCGTTTGGAATTTAAATCCTTTTTTTCTTTTTTATTCCATATCGTTTTTATATTCTTTTCAAAATAATGCTTTTATGAAATAAAGCATTTAAATAAAATAACTTCTATTCATATATTCTTTGAAAAGAATATAGTTAAATCATCATCCTTTTCATTCAAAACTCATTTCATATTTTACTGTACAACCCTAATTAGTACAGTCCTTTAAATAGCAAAATCAGCTGTTAAATTCTTTTTGTATAACATATATATCATTTAAATTTAATATTCAATTTAAAAATTAAAATAAGAAGATTAGATTTATTTTTATCCTCTTTTCCTTTTTGGAAAACATATCACATATTCATGTCACATATAGTCTAATATTCAATTAAAATCATAGTAAGAATATTAGACTTATAAACTCTTTTTCCTTTTGAAAACATATTACATGTTCATATCACATGTCATATGAAAAATCATCTCGTAGTACTAAAATCAGTACCGAAATAAGCATTATGTAAAATGCTGTAAATCACTTTCATTTAACTTATCACATATCATGTAAAACGTTTACATTTAACATATAACATATCATATAAAACATTTCTCATATATGGAGACTTAGGCACGCACGCCCAGCCCGTCTACTGGGTCGTTACTCATATCATGCTATAGACCCCGAAGGGTATAAATAATCATGTCAGATCTATGGCCATAGTCTATAATTGTCCTCGGCGGATCACTGATCAGGTGTCGGCCGGGACTACATATCACATATCACATATCACATATTACATGTCACATATCACATATTAGCATGATAGGATGCCAACAAGTCTCAAAACCGTATTTTTCATTATCAGTAAACCTTTATGGAATTTATAAAAAATATATAATTTCTTAATTTGAAACCATAAAGGTTAGAAAACCATTTAGTGAATATTTATAAAAATATATATAAAAATATTCATTTTTCATCTCGTATTACGTGTAATTTACATATCAAGAGAATTTTCAGTGATTTCATTATCACCATTCTCGAAAACATGAATATTTTAAAATCACTTTCATTTTATTCATGTTTTTATGGAAAATATTCATTTTCTTGATTTTTGTGGTTGAAAATCATTTCTCGTGAAATAAAATCATTTATTATGATTTTATGAAATTTTCTAGAAATTTTCGATAATTTTCGATAATTTTTCGGCAGTATAACAACTGCCGATTGGCTAGCCTCCTGCACGGAAAAATACAGTTTATAATTTCAACCGGTACTTCACCACAATTTTCCAACCAATTATTCATCGCAATATTTTCATAAATATTTTCATAAAATATTTCATAATTAAAATCATGCAGATTGAATATCCTTACAGTGCTGCACATGCATCCCTTACCTTTTTTCGGGTTGGCAACTTCCGCATTATCGGTTGCGCCCATACTCCATCTCTTCTGATTCTATCCTCTAGTTCGCCGAGAATAATTTCTGAAATTAATTTCTACATTTAAAAATTTTTTCACAATTATTTAATAATTAATAATAATAATAAAATATTATTAATTAATTCTTTTCTACCTCTTTTCTTCTTCCTTTTTCCTCTTCTTTTTCTTTTTCTTTTCCTTTCTTTTCTTTCCTGTTTTTAACCTTTCTATTTTCCGTTCTTTCCTTTCCTGTTCTATTTTCTTTTCTTTTCTCTCTTATTGTCTTATAATTACTCTCACATCTTTTTATATTTTCATCAAACATTAAAATTTCACCACAGCACCATCATCCACGTGAAACTATTCAGCAACAAAAATTATTTATCGTTCACGCCACCATCAATTTCTGCTTCATTTCCGTAAGCTGAAATTCAGCTTACCTTCATGGTTCCTCCTCTTATGTTCACTTCAATCTTTACAACACCACTTATTCATTTAAGAGTTTTATCCAACATGTTGATCTCAACAAAATCACTCCCGAACGTGACTGCCCTGTTCCTGAACAGCACTTCCTTCCGGTTAATTATGTGTTTTATTACCAATCAAAATTCTACACTTCATCAAAAATTTCAGGTTTTATGCCATTTCCATTTTTTTATGTTCTTCAAATTCCTTCCCAACAACATTAAAATACCTAGAATTTCTCCATTTATTTCTTCCAACCGAACATCATTTTACTGCCACAACATAATTTTATTTCAATTTAAGTTTCCAATATACTTCCCATGCATAATACCATACAAAAGCCTAACTAAAACTAAAGAAAACATCAACCCATAATTTCTTACCTTGAACCGCCACTGTCAGTGTGATTTTTCTAGCTTCTAATTGCTGAAATTTCAGCCACTAAATCCAGGTTTAAGAAGCTCATATAGTAAGGAATAATTTTTATTCCAAAGGCTTAGTGATTTGGTGAGGTTCTACAATGTAGAGAGGAGTTGGCGTAGAAGAAACGAGAGGAATTGCAAAGAAATGGAGTGGAATCATGAGTAGCAGAAAAACAGGGGAGGCTAAGTCGGTTTGCTGGAGAAAATGGCTGAACTGGCTGACTTTAAGTCCTCTTTTATTAATATTCATCCAATAAAATTACAGCATGTAGCCCCCTCATTTAATTCCCCACTTTCTCTTCTTGTTATCTTATTTTTCCGTCTTCATTTGGTCTGTTATACAGACCTCCATTCACCAGCAAGCTTCCACGTGAAGCTTATTGCGTTTTCTCCCCTTTTTTTTTATATAAATATACTATAATTATATATTTACAATTTTATATATATAAACCTATCTTTGGCATATACTATATTTTATATACATATATATATCATCTTCAAAACTTTAGTTTCATTTTTCTGATTATTTTACTGAACTTATAACCAACTTTAAAAATTCACCGAGATCAATCCACAATGTATAAAAATATGAGCCATACATGGCCGGAAAGGTCTTTGAGTTAATTTTTCAACGCAATTTGAATCACCTCAATCGGAGTTCCCTATCAAAACTTATATTTGACTCTTTACTAATTGCTTAATGCTGAACTCCATACATGTGACGTGAATATAGAAATTTCTTGTGGTTAATCTATAATGAATTAAAATACAATCCTTACATTGATAAAACGGTATTTAAGTTAGCTTTCTAATGGATTTTGATTCACCTTAATCGGAATTTCCTACCAATCTCTATGGGTGAATCTTTATAGATAGGTCGGTTGAGTCGGTTAGTAGTATCTATTACTCATGGAGTAAGTTTACAAAATTTCTGGTATTGATCCATGAGGAACTAGAATATGAGGCTTATATGTTTGGAAAGATAATTAAGTTAACTTTCCAAAGAATTTTACGGTTTACCATTTGGATACTCCGATAAAATTTATAATCGAAACACTACCGATGAGCCTTTCAAGTCTCATGATATTTTTATCCTTACAATTTCCAATCCTTAATTCAACCTCAAAAATATACCTTCTCACTCATATCATCGTCTGAACATCGAAATCTAAGTGGGGTCCACATAACTTTTTATTTAATATATGTAAAAATGTACAAAATAATTTATTCCTTAATTAAAATTTACATGTCCATACATGTACAATATGAAAAAATCGGATCTTACACCGAACCCTCCCTTGTCTAATTACATGATTTAGACATGAATCAAGCTAAAAGAAACATATAAACAACTTAATCACATAGTAATTACGAAGAAAATCATAAAAATATCAAACTTCCATAACTTCTCACCTTGGCCGAATGGCATGGAAGCACTTGAAATCTGATTTTGGCCACTTTAGATAAAGATATTAATGCCAAGAGGAAGAGCATTGAAAAATAGACTGAGTTTGTTAAGGAATTTTTCAATTTCAATATTATTTTCACTAGGTTTTAAAGGCATTTTCTCTCTCCCAAGCTTTTGGCTATGGTGGTTTAGCAAGAGGAAGAAGATGGCAGGCTGCAAGGTGTAGAATTCTGTAGAGAATTCTTATTTTTAAGGCTTTTCATGTAAAATTACCAAAATGCCCTTCTTCTTAATGAAACTTTTCAATTTTGCCCCTAAAGTTTGACTTTGTTGAAAACAGTCTGTCTAACCTCCAAAATATTTTATTTAATCATAATTCAACTCTATTTAGCTTGCTTTAATGTTTGGTGAAGCTTTTATTGAGGTTTGGTTACCAATTTGGGTGAAATTACTAAAATATCTCTAACTGTAAAATTGCGTAAATTTCTATCTTTACATCTAGTTTTCTCCATCTATCTAGATATTCTAAAACCATTTTTATTGAGGAATTATTTAGTATAGATAGAGGGTCAAAAGTCCTTTTGGTTTGACTGTTATTTCTAAAAATTCTAACGACTTATGGATTAAACTGTCATTTTTCAAATTGTTGCACATTTTTCAAAATGTGCAAAAATAATTGAGATCGAGGCTAGAACTATTACCATCATATTTTTCGGACCTAACTATCGAATCCATGAAGTTTCACCTTCATCTGGACCTCCGGGAATTGGTGGGGCCCACTCACTATGTAATTGTAAAACTTAAGATATAATCAAATATTAATTAATTATAAGTTTTTCAAAATTCTCAATTATTTAAATATAATTAAATAGTACTTTAAATTAAGAGGTTGCACAATTTAGAAGTATGCATGAATATGAGAAGCAATGATTAGAATATGATTGACTTGATTATTTAACTATTGTTGAATTTATGAGTTAAGAGTTAAAAGATTTGAAAATATATACATGATATTAGTCTTTGTTTTTGAGTCTTTATTTTGAAATTTTATTTTAAGTCTTCTAAATTTTTAGGATTGAGTCTTAAGTAAAAGATTTTATAGGTATATCTTCTAAAAGCCCTCACGAGACACAACTCATCTACTAGGGGTGACTTAGAGGTTTAAAGGCTTGTTGCATACACTAAATGCAATCGTGATTCCTACGAAAGTGACTTAAGATTTAGGAATTGGATTTTGGGATATAGTTCTGAAGACTTAGTTTAGCTTAGGTTTGCTAGAGGACTAGCAGAAAGATTTGTGATACTTAGACTATAATTTTAGTTTAAATATTGGTAAGAAAATAGTATAACTAATCTTGAATTTTTATAAGAGTTACATAGAATTTTAGTTAAATGATACTAAGTGATTTCGTGACATTTGAATGCGTCGTGATGTTTTAAGGTGGCTCATCGAGGGGTTGGCCAAGTTTGAGCGCAAATGCTAAACTCAAAGTTGCTAAGATACTTTTATAAGATTGCGTTAGTATTATATTGTAATAGGTTGGATTGGTTTATGATATTATGGTATTATATTGGAAAGTTTTCAAATGTTGTGAATGAATAATATTGATTATAACAAAATGTTATTCAGTATTGTTAGCTTTAAATTGACATATGTATTTTGAAATGACAAAAACTTAAGTAAGCTTTAATGTTTCTCTCATATTGTAAATTTGCTTTATCACACATAATTCTCTCAAACCATATTAAGTGTTTTTATCAAACATTAAGACCATAATTTAATTGTATATTCTTATTGGTCTTAATACTTTACAAAATGAGTTTGAATGTTTTCATTAAGTAATTTTCTCAAAGAATATATTGAACACAAATTTAGAAAATTACTTAATAAGTTTTTGGACAAAGTCTTCAATTGAGAAAGTCAAGAAAAACTCCCATAAAACTCATAAATGTTTTGGGGTAAATTAAAACCAAATATCACATCATTTCTAACCCAAAATGGCCTAGAGAAGTGCAGGAAAAGCATGAGGGTTCGATCCCCCATGTTGAGGGATCAATCCACGAATGGCAGAATGCTTCAGGAAGCAAAAAGGAAGCATGGGATCGATCCCCTAAGGGAAAGGATTGATCCCTTATTGGCAGAATGCCTTGGAGGAGTGGAATAAAGCATAGGATCGATCCCCTATGGCATAGGATCGATCCCTTAACACGTTAAAAGCCTCCAACAGCTAGTTTCTGTGAGATACAACGGTAACTTTCATTTTTGGCTCCACCCAACGTCAAGAATACATCCAAGGGACTATAAATAGAGGCTTGGAAGCACAAGAAAGAAGAGAGAGCAGCCAAGACATATTATTCTTTAATTTCTTCATCTTCTCCAAGCATCTTAAAGAGTTCAAGAGCTAGAATTCAATATCTTCTATTACTCTCAACATCTTTGTAGTTTATAGCACAAATACTTTAGAGTTTCCTTTCTAGAGCTAAATCTTTGTAATCACTTGCCTACCTAGAGGCCTTCTTTGATTACACTATTTGTAAACCCACTTACACCTTGTAAAAGGGAGGCTTCTCTTTAGCCTTAGAAAAAGAGGGAGGTTTCTTTTGAGCTTAGAAAAAGAGGGAGGTTACTCTTGTGCCTGCAAAAAGAGAGATTGTAATACAAATTCAAATTAGTGAATTTGTGAAAATCCTTGGGAGTGTCTCAAGGTAAAGGACGTAGGCAAGGTTGCCGAACCTCTATAAATCGATTGTGTACATTTCTCTTTCCCTACTCTCTTTACTTATTTGCATTTATATTGTGATTATTAAATTGAATTTATATTGCATACTTGAGTAGCCTAGAGAACTTAGAAAACTTCAATATAGGCTAGAGAATTTAGAAGAATCGAAAAACGAACATAAGGTTAGCTAAGAACCGATTCACCCCCTCTCGGTTTAGCCTATAGAGCCAACAATTGGTATCAGAGCTTGGGCTTTTGTGTTAGGATTAAACCCCTAAGAGTTAAATGATTCTTAGAATGGCTCAATTCAGCTTAGAAAACTCTTGTTTGATGGCGCTTGATGATGATTTTGAGAGTGGCTCACAAACTTTAGAAGAATATTCATTTGATCAGCTTCAAGATGCATTTAATGAGTTAAGTGATGAATATAAATCAATGCATGCAAGATATAAGAAAAATTTAAATATACTTAGACAAGAGAATGAAATTTTGGTAAATACTAAGTTTGAATTGGAGGAAAAAGTTAAAGAGCTTGGTTCAAGGAATGAAGAACTAAACAAGGTAAAATTAGAACTAGAAAAGAAATTAGAAAACATTATAGATAAAATAGCAAAACCTAGCTTCTTGACTATTGAGGATGAAAAGGATAACCTAGCTCTAGTAAATGTAATGACCATTTTTATGATGATTAACAAATGCTTTTGATGAGCTAGCTAGTGAATTTGAATGCATGAACTCAAAATATAAGAAAATGATGAGTTATTGAATGTTAAGTTAAAATTTCAAAAGAAATTAGAAGAAGCAAACTTATAGATAAATGAGTTGAATGAAAAGAATACAAATTTGCATAACTCATTTTCTAGGTTTTATATGGGTCAACAAAAATTGGATCAAATGCTTGAGACCCAAAGAGCTTTCTTTGATAAAGTTGGGTTAGGTTATAATGCAAACAAAAAAGAAACTCATCTTAAGAATTTTCTTGCTTGCAAAAATTCGATGTATGATACATCCCTTACATGCTCACTATGCAATAGAATAGGACACTCTTCACAAGCATGCACTTATAGAAAAACCACATTTAGAGGAAGAATAGTTAAGAAAATGTGGGTACCAAAGCATGCTGTAAATAATGATGAACTGTGTTTAAAATGGATCCCCAAAGGATCAAAAATTATTTACACTAACACTCATGGACCCAAGAAAATTTAGGTACCAAAGCATGCTTGAAATTGCTTGGTGTAGGAGTGCTAGAGCATGGAATTATAATGGAACAATGGAGTTTGAATGCTCAACACATCCTCATGGAGTTTGCTTGTGCCAATGAAAAAGAGGAAGAGCTTGGGAATCCATCCTTGGCAAGGTCACAACAATTCTTCAAAGAATGGCTCAAGGTGGATTTAATAATTCAAGGCAAAGCATTCTCAAGCAAGGAGTTTTATAAGCTTAAATTCTATCTTTTCAAAACTCATGTGTGTTAAAATTTTTTGTTTGATTTAATGAGGCATTTTGTTAATGATTCATGATGCATTGTGAGTTTAATGATTTAACAAAAGGCATGATAAATAATTTTTGATTATTTTGTGGACAATTCTTAATGATTGAATGAAAAGCATGTTTGATGATTTTGAAATGATTATTGGATTTCTGTAATTTGAGCAAGTTTGCAATGTGTTGATAATATATTTTCTTGCTCTAAAAATGTCAAATATATCATTCATGCAAAATGCCATGTCATGAGCATCAATGAGAAATATGCACGTTAGAAATTATGGCATGATGTTCACAAGTTGGATGATTTAATGATATATGTGCTTAAAATCTATGTGAACATGTTTGTTTTGGCATATTTGTGTTTTCCAATGCCTTGGTTTTGACAAAATATGCATAACTCTTGAAATGACCTCCTTTAAGACCAAAAATGTGTTTTATGGTGAAACTTGTTTCAAAATTACAAAATCTATTGTTAAATGGTTTTTCATTCATATTTTTTATTCATACAAGTCCAAAATCATGTTACACAAATGTTTAAACTTTTACTTGGACTTAAAATACTCAAAAACGAAGTTTTAGCAACTCAAAAGTTGAATTTTCTATCACAATTTTGCAGAAATTGGATGAGGGATCGATCCCTTCACATGTAGGATCGATCCCCTTTGGCCAGAATGCAAAAAATCAGCACTCTGGAAATTAGGGATCGATCCCCCTCTTCTAGGGATCGATCCCCCCAAGGCAAAATGCCTTTCCTGCACTATTTCAGCCGAATTTGAGAAGGATTTTTTCATTTTCTTGATATTTTCTTTCTTCTCAACTTAAAATTCAATATTTTAACTTCTTTTTGATGATCTTTTAATATGAAAAATCATTTTTCATTGATATCATGCCTCAGCTTCAACAATTTGTATTATTTTCAACAATTAATATCATTTTCTTGAACTTAAAAGTGCAAATTCATATTTCTTGTTGAAGACATTTATGAAATGCATAAATCTTGAAATAATCTTGAATTACTTTCAATGAATGCTAAAACATTATTTGAAGAATTATTTCAATGATTTGTGTATATATATTTGAGAATTTGATGAACTAGTGATTGATAAACATATTAATTTCTTTTGTTCATCTTAGTCAAAGCATGCTTAGAGGATTTTATCTCATAGCTTGACTCACATATTCCCATTGGCATCATGATATATTTTTAGTGGAATATAAATAATTAAAGGTCAATATATAGCATATACCCCTTATACCCTTAAATGATAAAACACTTAGGGATATGACTATAATTTGATTAATATGGCAATCTTGAACTATTCCTTGCTCATAATTGGTAAAAATCGTTAAATGAAAAATGAGCATAGGATTCTTTGTGCTTATGACTATGGACGAAAATGTGTATGGTTGAATGATGTAAATTCTTGAATCTTCCATATGATTAAATTTGTGCATATGAATATGGATTAATACTTTATGATAGTTTGCTAATGTGTAATTAATCCATATGCACTAATGATGGTGTGTGTGATTGTATTCATACATGTTTGACTTGATTATTCACTAAGCACACCACACATAACAATTAACATCATGCAAAATGGCTAAGTCAACCATTGGTAACAATTTGTATGAGCTTTAAATTGACAATTCTTCTCATGCTCTTTAGATTGAAATGACAAATATGGAAGAATTAATATAAGACACTTTTGCATGAGACACTATTGTGCTAGAATTTGTGGTTATTTGATGTATGATTTAATTCTATACACACTCTTTCTTGAAAATGATTTATGAGCTCATGCATATGATATGTTATCTAATTTCAGCTCATAATCATGATATATTGCCATGCACCTTAGTTGGACCTTAGAGAACAACTAATCTACTTAGGTGCTTGATAGAATTGAAATAAGTAAGTTATAGGACTCAGTAGATAATTTATAAACAACTTGTTTCATTATTTACCAATTGGGAACTTCTTGCAAAATTATTTATAAACAATTGGTATAGGATCATAAGTCATGTTCTTTGCATGCACAAATATTTCATACTCTTTATGGACATTGATTTATTTATTTGTGCTATGAGTCCCATGTACTAACATATTTCTTGGTGGTTGGAGCATATTTATCTGTTCTCACTAGCCACAATTTTAGGGGGAACATAGTTTTTAATTTTTCTTTCTTTTTGCTATGACAAAAGGGGGAGAAATAATAGGGTTTGAAAACTTCTTTTGAAAACCATGCTTATACTAAAGGGAAGCTTTACAAAATCATGCTTTATTTAAGGGGGAGTATTTCTTTAAAGAATTTTCAAAGCAAATTTACTTTAAGTTTTGTCATATCAAAAAGGGGGAGATTGTAAGCTTTAAATTGACATATGTATTTTGAAATGACAAAAACTTAAGTAAGCTTTAATGTTTCTCTCATATTGTAAATTTCCTTTATCACACATGATTCTCTCAAACCATTTTAAGTGTTCTTATCAAACATTAAGAGCATGATTTAATTGTATATTCTTATTGGTCTTAATACTTTACAAAATAAGTTTGAATGTTTTCATTAAGTAATTTTCTCAAAGAATATATTGAACACAAGTTTAGAAAATTACTTAATAAGTTTTTGGACAAAGTCTTCAATTGAAAAAGTCAAGAAAAACTCCCATAAAACTCATAAATGTTTTGGGGTAAATTAAAACCAAATATCACATCATTTCTAACCCAAAATGGCCCAGAAAAGTGCAAGAAAAGCATGAGGGTTCGATCCCCCATGTTGAGGGATCAATCCATGAATGGCAGAATGCTCCCAGGAAGCAAAAAGGAAGCATGGGATCGATCCCCTATTGGCAAAATGCCTTAGAGGAGTGGAATGAAGTATAGGATCGATCCCTTAACACGTGAAAAGCCTCCAACGGCTAGTTTCTGTGAGATACAACAGTAACTTTTGTTTTTGGCTCCACCCAATGTCAAGAATACATCCAAAGGACTATAAATAGAGGCTTGGAAGCACAACAAAGAAGAGAGAGCAGCCAAGACATATTATTCTTCAATTTCTTCATCTTCTCCAAGCATCTCAAAGAGTTCAAGAGCTAGAATTCAATATCTTTTATTACTCTCAACATCTTTGTATTTTATAGCACAAATACTTTAGAGTTTCCTTTCTAGAGCTAAATCTTTGTAATCACTTGCCTACCTAGAGGCCTTCTTTGATTACACTATTTGTAAACCCACTCACACTTTGTAAAGGGGAGGTTTGTCTTTAGCCTTAGAAAAAGAAGGAGGTTTCTCTTTAGCCTTAGAAAAAGAGGGAGGTTTCTCTTGAGCCTAGGAAAAGAGGGAGGTTACTCTTGTGGCTGCAAAAAGAGAGATTGTAATACAAATTCAAATTAGTGAATTTGAGAAAATCCTTGAGAGCATCTCAAGGTAGAGGACGTAGGCAAGGTTGCCGAACCTCTATAAATCGATTGTGTACATTTCTCTTTCCCTACTCTCTTTACTTATTTGCATTTATATTGTGATTGTTAAATTGAATTTATATTGCATACTTGAGTAGCCTAGAGAACTTAGAAAACTTCAATATAGGCTAGAGAATTTAAAAGAATCGAAAAACGAACATAAGGTTAGCTAAGAACCGATTCACCCCCCTCTCGGTTTAGCCTATAGAGCCAACAAGTATAATGAAGATTTACAATAAAATAATGATGAAAAAAATGTCGGAGTATGGTCAAAAGGTTGTGTGAATAAGTTTGAATGATTATTAAAATATTTTGATGGTTGTTGTAATGTGTTGGAATATCGTGAAACATCGTTGGGATGATGTGGAATATTATGGGAGATATTCTTATTAAATTGTTAAAATACCTTTAGAATATGAATTAAATCAAATTAGATCTTGTTGGAACTTGGTGAATAGTTGATTAAATTATTGATTAATGTGTTTGTAGTAATTGTTGGAATATCTTAGATTGTTTGACAAATTAGATGATGAGAATCAGAAAGTATGCTACTAATGCCTTATGGACTTTGATGGAACACATGTTCATGTAATGTTATATATATACAAGTATATATTGCATAAAGGTGAATTGAGATTGTGCAACTATATGTATTGTTGAGGAAATAAAAAGCGGTATGCGATTATAGGCTAGAATTGATAAATGTTAGACTTTATAATGCTATGAAATTGTGGGTGAAAATGAAATGATGGCAGGAAATTTGAAAATTTACCATAAGTGAACATACTGGATATTTGTGGAATGTGATGTGTTTATGGTGAGCTAGTCCCTTAAGAGAAAATGGATTGTGGTACCTAGAGTAATTAAAGTGGAAAAACATTAAGTGAGACCTTGCTAAATGGATTATACGGATCAATTACTCAGGACAAGGCATTATTGATGTCTTAAAATCATTTTTGATATATATGAATGTGTTATGGCTATTAGAACACTATGGATTGTTGTAAGGTAACTTAAGTGTTCTGAAAGTATTATTGGATATGCAAGAAAGTTGATTTGTGGTAATTGAATTTCTTTAGGCAAATGTAATATGTCATGGTCTTGCAAAAGAAAAATCACTTGATGTGTGAAATGTGAAAATGGACTGTAGTAGATTGTTTGCTACGGAAATGCGATCTTGACTACAAACACGTAATCTTATTATCTTATGCATATTATGGGAATTGATACTTGGATATAAATGGGTGAATACATTGTGATTTTGATAGATTATAAACTTGAAATTAGAAATTTGATGTGCGAATGATGATTTATCTTACGACATGGCATATTGATTTTATGGATGTGAAATAGATTTTGGGAAACGAGAAATGAATTGATACTTGATTTGTGTGGAATGATATGTGGATATGAAAATGTGTGTTACGCAAATATTGTAACTTGATAAAAAGAGTGTGATTTAGTAAATGGTAAAAGTCATTAAACATATCAACAGTAAATGTATGTATATAAATACTGATCATGTGACCTTATTGGCTAATAAGGGCATATTAGCCCATGTGGTATAATCTGTTGTATTAATACTGTTGAAGGCTGATGAATATGAATAATTGCACAATGAATGATGGATTATATTTGTACTATGAATGTGTAAATGAGGAATTGAGACTACTATAAATTATCTTAGCCTAAATGTCTAACTGTGCACAATATCTAATTGAATGACAATTGACATATATTTTGGTGTACTTAAGATTCGCTTATGCATAGCATATGATTTTAGACCATCGAGATCATGCATCATTTTAAAAAAGAAAGTATTGTTTTAAAAAAGATGCATCAAATTCTCTTAAATGAAAGTAAATGCTTGAAATGTTTAAGACAACCACAATTACTGATGTTAACTCATCCTTTGATATCATATATGACATGCATAGATTGAACATACAGTTGATTATGCATTAATTTGAGAAACAATTTCATTTGAAATGCTTTATCGTGTGGCTTGTCATAAAGGATTTGAAAAATTGAAAAAGAGATTTCAATTTAGAGATAAGTACCCTATGGAAATGCCTATGTGGCATTTGCCTTCGTAGCGTAGAGTATATATACATTGAGTGGTTCGGCCTGTGTGGCATGAAACCCAGTTTATGTATACTTGATATGTACATGTTGTCTGATGAGGCTATTTCAGGTTGTCCGACAATAGTCGTGGACACATTCCTTAGTTTCCAGCTAATCAGTGGGACTGGGACTATCTACGACAATAGATCGATACCCCTTAAGGGAAACTTTCCCATTGATAGCTACAATGGGTAGATGATATGATACCAGAATAGGGATCCATGTCTAGTCTCTCACTAAATGTTAAATGTTGTCTAGAGTATGGTTTACTATATGTGAACTCTAGACATGATATGTTTTTACAGTATACTTGATATGACTGAGACTAAATGTGATTTATACTTGGTTTTATATCACACATCATATGATCTGAGACTATACTTGTTTTGAATATGTTTAAACGTATATGTAATATGATTTTGAGATTGCATATATTTCACACATGTTTAACTATTACATGTGACATGTTTTTATATGATAATCGTTTTATATAACAGAATTTTTATACGTTACATATTGAAGCTTGTCATGGTAATATATTTTGCACTAGTGCATAACATGCAGTGATACAAGGGTACTTAGTGTCATTAGGGCATGATCAAATCAATATACGAAGGATATTGATTTCTAAATGATATTGGGGTATATAATTGCAGGATTCATGCATTTGCATTAGAGACAATATAGTCCTAACTCAATTATTATATTAGTAACTTATTGAGCCCTCACTCATTAAATGAGAATTATTTTTTTCAGATTGATTCAAGTTAAGGGGCACGTTGGATAATTCTGGAGATTTAATAGTGTATCGACTTCCAAAGTCCTCACTATTGAATATTTGGTATTGTAATACTTCTCTCATATATGCTTTTATTTTCAGGCAATTTCTGTGTAGTACTATAAGATGGGATGTAAACTAGGATAATGAGTAGTGGATATAATATTATGATATTATATGTTGTGTATGTGGTGATTAGTTGTAGATATTAGGATTATTGAGATGAAACCTATTGGTAAATATAATGTGGATTGTGGGAAATGTTATGTTACATTGAGATGATTTGCAGATAGTTAACTGGGAAAATTTCAAAATATAAGGGGGTATTTTCGATCTATCTTTAAGAAATAGTAAGTTATAGGCTATAAATGATCCCCCCAATCTTAGAAAGTAATTTAAATCATAATTGAATTAAAGAATGAACAAAAATGGTTTAGTGACTACACTGACACCAAATACAAACCGTAAAACGAAAAGAAAAAAAATTAGTTTGTAAATTTGTTAGAGACAAAAAGTGTGAGTGTAACGTCTGGTTTACTTTCAGATACCGATTAACTTTTTCAATTTCTTATTATGGTTAGGCCGTTTGTCGATGTCATCATCCTTCTAACTCATCATATGCATATTAAAATTTAAATTTCATTTCTTTCAAATTCATAAAATACATGTTAATAATGTGAGAACCGATTATTTTGTACTGTACACAGATATATATGTAATTCTTAATTTATTTTGAATATATTCTGTAAATTATAAGTAAATAGTGATGTGGGCTCCACTTGAATTTTCATGCCCAAATGTATGTATGATTGAAGAAACAGTGTACAGATGGTGTAATAATTATATTATGGCAATTTTGAGGCCAAAATACCTTATTTGCATCATTTTGAGAAGTATATCAAATAAATTGGAAAATGACGGTTATATCCTGAGGGTATTTTCGTAAATTGTACCAAAATTAAAATGAATTGGGACTAAGTAAAAATACCATGATATTCTACATGAAAAGGAGGTTAAGATAGTGTTAAGACATTTATCAAATCGGTAGTTAAATCGAAAAATTTAGCTGATGGTCCGTTAGGGTTAAAACCGTAATTTCACGCAATTGATGTACCACGCATCGACAAAACCACTTTTATTCATCAAAACACATTTAATAAGAGTATTTGGTAATGGAATCCAAAATTTTGGAGTGCAATTACATAGTTTTTACGATTACGGAAGCTTAAGGGCAAAATTGTCCAAAATTTATATAACCAAAGGCATTTTGGTAATTTTGCCTACTTCTAGAAGGGTCTTTATAATTCCATAAGCTAATGGCTGGCACTATTCATCATCTTCTCCCAAGCCTCCCATGCCACCATAAGAAGAAGAAAAGAAAAAGAAAAGAAAAGCTTTCATAAAACACAACCTAGCCATTTTCTCACCAAAGTGTCTTCTACAAAATTAATCTATACTTTCTCCTCTATCTAACCATGCCCATATATCATTGTATAAGCCACAAAACAAGGAGAAAGGAAGTCTCAAAGTTTCAGTCAAGGTATGGTCTTCACTATCCATGGTGTTTCTTTGAATTTTAATGGTGTAGGAAGATAAATTCAAGTGTGTTGATCATGTTTCTAGCATTAGAATTTATCAAATTGAACAAAATAAAATTATGCCATTAGAGGGGGTATTCGGCCATGATGTGTACCTGAGGAAACCATGGGCTTTCATGCATGAAATGGATGCTAGAATGAAGAATAAACATGGTAGAATAAGAATATGCTATTAGATTGTTAAAATTCCATAAGGTGTGCATTATGAAGATTTCGGTCAACATAAGGGGACCTATATTCATGGCTGATTTTGATGATTTAAGGGTGCCATTAGACTATAGAAATTACAAGGAGTCTACCATTATGCTCGGATTTAAAATCCGACTTAAAACAAAGAAGTTATGTTTTAACCGATAGAAAATATACTGCATAAATATTTGCAGTGTACAATGTGGTTGCAATTAGACATGAATAATAGCTTTAAAATAAGTATTATGTGAGTTAATATTTTTGGTGAATTTATCTGCAGCCCGGAATATCGGATTACGAGTGGTGTTATCGAGAAATCCAATATCACGAGACAGGTAAGGGATGCGTATGTGGACTGTAAGGATATCTTGAATACATGATTTCAATGAAAATAATTTTATAAGAATATTTTAGAAATGAAATGCCTTGGAAGCTGTGAAATTGTGGCTATTGGCTTTTTTGGAACTGTGTTGAATTTACAAAAAGGCTAGGATATTCGCAGCGGTTATGCTGCTGAAATTTCCGTAGAAATTTTCTATAAATGGCATGAAATATTTTAATGCATATTTGAATGATTTCCTAGCCTTGAAAATGAGATATTTGATATTTTTCATAAAACATGAATATACTGAAAAATATTATTTAAATATTCATGTTACCAAATTTACTGAAAGTAAAGTTATTGAAAATTCCCCCTAAATGTTTTACAGTGTAAGAAATGGTTTAAAAAAGGGAAATGTGGAGAAGTGAATATTTTATAAATTATTTTCAGTAAATATTCACTATATAATAAATAAAACCTTTATGGACTGACTGAAGATTTTACCTATTTTATTGATTTCCATAAAGGTAATACTACTGTGTGAATATTATTTTGATACTGCAATGTTCCTAATGTGTTTCCAAGTGAAACAGTGTGTTTATGGAACTACTATTAGCTTTGGAAAATAAATATTACTATTTTTCATAAAGTGTGAAATTATCGAAAAACGATATTTCAGTAATTTTAAAATGGAATTTCCCCGAAAGGAAAGTATGGAAATGTGAGTATATGTGTTTTATGGTGAAATGGAATATTTATGAAATTTATTACTACAGTGCAAATGTTTTATAACATTTTTTCACTGTACTATATACTGTGGGATTTTATACCTTTATGGATTTTGACGATATTGTATATATTACTAAATTCCATAAAGGTGATATGATTTCTCATAAATTGTTTTGAGACTGATAGGCCCCTTATCATTCGGATATGTGATATGTGACATGTGATATGTGATATGTGAAGATGTTGATACTGATCCTATCTTCAGCGTCCCAGTTGACACCTGATCAATGTATCACTGAGGACAATTATAGACTATGGCCGAGGTCTTATATGATATTAATATTGTTCCCTACAGGAATTATAGCATGATATTATTTGGGTGATGCCTTAGTCTCCACCATTTTTATGATATGAAATGATGTTTTAAAAGGGATGATGACATTGAATGATAAATGATTATGTATAAGTTTTCAACGAGATGGATGATGATTTCTAAACGATTTACGGTACTAAATTAAGTACGATACTACTTATGAAATTTCAGTAATATACGTGAAATGTGTTTAAAGAGAAATTGTGATTTATTAATCTAATATTTTTTTTATGTTTTATTACGAATATTAGATTATTTGATTTAATGTTTTACTTTATAAAAGTGTTGATTCGAGATTATTACCAAAGGTGATGGAAAAGTGTTTATCTCAACAATCAATACTTACTCCCTATAGTCGCTTCTAGGTTATGGGACAAGACAAGTATTTCAAAATACCTTCCATACTCCGTCTAGATCCCTAGCCGACTATAGTATCCTTCCTTTACGATCCCTAGTGCACCTATATGAAATTAATGATTTTATCGCATATAGATTTCATGATATCAAGTTCTGCATACAATTCCTTTACTGAGCCGTGGTTTGCTCACTCCTTTATTTTTCACCATCCATAGATTATATTAATTGGGTAAATGGGTGTATCAATCTGTGGATTAACTGCACATTGGTTATTCTGAGGCAAGTTATAGTGGATCCTGGAGATACAGTGTTTACATTTGTATGTTTTGACATTTTTATATAGTACTACTTGTTTTAAATTTAATCTCAGGGAATGTAAACTGATTTATACAATTGTAAATATTAATTTTTATTAAATAAATATTATTTAAAGTGTTTTACTGTTGTAATTAAGTAGTGTTACAGGCATCACAGACAGCCCAACCAACTACATTATATGTGTGATATGCGATAAATGTGGATGACTACAGTATATAACAGACTGTGACAAATAATATTGTTAATAACATCTAATAATCAAACATATATTCCCATTCATTTATTAGTACATATACAAGTCCCAAGTTTCGTTCTCTACTATAGTACTATTCTATTAATTTACATCCCCTTAGTTGTCTACAACACATTAAGTACTGTACAAGATATGTTTGAGATATATAGAAAAGTATAATAACCTTTAATGGACCGGTAGAATGTCTTGAAGGAATATCATACAACCAAAAGTCCATGCTCCTCTTTATCGAGTAGAAGTCATTGCAAATAGTTCGGGAGGAATATTGGGGGGGGGGGGGTAGGGGGCGGGGGGCGGGGTAAGTTTATGCTTAGTAAGGAAAAGCATATAAAAGAGTGATACTATGCCACTATATGCTATTAAAATCACAGATTTAAAAATCATTAAAATAAAATCAATGCAACTTTTAACATGTAAACATATATTTAAAACTCTTTAATTTCTTTCATGACTTTTCAATCTAATCAAATACTTCTTTTGTCATTCAAAGCATTCAAATCAATCATCATATTCACATCAGTCATCTGATAAATATCACATATCATCAGAGAAGGTCAACATCCAAGAGATTCATGCACAAATCTAATATCCCTTTAGAGATCTGGTATAGGAATCAGGCGTACCCATACAAGGCCAGGTGTCCATCCCTAAGCCTTTCCTATCTAGTATAATGGCTATTATTGAGAGGTCTATAGTGTACACTGATCAAGTGACAGCTGTGGTACTGGGGAAGGTACTAGGGACTTAGCTACAATCTTCCAACCCTAATCATCATATCATCTGTATGCATGATCATCAAGGAGCTAACAATTTCAAAATCATTTTCATATAATCAGAAATCATGATAGAATTCATTTACATATAGACTATCTCCAATCAATCCATAATTATATGAAAGAATAAACATTATATTCAACAATAGAAAATTCAATAAAAATTCTTATTGCAGAAATTAAATATGCAAATAATTTAATTGCATATAAAAACTAATTGTATCACATGTCAATAATATAAAATAATTTAACATATTTATTTATGCAAACAAAACCATATTTTAAATTTTATATGGACTAAAATCAAGTTTCTATCTCTTCTTAAGGAAAATTGGGAGGTTAGATGACTAAGGTTGATTTTCTAAAATTTCAACAGCATAATGGTTTTAATTCTATCCTAATCCCTACATAAAACTGCCATTTTATATATCTCAAATCAACAAGTTTTCCCACATGCAAGCGCAATATTTCCTACACTACTTCCGTATACTTTCCTTACCTTAGGCTACAATGCAGTGTAGCAATCCGATTGCACCGCTTTTGCAGCTCACTCCTCCGAATTTAACATTGCAAAATAATATTAAAAATGATTGAAATTCAGCATTCCAGCTTATAAAAATTATTCTACTCCTTCATATTCTTCATTTAACTCAATATTCCTAAGCTATTAATACCGGTTACCAAAGTTATCACCACCAATCTGTATTATTTTCTTCAAACTAAAATCACCGTTAATCTTCCTAGCCATTATACATTATTCTTTAACCTATAGACCAATGGAAATCAACATGGAACCTTACAATTTGCTCTTGGCCTAATGCTCCTTTATGCGCTATACTTGCCATTTTTCAATTCTAGCTTTGTGATTTATCTTCATTCAACTTCTACATTCATCCTACACTTAATGCTCATCAAGATTCCACTATCACCGTTAAACCCTTACCATGGCCGAACACTATTCTTATTACCTAGCCCATGATTTTTTTAATTATAGTTATGGCTATCATCAACACATCACATGCTTCCATTTTCTTCTCCTCATGCATCAAAATCACAATGGCAACCATATAAATCCATTGGCCAAAATCCCTTCTTACACTTAGTTTTGTTCAAACTCAAGGCTATAGACATGTTTCTCATGCATTAAACATCCAAAAGGCATGGTTGGAATTAAAGGAAAACATCAACACCCATGGCTTACCTAAGGACCAAATTTGCCAGTAGCAAAACAGCCTCAAATTGCTAGATTTTGGTTCAGCAAATTATATGTTTAGGTAGCTTTAGTGATGGGGAACAACTTTTATAAAGAAAGCTTAGTGAGTTGGTGAGTGTAAAGTGAGGTTTTACAAGGTGGATGAGAGGAAACTTGGAGAAAACTTGTAGTAATGGTGGTGGCCGGTTGAAGCTTGAGGAAGACCTCTAAAGTATTCTGATTTTTGTTATTTTAATATTAAATATTCAGCCCAAGTGAGAGATGACTAAATTACCCCTTAAAAATTCTATTTTTTACCAATTTGCCACTACATTATTTTATTATTTCAATTTCCAGATTTTAATTTTAATTTTTATTAAATTATATTTATTTAGGTCAAATTAAGTCAAATATTGACCAAGGATGAGGTTTGACCAGCAACCACATGAGAAAAGACCTAAATACCCTTTCACAATTTCATTATTTACAATTTTGTCCTAGCATTATTTTAACATTTATAATTTCTGATTTTATATTTTATTTATATTATTTTTTATATATTCAGCTCAAACATGGTCAAAGGTTGACTCCCAAGGTGGTTTGACCCACTATAGGTAGTGAAATTACCAAATTACCCCTAAACGAAGGCTTTTGGCTTCGTTCACGTTATTTTTAGCATTTTCGCTTAATTCAGTTCACGAGCTGGATCCACATGAAACTTCTTTATGCAAGGATTTTCCTATGACAGTCTATGGGTCTAAAGTCAATTTAGTTTGACCGTTATTCAAAAAAATTCTTCCAGGCTATTGACAAAATTGTCATTTTTGAATTTGTTGCACATAAACCTAGGTGTGCATGAATAAAAGAATTTTGAGAAGTAGTCTTCTTACTAGTTAGGTATTTTGATGCCACTTCAGAATCCATCTGGGTTACGGTTTGTGCTGTGAGGCCCACTTAGTAGATTCTCCGACACCTACAACATATATGAGAATTAGTTGTTATAACTTAACTTAATATTCTAGCTCAGCACATTGAATAGGTATGAGAAGAATAGAGAAATTAAGGATCTCACAATGAGTATCAAGTGAACGTCACAGCCTTCTGTGAGGACCCCAATTTCCTTATATGCGATATAAGCTACAGTGTGTAGGAATTTAAAAAAAATATTAATTGTTAAAATATTTAAATAAATGATCTGTTCGATAAGGTTCAGAGAGGTACTCGTTGAGGGTCCCACCAAGACTTTCTCAGTCTAGATCGAAGTGAGACCCTAGAATGATGATATTAGAGGATGAAATTAGTGTAATTTTAAGTACAAAATAAGTGTATCGTAAATATATTACGTGAGTAGAAATAACTCCTAAGTTAAGTTGAGAAAAAAAATTGATGTAATTGTTGATAGTGGTTAATTATGGAATTAAAGTGAATAATGAATAAAAATAGATTGTGAAATTAAAATTGAAAAAGAATATGATTTATTGTAATTATATTTTAGTAATATGTAATAAGAAATAAAAACAAATTAATTATAGAAATTAATAAAATAGAAGATAGGAAATAAAAAGAAATTACTAAGATTATAGTATAGAAATTGGAATATAATTTGGGAAAGAATATAATCTAATGGTAATTATGTTTTAAACAATTAATAAGAAATAAAATAAGTTAATTATTGAAATTAACAAAATATATATAATAAAAATATAAATTAAAATTTGAAAAAAAAAATATCGCAGCAAGCTTCTTGTGGAGAAGCTTTGCTGCACTGCAGACTAATTAAAACAGAAAACATAAGAGAAAAAACCAAAGAGAAAAGAGAGGAAAAGGATTAGTGGACTATGTGGTAATTTTTGACTGCGTATAACATTAATAAAGAAAACCCAAACTCAGCCAAAATGGAGACTGCACCACCGACCTCCCCTGCTTCATTTTGCTGCACGATTTCTTCTCCTCCTTCGTTGATTCCTCACGTCACCTTACCAAATCTCTACCTTTTCTTCTTTAACTCGCCTCACTTCCTTCATGAAACTTGCTTTTCATCTTAAAATCATTTTTAAATCCAGCAAAGAGTGGCTGAAAATGGAAGAATCGGGACTGGTTTGGCCACCTAAACAGAACGGGTTGGAGCAAGGTAAGAAGAGGTTGAGTTTTGTTTAATTCCAGTTGAAGATCTTAATTATTTAAGGCATGACTAATATGATTAGAACCATGAATTGTAACAAAATGCAGTGTGGTGCTAAAAAGGGAGTCACGGCAATCATAAGAAATTAAGGGAAAATTTTAATAATTTAGACGTTTGTTGGGTAGGAACTATTGTAGATGATGAATAAACTTGGTTGGAAACTTGAGTTTGTATAAAAGTTTGTAGAACCATAGAAGTTGGCGTGATGATGAATTCTTCCTGCAGGAGGCGTTCGGCCTTGAGGAAATTAAATGGTGATGGTGGAATTTTGTTGTAGATAAGGTGTTTGATAAAAGTAACTAATGAAATGAAGAGATGTTCATAAGATAAATGAAGAAAAGAGCAAATGAGAAACAATGAGAATGAACCTTTTAGGAACCGTCGGCCATGCTGCTGGGAATGAAGACTTGTGTAAATTTTTATATAACTATATATATATGATAAACATATTAAGAGGGTAGAAGATGATTAGGAAATTAGAGTTGAGATAAAAAAAATTATGAAAACTAAACATGAAGATGGGATTGGGAGAGGTTCGGCCATGAAGATGGAAAAGAAAATGTTGTAACTTTAATAAATGATATTGTTGTTACACAAAACAACAATAAAAGTATACTGACGTCGATGTTCGCACTAAGTCTCCACGTGTTTCCAAGAAGCTTCTGTAAAACAATAAAAGTCAGAGGGACGCAGGGGTGGTTCCCTGCGTAGACACTCCGATGCTTAAGTCAGTAGAAAATTCTTCAATCTTGAGAAGCGTAAAAGCCAGTCGTCAAAAATTCCTGAGTAAAATCATACCTGGGGCCTATTTATAGGCCAATATTACAGGAGGATAAGTCTGTATTCTGCTAAGAATTTGTGTCCCAATACAACACAAGTTCTTTAGGATCTAGAAGAGACCGAGGTCTGTCGTCAGCGATAAGCTAAACCATCCGGCACGTTTGTGGCGCCAGGGGTCTGTCGCTGAGCCACGTGTCGCGTTCACAACTGTGGCGACAGAATTAAGGAGTCTGTCGCCCGCGACAGGTTCGTGCCACGTGCCACGTGTCGCGTTCACAACTGTGGCGACAGGCTAAGGAGTCTGTCGCCCGCGACAAGTTCGTGGTACGTGCCACGTGTCGCGTTCACAACTGTGGCGACAGGCTCAGGAACCTGTCGCCCGCGACAGGTTCGTGGCACGTGCCGACTCCAAGCGATAGGCCATGGAACCTGTCGCAACGACAGGTTCGTGCCACGTGTCGACATCCAAATATAGGCGATCGACTTTTACGTCTGTCGCCCAGCGACAGGTGTCTCTCGCGGCTTTGCCTTCTGTCGCCGAAGGCCACGTGGCCCAGTAGTTTTCTGCCACGTGGTGGTCTCTGACAACATTGGGCTTGGCCCAATATAGATAAACTTTGTCATATCAAGTGCTCCCCACTCTCTTGTTGTATTTATGCCATCAAGAGAGTATAAATATGTGTCTTTGGGCCTTAGCCCACCCTGAATAGTTCCCTTTGTTGTTTGTAATTTCTTGTATTTTTTGCAGGTGAAGAGAGCTCTGTTCTGCGACAGGTGTGATCTGGCGCGACGTTTAGCATTCTCTGTCGCGGCTTTTGGCATTCCCTGTCGCGGCTATATAAACCCCTGGAACCGGACGAGAGAGTGCATGAAAACCCTCTGAGCACCCACCTGTCGCCCATTTTTCTACTCTCTCGCGAAAGGAGTCTGTCGCCGAATAGTCTTTTAGCTCTCACCCGGAGTCTCTCGCTTACATCGTGACAGTAAGTACATCTGTCGCCGAATTTATTTCCTTTAATAGATTTTGGTCTCCCGCAGGTGTCTTGCTTGGTACGTCTGTCGCCCAACTGGTCTGTCGCCTTTAGGTCTGTCGCCCTTTAGGTCTGTCGCAAAAAGGGGTCTGCCTTGAGTTATTCCTTTCACCATGTCTTCACAACGTCAAGGTAAAACGCTTATGAAAGGTGGCGTTCTGTGTTCTTTGACAAGTGCAGACTTAGAGGATATTAGGGTGCGTTTCCCTCTTCCCTCGGGCTATGGCTATAGACTTCCAGTGCAAGGGGAGGTAACGCCCGACTCGGTTAGAAATGGTGTGGCCGTCCATAAGGCTTCTTTGTCTTTCGGTTTTCGCTTCCCTCTTCCGGAGTTTGGCGAAGCGTTTCTTAGATACAAAGACATCGTCCCGTGTCAACTCCACCCCTATGCGTGGGCTCAATTGGTAGCGTTTTCCATAGTGTGTCATCACCTAGGTATTATTCCATCGGTTCCTCTCTTAAGCGCCTTTTTTAGAGTTCGTAGGTTGAAAGGGTTGATAACGTTTTCCTTTCAACGATTAACGGTCGACGAGTTTCCTAATAACAAGATCTTCTCGGATCTCCCCAATAAACTGCGCGGTTTTGAGAGCGAGTGGATCGTTGTTGAGATTCCTAGTAACCTACGAATTCGCTGTAGATGGAACAGTGATACCTTTGACCACTCCCAGCGCTCGGACAGGTTCAAAATAGAAATTTTAAGAGAACAATTTGGCGAGTCTATTCAGCGAATCTGTTCTACTGGGGAACGCAATTTATTCTCTCTTCTAACCCCGGAGAACATTGCCGCTGCCGGCTGGGGCGTAAGCAGGACCGTTCTTGAAGCTTCTGCTGCCCCGTCTAGCCTGCCCACAACTCCTCGTTTATCCGATGCTGGCCCTAGTCAGCCATCCCCGGTCTTAGTAGCCGAAGCACCTACCCCTGTGGGCCGCCTTGTAGATGGGTCCTTTTCAGATTCGGAGGACGGGACCCTTGAGGCTGCGGGTACTAGTGGTTATTCAGGGGATGGCCCTGAGTGGGCTCAGGCTAACGCCTTTGGGAGTCCTTTCGTTGATTTTCCGTTGGATTCGAATCTGGATACCTTAGAGGATTTTGGTGGTTTTCTAGGTTTTCCATCTTTTTTTTTTTTAATTTCTTGTGTGGTGTTTTGCTCGGTCGGCTAATCCTTTCTTTATATATTATGTAGGCATGAACTTCCGAGATTTGATGCGTAGGAGGGATGCCAGTGATGCTGCCGCTCGAGCAGCTCCTCCTTCTCAGTCGCAAGTTAGACCCCCATCTGGGTCAGCGCGTGCTCCTACTCCCCCTCCACCTTCTACTGGCGAATCCAGCCGCCCTACACAAGAGGCCGAGAGAAACAAACGGAAGAGGCCTCCTGTCCCTGACCGAGGTTCAGGCGATCGCGAGAGCTCCGAGTCCCAAAGGAGTGATCCAGTCCCTCAAAAAGGTGGCTCTCGTGTTGCTGAGGGTAGGTCGGCTCCCCGCCAGCCAAGGCGAAAATACAGGAAGAGGCTAATTGTTGAAGCCTCGATGCCTACAAGACTAGTCTTACCCAAGGTGGTAGACCCTACTGTGAGGCGTTATGTGATTGATACCGGGGTCGTCGTTAGTGGGGACGATTTTCAGACCTATCCCGGAGTGAATGATAACGACAACATTGAGGATGCCGGGATAGCGTCTCGTCTGGCTTGGAGCATCATTCTTCCTCGTGACGAGGCGGAGCTGTTTACAAACATCCCGGAGGCGGAGGATAATTCTGATTATCTCGCTATGAAGGTAAGAGTTTGGTAACTAATTTCCCCGTCTAAACTTTTTTCGTTTAAAGATCTGTTGAGTTACTTATGTTTTTTGTCTTATCAGTCAGCTCAACAAATTGCGGCCGTCAATGCTCGGCACAGGGCTCTCAGGGAGCAAGCTGACAAAGAGATTCGCGAGCTTCGGGATCAGAAGATGGAGCTTTCGAACGAGGTTAACCAGCTTCGTCCTTATGTCAACAGGGTGGAGGAGGTAAACAAAAGGAGCGCTGATCTTGAGCGAAAAAATGCTGATCTCGAGCGAAGGCTCCAAGAAGAGCAGGCGAAGGTGTCTTCCCTTCAAGGGTACCAAGAGGCTTATAATAAGGCCGTCGATGACCGGGGAGCCATGGAGAGGCAGCGAGATGAGGCTATTGAGGAGCTGCACAATGTGCTGGATCGTCAAAGAGAAGCTCGAATCGAGGCCGTTCGTGAATACCGCTTGTCCCAGCATTGTTTTGACAAGAAAGCGGCTTTCTCGACGGGGTTTATCAAATATGGTTTCTATTTGGCTCGCTCTTGGTTGGAGAGGCATCGGCCCAATGAGGCTTTTCCTGAATTGCTATTCACCGAGGAGGCTAAGTACTACGATGCTCCTTCTTGGACCAAGTATGAGCCCGACACACAAAGTCCAGAGGCCTATTTAGCGGAAGGGGCCGTAGATAATCTAGACAACCTTGAGGGTCCATGGCCCCCTCGACAGCCACTACACATGCCTGAGTCTTCCGAGGCACTTGGTCAATCTGAGCCTCTGGCAGTGTGTGACGTCTCTGAGCCTATCGAGACAGGCGATCAGCCTGAGTCTATCGAGGCACTGATGGGGCTGGACAGCGACGAGTTTCAGATTTCAGATTCTGCTGCCGCTGATCCCGTGCTAGACTCTGCGGCCGTGGTTGAGCCTTCAGGTGGGCTTTCAAGTGACATTCCTGTTTCCGGGGTGTCTCCCTCGTCTTCCCGGGATCCTGGTTCTTTGGCTCCTCCAGTTCCTCAGCCCCAAGCTTCTCAAGACGCTAGCGCCGATGTAGCGCCTTCCCAGTCGGCTGATTCGGTCATCGCCGTAGATTAGAGTTTTATAGTTTTTGTTTTGTTTGTTAATTCCGATGTATAGGTTCACTTTGAATGAAAAGTACCGTTTTCATTTTGTAGTTCTTTCTCCCTTTTCTATGAATGCTTTTCTTTCGTAACTTATTGTATCGTTATATCGTGAGCTTCTAACGAGCAGGACTAGATATTGAGCAATCATAAGCTATACGGAGCAGCATTAAAGCGTCAATAATAAAATCCTTATTTAAAGCATTATAGATATCAATCAATCGCGAATTCAATAATCTTTAAAGAGCGGCATTAAAAGCGTTTAGAGATACCAATCGATCACAAAATCTAAAGAACACCATTAAAGGCGTTTAGAGATACCAATCGATCACAAAATCTAAAGAACACCATTAAAGCATTATAGATATCGATCAATTGTGGATTCTCGACATAAGGCGTACCTTTATATCATGTTGCTCCCCGAGTTCAACTTTGAAATAGCGTTTATTTCTGTTCAAAGATGAACTTTCCGCGAGCGTTGTACCCGTCCTGCGCCTTTTTCGCTTAGGGTTTTTTTTTTTTTGCCCGTCTCGCGCATTTTTCGCTTAGGGACTTTTGGTTTGCCCATCTCGCGCATTTTTCGCTTAGGGACTTTTGGTTTGCCCGTCTCGCGCATTTTTCGCTTAGGGACTTTTGGTTTGCCCGTCTCGCGCATTTTTCGCTTAGGGACTTTTAGTTTGCCCATCTCGCGCATTTTTCGCTTAGGGACTTTTGGTTTGCCCATCTCGCGCATTTTTCGCTTAGGGACTTTTAGTTTGCCCATCTCGCGCATTTTTCGCTTAGGGACTTTTGGTTTGCCCATCTCGCGCATTTTTCGCTTAGGGCGTACCTTTAGTTTGCCAGCTTCTGCTTCATTTCAATTCCTGCCACACACAATCTGTTCTCGAACATTGCATTAGAGGATATATGTAGAAAATGAATAGCTGGCTTTTATTCATGAATCAAGACAATAATATCTGTAAAGTAACTAAGCAACAGATGGAAAAGTAAAAATATGAATAATGAATAACCAGAGAAGAGAGAAAAATAGTACAATGTTCACTGCCAGTACAGCTTAAGATGGTTAGCATTCCAAGTCTTCGAGATTTTCTTTCCTTGCAAGGTTTCCAAGGTGCATGTGCTAGGTCCGACCATCCTTCTGATTTTGTATGGTCCTTCCCAATTGGCGCGTAGCTTTCCATCCTCCTTGTGGACGTTTGTAATTGCCGATTTTCTTAATACCAGGTCTCCCTCTTGTAATTCTCTGTTCTTTACTCGTGCATTGTAATAAGTGGCTACCCTTTGTTGGTAAGCAGCCAGTCTCATTTTTGCCTTGTCTCTCAGTTTGTTTATCAGATCTAGATTCTCCCTTAGTCCCTGGGAATTAAGTTCCTCAATGTAAGGGACCAATCTGGGTGACTCAGCTCCAACTTCCACCGGAATGAGGGCCTCAGTTCCATACACCAAATTGAACGGTGTTTCCCCTGTCGATACTTTACTTGTCGTCCTGTAGGCCCATAGGACACTTGGGAGCTCATCTGCCCATGCTCCTTTTGCCTTATCTAGTCTGGTCTTCAACCCGTGCAGTATAGTTCGATTACTCACCTCTGCCTGCCCATTGGCCTGTGGGTAAGACACAGAAGATATTCTCAAGAGAATATTCAGGCCTTTACAGAAATCCCGGAAAGCATCACAGTCGAACTGCTTCCCATGGTCTGCATTTATCACACGAGGGATTCCGAATCGACAAATTATGTCTTTCCACACCATTGCTTCCACCTTCTTTTCAGAAATTGTGGCCAAAGGCTCAGCCTCTATCCACTTCGTGAAGTAATCCATGGCCACAAGTAAGTACTTCCTTTGTCCTGAGCCTAGGGGAAAACGTTCCAGAATATCCAGTCCCCACTGTGCAAATGGAGTTGGTTGGAGAGTGCTCTGGAGGGCCGAAACCGGCGCAGTTGTTATAGGAGCGAATTTCTGACACTTGTCGCATTTCTCACTTTTTCGGCGGCATCCTTCCTCAGTGTAGGCCAATAAAACCCCGCACGCAATACTTTTGAAGCCAATGCACGAGCCCCTAGGTGTTCTCCGCATATTCCCTCATGGACCTCAGCTAGGGTGTACTCAGCTTGTTGGGGCCCTAGACATTTTAGTAAAGGCATTGTGAACCCTCGTTTATAGAGTTCCCCATTTACTACTGTGAACCTGGCACTTTTTAATTTCAGCCTTCGAGTTTCGTCTCTATTAGTTGGAAGTGTGTTCCCCATTATGTAGTCTTTGATCGGGACTCTCCAATCATCCCCGTTCTCGATATCGTACACACCTTCTTCTTCGATACTAGGCTTAGCGAGAGATTCCACTTTGACCATACCTCCCTTAACTCCTCTAGAAGAAGCCAACTTCGAAAGAGCATCTGCATGGATGTTTTCTGACCGATTTATCTGAGTTAATTGGAAGTGTTCAAACGACTGTGCCAATAATTGCACCTTTTGTAGATAAGGGATCAAAGCGGGTTCTCGTGCCTCATATTCACCCGAGAACTGATTCACCACCAACTGTGAGTCACTATGGGCCATTAAGTTGCTGACCCCTAGTTTTTCAGCAAGTTTCATCCCAGCTATCAAGGCCTCGTACTCGGCTGTATTGTTCGAACTCGGAAAGTCGAAACGTAGGGAATACTCATAAGTTTCCCCTTCCGGTGAAGTTAGCACAATTCCAGCCCCACTGCCATCCATGTTACGAGCTCCATCCACAAACAATTTCCACCAGACTAAGTCTGTTTCATCACGGACTTCCCGGCCGGTGCATTCTACAATGAAATCTGCCAACGCCTGCCCTTTTATAGCTTGGCGAGGCTGAAAGTGTATGTCATACTCACTTAATTCAACAGCCCATTTAATCAGACGTCCGGAGTGATCTGGTTTCTGCAATATTTGTCTCAATGGCTGATCCGTTAAGATGGTCACCGAGTGAGCTTGGAAGTAAGGTCGTAATTTCCGAGTGGCCATCACCAAGGACAAAACTATTCTTTCCACTAAGGGGTATCTTGTCTCGGCATCTAGCAGGACTTTGCTTACATAATAGATTGGGCAGTCCTTGTCCCCTTCCTTTCTCAGTAGGACTGCACTCACGGCTTTCTCTCCTACACCGAGGTACATGAGGAGATGATCACCGGGCTGTGGCCGAGATAGTAGAGGCAACTCTTTCAAATAGTCTTTCAGTCTTTCAAAGGCGTCATTACATTCTTCTGTCCACTTGAAGTCTTTTCCGGCCTTTATCGCCTTAAAAAATGGTAGACTCCTTTCTGCTGATTTGGACAAGAAGCGATTCAAGGCCGCTATCCTCCCTGTCAACCTTTGAACTTCTCGCACAGTATTGGGTGGCCTCATGTCCAAAATGGCTTGAACTTTCTCGGGATTAGCCTCTATCCCTCGATTTGTAATCATGAATCCCAAGAATTTCCCAGATCTACCCCGAATGAGCATTTATTGGGATTCAACTTCATCTTGTATTCCCGCAACACACTGAACACTTTTGTCATTTTCTTAGCATGAGATTCTCCCTGTCGGCTTTTGATGATCATATCGTCAACATAAGCTTCCATGGCGTTGCCCAACAAGTCTTGGAACACCTTATTTACCATGCGCTAGTAGGTCGCTCCCGCATTTTTCAAGCCGAATGGCATTACTCGATAGCAATATGTTCCACTATCGGTAATGAACGAAGTTTTCTCCTCATCATCGGGATGCATCATAATTTGGTGGTATCCCGAAAAAGCATCCAAGAAGCTAAGAAATTCGTACCCACAGGTTTCATCTACCAACTTGTCAATCCGAGGTAGTGGATACGAATCCTTTGGGCAAGCTTTATTCAGATCCGTGAAGTCCACACACATTCTCCATTTCCCGTTGGCTTTCTTTACCATTACAACATTGGCCAACCATTCCGGGTAATTGACTTCTCTGATGAACCCTGCTTGCAACAACTTCGAAATTTCTTCATTTATCGCAAGTTGTCTTTCTGGAGCAAAATTCCTCTTCTTTTGTTTTATCGGCCTCGCTCCTGAGACTACGTTCAACCGATGGCAGACAATTCCAGGATCAATTCCGGGCATATCGGCTGTAGTCCATGCGAACGCGTCGCAATTCTCTTTCAAGCATCGGACTATTTCTTCTTTCATTTTTTCAGGCAACTGACTCCCCACATATACTACCTTCTTCTCATCTTCTTCATCTAATCGGATTGCCTCCATCTCCTCGTCAGGTTTTGGTTTAGGCGGTTCTTCGATCGTAAGGGTTTCCTTTCTCTGAATTCCCTTACATGTGGTAGACGCGACATTGCACGTTCTGGCTTTCCTTTGATCTCCCCTTACTTGTCCAACACCGCGGGGAGTAGGAAACTTCATCAGCAAATAGCAGGGATGGACCACCGCCCTCATGTCATTTAATAATGGCCGTCCGAGGATCATATTGTAGGCTGTAGAGGTTGATCTCACAACCATGAACAGTGCTTCTCTGATGACATCTTTTGGGCTCTCCCCCAATGTAACAGGTAGCTGAATGGCGCCTGCTACCTTTACCTTTTCACCGAAAAAACCGTATAAGGGTGCGGGCACTTGTTTTAACCTGTCCTCCGATATGTTCATCTTCTCAAAGCAGTTCCAGTATATTAAGTTCACCGAACTCCCATTATCGACCAAGATTCGACCCACCGGATGCTTTGCCACCACTGCTGAGATCACCATCGGGTCATCATGAGGAACCACTATGTCCCTCCTATCGGTTGGTGTAAAAATGATGGGCTCCTCATCTTGTTTCTCCTCCATCACAGAGTTAATTTGGTGGGCCTGTCGGGCATAAGTTTTCCGAGACGAGGAAGATGCACCAGCTAATGATTCACCCCCAGATATCACGTTAATAGCTGGTCCTGTGGGCTCATTATCTTCCTCTCGATTTCTTCTTTCAATCCTTCCGTCATTACCTCTCCTTTCTCCTTCATTACGTCTCACAGGTCCCCTGTTTTCACCACTTCTATCTCTAAAGTTGTTTCCTCGGTTCTGTGCGGGTTGGTTGTTTCTATCACTCCTCCATACGAAACGGTTTATTTTTCCCTCCCGTGCTAGCTTTTCTAGCTGATTCATCAACTCCCTACATTTTTCGGTCGTGTGCCCGTGCGCTGAGTGGTAATCGCAATACGATCTCAAATCACGGCCCAGATTACCTGACGCCTTCTTCGGAGTCTGTATAAGACCTGTTCCTTCAAAGGCTGCTAACACTGAAGCCCGAGATTCAGTGAGTGGGGTGTAGGAAGTGTATTTCAGTGCAGGGGGTTTCTCAAACTTTCTCGGTTGGCTGGAAGATGCTTCAGTGACCTCTCTTCCTCGTTTCCTTCCCTCTTTGGATTCTCCTGTTGCTACCATTTTCATTACTTCCTCCTGGGTTACATACTTATGTGCACGGGAAAGCAGATCTGAAATTGTAGTTGGCTGGTCTAGGGACAGGGATTCTTGCAACTTCTCAGACCTTGTTCCCTGTAGCATGGCTGCTACGGCTATACCAACTTGCAGATCTCGCACCTCTAAAGTAGCATCTCTAAACCGATCTACGTAACTTTTCAATGACTCCTTAGCCCCTTGCTTAATAGTGAGCAAGTATGTCGGTTCCTTCCTTCTCTGACTGTTCACCGCAAACGCCTTGAGAAACTCACTTCTGAGCTGGTCAAAAGAGATTATGGACCCTTCAGGCAGGTTATTAAACCACTTCATCGCATGTCCAGACAGGGTTAGGGAGAAGGCCCTGCACATTATTTCGTCTTCCCATCCATGTAGCAACATTAAGGCCTCATAGTTTTGCATATGGTCGTAGGGGTCCATCTTTCCGGTGTATGCGGCCATCTGCGGCATTTTGAACTTTGGGGGCAGAGGTTTTTGCATGATGGCTGTGCAGAATGGTACTCTTCTCCTCTGGCTCTCTTCTGCAGACACTAACTTCTTTTCTTCCAGCACTTGTTCTATCATTTTTTTCATGTCCATCGGAGGAGCGAGATGACTTCTAGCATGAGACGAGTCTGGTATGTCTTCCACTACTTCCTTGCCCTTTGCTTGAGGTGTGTTTGTTCGTACTATCTGTGTGCACCAAGTGGGGTCAAACTCCGAATCGGCAACCCAAGTGTTTTGATCTCCAGCACCGTTCTTTTCAGCACCTCCAATACCATGGTCTACATTAGTAGCATCCAAATTCGACAAGTCATGGTAGTGGGCGGTAGACCCTGTCGCCCTGTCGCCCTCCTACCGCCCAGACACCTACCGCCCTACATGTGGGGCCTGTCGCCTAACGCCTGTCGCAGGGTCTAGGCCTGTCGCAACCTCCGTTTCTCGCTGGGTTCCGGCGACGGGTCTCATATTCCCCTGTCCTGTCGCAGCTCTTTGAATATCATTCTCTTCCTCAGGGGGAGCCTCTTCCCGGCGATAGGGTCCTGTCGCTGCATCATCCTCCTGTCGCCCAAACACCTGCGGCCGGACCCCTTGATTTGCTCCTCCTACCAAGTTCTGCACGGCAGGCGGCAGATTCAACTGTGGGAGGACTCCGTGGAACAGATCCACCATGGCTCGTAGCGCCTGGGTGGTTTCTTCGCTCTGTCGCCTCAGAGCTTCGAATTCTGCCGCTGACACAGTGATTCTTTCTTCTTCCCTGTTCACCTGATTCCTCTGACGGATCTGTTGTTCAGGGGAACTCACGGAGTTTTCCTCACTCCCAGTCCTAGCATTTGTTGATCTCGTTCTTACCATCTTAGAAAACCTTGGTTGGCTTTTTACACGCTTCCCACAGACGGCGCCAATTGTTGTTACACAAAACAACAAGACGTCGATGTTTGCACTAAGTCTCCACGTGTTTCCAAGAAGCTTCTGTAAAACAATAAAAGTCAGAGGGACGCAGGGGTGGTTCCCTGCGTAGACACTCCGATGCTTAAGTCAGTAGAAAATTCTTCAATCTTGAGAAGCGTAAAAGCCAGTCGTCAAAAATTCCTGAGTAAAATCATACCTGGGGCCTATTTATAGGCCAATATTACAGGAGGATAAGTCTGTATTCTGCTAAGAATTTGTGTCCCAATACAACACAAGTTCTTTAGGATCCAGAAGAGACCGAGGTCTGTCGTCAGCGATAGGCTAAACCATCCGGCACGTTTGTGGCGCCAGGGGTCTGTCGCTGAGCCACGTGTCGCGTTCACAACTGTGGCGACAGACTAAGGAGTCTGTCGCCCGCGACAGGTTCGTGCCACGTGCCACGTGTCGCGTTCACAACTGTGGTGACAGGCTAAGGAGTCTGTCGCCCGCGACAAGTTCGTGGTACGTGCCACGTGTCGCGTTCACAACTGTGGCGACAGGCTCAGGAACCTGTCGCCCGCGACAGGTTCGTGGCACGTGCCGACTCCAAGCGATAGGCTATGGAACCTGTCGCAACGACAGGTTCGTGCCACGTGTCGACATCCAAATATAGGCGATCGACTTTTACGTCTGTCGCCCAGCGACAGGTGTCTCTCGCGGCTTTGCCTTCTGTCGCCGAAGGCCACGTGGCCCAGTAGTTTTCTGCCACGTGGTGGTCTCTGACAACATTGGGCTTGGCCCAATATAGATAAACTTTGTCATATCAGATATAAAAAAAATCAGTTGTAAAATTTAATTTAGGAAAAGAATGAGTTAGAGTAAATTAGAGCATTTGACTAAGCATAAAGATGAGAGTTTATGTAAAAATTTCATAATTTAAAGGATATAAAATAATAAATTAAGGTCAATAAAATTATTGGTGGAATTGAGTTTGGAAGAAGAATATGATTTAAGAGTGTCATAACGTATCAAGTTTTAGAAAAAAAAAACCCAATAGTTAGATAAAAAGATATGGAGTCGCCACCAACCATTCGAACCTAGGTGTGATTGGTCACCTATTCAAACTAAAGACAAGGCTTGGTCTACGTTCAAAGACACTAGGGTTCGGGAGTACGGTTACGTGTAGGGAAGGATTAGCACCCCCACAACGCCCATCCTAAAATGGTACCAACTAGATTTAGGTTATCTTTACAATTTGCTTTGAGTTCATATTAATTTCAATATACTTATGTATTGGGAAAATTTCTAAGACTCCAACCTTAGAAATTCCCCTCACCTTAAGATATTCAAGAAGTCTCAATTGACTTTCTTGAATTCCATCGTCGGACAAATTTTAATATTTTATGAGGTTCCCTTTTTTTCTAATCTTATCTCTAATTTTGACTCTATATTTATTTTATAAATTTCTTAGATTTTTTAATTTATTTTAATTATTTTTACATTCTTATTCATCTTATTTTTAAGAGATAAACATGAATTATGTTTTATTAAAAACTCACTCTTAGGCGTCCCATCAATTTGGCTCGACTCAAAAGGAACCTTCTCACCTAGAAATTTTCAAGGAGTCTCAATTGACTTTCTTGAAATTTCATCATCGGTATAATTCATACTTATTTCTTATTTTATTTTTATTGTACTCTTGTCTTCATGTCACTTTTATTTATTTATTTATTTATTCGTTTATTTATTTGTCTAATTTTTATTTATTTAAGTTTAGTCTTTATCTAATTTATATTTTATTCGTTTTGTTTATTTATATTTATTTAATCTTAAAATAAATATGAATTATATTTTATTGAAAATTCTCCAAAAAGTATTCCATCAATTTGGCTCAACTTAAAGAAGAATCCCCTCACCTAGAAATTTCAAGGAGTCTCAATTGACTTTCTCGAAATTTCATCATTGATACAATTCACATTCATTCTATAAAATCTAATTCTCAACCTAATTCCTATTTCTTATTTATTATCCTTTTTATTTATCTATTGTTTTTTATTTATGCTCATTTAATTTTAGTCTTTTACTAATTAATTTTTATTCATTTCATTTATTTCATATCTATTTAATCTTAAAATAAATATGAATTATATTTGATTGAAAATTCTCCCAAAAGTATCCCATCAATTTGGCTCAACTTAAAGAAGAATCCCCTCACCTAGAAATTTCAAGGAGTCTCAATTGACTTTCTCGAAATTTCATCATTGGTACGATTCACATTCATTCTATAAAATCTAATTCTCAACCTAATTCCTATTTCTTATTTATTATCCTTTTTATTTATCTATTGTTTTTATTTATGCTCATTTAATTTTAGTCTTTACTAATTAATTTTTATTCATTTCATCTATTTTATGTTTATTTAATCTGAAAATAAATATGAATTATATTTTATTGAAAATTCTCGCAAAAGTATCCCATCAATTTGGCTCAACTTAAGGAAGAATCTTCTCACCTAGAAATTTCAAGGAGTCTAAATTGACTTTCTTGAAATTTCATCATCGGTATAATTCACATTCATTTGATAAAATCCAATTTTTAACTTGATTACTATTTTTCATCCTATTATTTTTCTTAACTTATTTCTTATTATCACTTACTAAAGCATTACAATTCTAAGCTATATAAACAAATTTGACAGTATTTTAACCATGCATTAAATTAAACATATCATATAAATTTTATTTGAAAAATCAGAGAAGTATACCAATTATATTGAATCATGATAATTAAATTAAATCACACTAATCAAATTGAAACTTACACAATCAAGTCAATAAAAAAACAACATATATCAATTTATATACACAAACTACATTAATTAAATCTTATCAATACTTGTTAAATTATACTATCCATATATCAAATTAAATCTGTTAACTCATCAAATTAACTACTTAAATTATCTTATTGCATATTTTTTGTTAATTAAATTACTGTGTTAATTACAAATGTACAAAAAATTATCAAAAGAAAATAAACAAATCAATAAATAAAAAAATAAAAAAAATAAAAATGGAAAAAGGAAAATAATCAGAAAATGGAAAAGAAAAATCTGCGATCGGGTCGGGTTGGATGCGGGTCAACACACGGGTCACGGCTACTCCAAAACGACGTCGTTCTGAGGTGGTATTTAAACCCTCTTTCCGATTTTTTCGGTCAGATTTCCACTTTCCAGAAAAAAAAAGTTTTCAAATCCTCTCTACCCAAGATGAATCCCGATGGCTAGAAACTCTAAAAGGTCACCGAAAAACTCAAACTTTCCAGATTCCGGCGGCTATCTACGCTGTCCACCACCCTAAACCACCAGATCTACACCTATAAACATCCAGAAACCTTCACCTCCTCTCCATAAAACCGGATCTAGAGATCTCGATTACTCGAATCCTCCATAAATCCACAGATCTAACTTCTAAAAATCAAAAACCTAACTACCTAACTTCCTCCCCTTCCACTAACTGCTTTCTGTGTTTTTTGTGTTTTTTTGGTTTTGGTTCCCTTTTGGTTGTGATCACTGTTGTGGTGATTTTCCCTTTGTGTATCTGTGGCTGCCGTTGTTCTTCTCCCTGTGTGTATTGTCGGTTATATATTTTATAAATATCATATCTGAATATTTTTGGAAAGTCAGAAATCGGATCTCAAATCCGATTGTGATTTAGCTTTCAATGCTTGATTCTGAATCCTTTTTAGTCTTGATTTACATGAAGATTTCCGAGACCTATTAAACTTGACGAATCTTTCCTTTTGTGTTTCTGATGGCCATTAGGGTTTGGATTTTGGAATCTCGGTTTGGGGCTTGGGTTTTGTTTGAGGGTTAGGGTGTTTCAGATTAGGGTTTCAGGGTAGGGTTTGGAGTCATGGTTTGGGCTTTGATTCTGTTTGGGGTTAGGGTTTCAGATTAAGGTTTGGTGATCAGGGTTTCGAGCTGGGATTAAGGGTTTTCAATTTTTTTGTTTTTATTTCCTTTTTATTTATATATATATATATTTTTGTCAAAACAAACAAATGAATAAATAATAAAATAAACAAAAGACAAATAGATATCATAAAATACTACAATTCATAATGAACAAAAAAAAAGGAAAAAGAGAAATAATAATGAAAATAAATAAAATTATAAAAAAAAAGAAAAAAAAAGAAGAAAGAGGAAAAGGAAAAGAAAAAAGAAAAGGAAAAGAAAATAAAAACAATATCAAAATCACTTATTATCAATTTTAAGGAAACACACCGAGTGGACCCATGGTCCATAATTTCGAACTAATTAGACCCTAACAAAAATTGGTGTCTACAGCTGCCTCTCTTTGCACATTGCTGAGCATCAGGAATAGGGAAAAGACTTTAGACACTAATTTTGCCTCTCTCTCTCTCTCTCTCTCTCTCTCTCTCTCTCTCTCTCTCTCCTTTTTTCTATTCTAAAAGAAATCGATTCTCACCAAGAAAATGCTCCTCTAAATAGCGAGACCCTTAAAACTTTAAATTTTCTCATTTTTGAAGTGCTCTTTCGACTAGAAAGGCCCTGAAACTTTAAAACCTTTCTCATCTCTAAAATGCTCTTTCGACTAGGAAGGCCCTGAAACTTTAAACTTTTCTCATTTTTGAAGTGCTCCTTCGACTGGGAAGGCCCTGAAACTTTAAAACTTTTCTCATCTCTAAAATGCTCCTTCGACTAAGAAGGCCCTGAAACTTTAAAAAAAAATTTCTCATCTCTAAAATGATCCTTCGACTAGGAAGCCCCTGAAACTTTAAACTTATCTCTAAAATGCTCTTTCAAACTTTTCTCATCTCTAAAATGCTCCTTCGACTAGGAAGGCCCTGAAACTTTAAATTTTCTCATCTCTAAAACGCTCCTTCGACTAGGAAGGCCCTGAAACTTTGAACTTTTCTCATTTATGAAATGCTCCTTTGACTAGGAAGGCCCTGAAACTTTAAAAATTTCTCATCTCTAAAATATACTCCTTCGACTAGGAAGGCCCTGGAACTTTTAAATTTTCTCATCTCTAAAATGCTCCTTCGACTAGGAAGGCCTTGGAACTTTAAACTTTTCTCATCTTTAAAATGCTCCTTCGATTAGGAAGGCCCTAAAACTTTAAAAATTTCTCATCTCTAAAATGCTCCTTCGACTAGGAAGGCCTTGAAACTTTAAAATTTTCTCATCTCTAAAATGCTCCTTCGACTAGGAAAGCCATGGAACTTTAAACTTTTCTCATCTTTAAAATGCTCCTTCGACTAGGAAGGCCCTGAAATTTTAAAAATTTCTCATCTCTAAAATGCTCTTTCGACTAGGAAGGCCTTGAAACTTTAAACTTTTCTCATCTTTAAAATGCTCCTTTGACTAAGAAGGCCTTGAAACTTTAAAAATTTCTCATGTCTAAAATGCTCCTTCGATTAGGAAGGCCTTAAAACTTTAAAAATTTCTCATCTCTAAAAACACTCAATTATGCTCGAAGGTCTTATAAATTATACCATGAGGTTTTAAGGAAACATGCCCGAAGGTCTTACAGGTTGTACCCGGAGGTTTTAGTGAATCATGCTTGAAGGTCATACAGGTTGTACCCAGAGGTTTTACTGAATCATACCTGGAGGTCTTGCAGGTTGTACCCAGAGGTTTTAGTGAATCATGCCTGGAGGTCTTATTGATTGTACTCGGAGGCTTTGATCTTATCTCATCATTTCAATTCTATCATCTTATCATTCCAGTTTCTTCTTTTTGTTATTTTCTATCTAAATATCACATTTTTTCATCTCATCACATCTTTCAATCCCTTTTTCATTGTCCCATCATATCCATACCTTTTTAATTTCCTCTTTCTTTCCAAATTTTTAACATTTTTCTCTCAAAACTTCATACCTTTTTCGTCACATCTTATTCCTTATCCTTCTCACATTTTCTAATGTTTTTCTTTTTTTTTTAATTTTTCAAAATTTTAGTCATCCAATCTTTCAGAACTTTTTATCCTATTGTTTTAACAAATAGTTCAAAAAAAAAATTTTGGTGTCAAAATGCATATAATGAAATGTCATGCATGTCATGAATGCAATGCAAATGATAAACAATGCCTTACCAAGTCAGATCATCAACCTACCATATTCCTTTCTTCAAAAATTTGTCATCCTTCTCTTTGCCTTATCATTCAATCTTTCAATGCCTCATCATTCTTCTTGCTTCAAATTTAGCAATCCTAAAATCATTTGCCCCATCATCATCGTTCATTCAGTCTTCTTCTTGCCCTATAATTCTTCTTTCTTTAAATTTAGCAATCATCACTCATTAAGTCTTCCCGTTGCCCCATCATCATCATTCATTTAGTTTTCTTCTTGGCCCACAATTCTGATCAAATTAAAATTCACCAATCCAAATCATAACAATAAAATCATCCCAAACAATTCACAAGAACACTTCACCACTTCTCATATCTTCAAGAAAATTCATGCTCTTATAACAACCAAAGATTGCCCCAAGAATAGTCTTAAAAACACCATCACCATGCTTGATTTCTTTAAAACAAGAACTAGACCCCATAAAATCACAAAACTCTCATTTTTCACTTCTTCAAGTTTCTTTTTGAAAATAGAAAATTGCCCCACATAATAATTTTCCAAGATAAAAACATTTGACATTTAAATCTCTTAAAAATTGATGATTACTATTGAGAACAAATAGAATGAGTCACAACTTGGTCTAGCTGAATAAATGTATTGATTTGGTGTATTAAGGATGTTTGGTTATCAAGGAAGGTTCTATTGATCAATGTCTCTTCATCTAGGCTCACAAATGAAATAAATTCCTTGAAAATCGAAATTCCTTTTGTAAAAGTAACTTTCACATAACACAATCCATTTTAGCACTCTCTTAATTTGTTGATATGTGGACTTTAACAAATGTCAAGACTAGCTGTGATGGCTCAAATTTCTAGGCAAGGATTCAAATCTCAAATCAAATTTTCAAGGTGATGGTTTTTGAATTTCTCAAAAGGTCTTGACTGAAAGCATCACTCTCCTGGTTTTTCTTCTTTCTTGTTATTGCCTTAGCATAGTCACAAACAATGGCCTTGAGTTGTTTCAAATTTGCTCTAGACTGCCCTTTCATGGGTTTTCACCCTAGAGCTTCATTCTCTTTTTTCTTTTTCTTTTTTTAATTTTAATTTTTATTGATTATTCTACCATGCATTTGAGAATTCAAATTTCATTCCAAACTAAATAATGATGATGGTTTCTCAAAGAAAAGCTTTTCAATATAAGCATCCCTATTTGATCGAAATGGACTTTTATGCACGTACCGTAGGCCAAGGTTTAGGGTTTTCAAAGAATGGATAAATAGGCCCAAAATAAGTGTTTTCAAGGTTTATCGAACCAAGGATCATTTCTTCAATTGTGAACATCTGTCCTTCCTACTCTTCGAAGCATTTTTCTTTTCTTTTTCTAATTTTTTATTCTCATTCATTTCTTCTTTTCCATCTTTTTTTTTTTTGCATCTACCTTTTTCATATTTTTTCATTTTCTTGTTTTTTCATATTGATTTCCATCTTCACATATCCTTCTTCTCACATTTGCCCCTTAACATAAGGCATCATTTTCTTGTATAAAATCAATCACTAATGCTTCTAAAAACTCCTCTTATGTATTTGCTTCTCCAATGTGGAGGGTGATCCTTGGTCAAGGTTCGTTTAGAAAGAAATCAATAAGCTTAAAAGGGGTAACAAATGGATGATTTCATTTCAGTAATAGGAATATGAAAGATGGCCATTTGTCATATCAAATATTGACACTTCTATTGAAAACCAATCCTCAAGATGAAAATTTGGTTTTTGAAATCATTTGAATATCACTCGTGCATGGTTTCACAATCAATTTTTTTCTTCTTTTCTTTTCTCTCTTCTTTTTTTTTTCACTTCCTTTTTCTTCACCTTTTTTTTTCACAACTCATGCCCAGAACGTATAAACTCAACTTTATGAAGGCCTTATGCAACGATTTTCATTATCATGGTTTACAATAGAAAAAGGATATCAATCAAATTAAGAATGGTCATTAAAAGATGTTGAGGTTATTAAAAGCTTGGCTCTTTCAATCATTTTGTCCCAAGATATAGTGAAGGGTGGTTTGAATTAGAAAGTTTAAGTTATGAGAAAGAACTTTGGGTTGATATGTTTGGGACTCTTAGCTTGGCCTTAACATCTATCAAATTTCCAAATACAAAGTCCTTAAGAGAATGCTTTATGAACTGGTCCTTCAAAACAGTTCAAAACGTTTTGCAAATTCATCAATCATTTCATTGCTCATTACCTTAACGAATATCATTGACTTCAAAAGTTTATCATGGTACACAAAAATGAATGAATTTCAAGCTTGTGTTTCTTTATGGATTCCAAGTTTTCATTGAATTGGAAAAGTATACTGGAAATATAATGGCTAGGTCTATTCATTCTCAATAACAATCACCAATGTTTCAAAATTATTTTATTTCATCAACTTGGAAAGAAAAATATAGAAAGCTTTCAAAACAACTTGATGCAAATTTCAAAAATCCTGAGAACATCTCACATCCACAAATTACACATAGGAAACTTGGCTTATGGAGAAGCAAACTTCCATTGCTCAATAAGCTATTGAGTCAAGGCACCACTACTGATGAGTTCTTCAACCTTTTCCTTCAATTGCCTACACTTTTCTGTTGAATGCCTAATTGCCCCCATGTGATATTCACATTTGCTATTTGGTTCATAACTCCTTGCTACTAGGTTTGGAGTTGTTTTCGAAGGCATAGGCACCAGATACTGGTTCTTTATTAGTAAAGGCAATAGTTTAGAAATTGGAATTGGCAATCTCTTTACACCTTTTCTTGGCTTTCTTGGATTGTTTGGTAGGGCGGAGAGTGATTGAGGACAAAAGTTAGCTGAAAACCATTTTGAGGAATTGACTGATAAGGATATGGACAAGGGTGGTGGGATTGTTGCATGAGGTATGGGTAATATGGGGTATAACTTTCATACTGCTTTTCATTAGCCACAGCTTGAACATCTTGACTATCGTTATTAAATGTTGCACCTCTCATTGTATTTGCCCATTCGATCTTCCCACTTTTTATAGCATATTCGATTATCTCACCAGAAAGTACCATATTTGCAAAGTTTTTGGTGACATTACCAATCATTCTCTCATAGTATGGAACCTTAAGTGTATTGACAAACAGAATTGTAGTCTCTCTCTCTGTGAGGGGAGGTTGAACTAGAGCGGCAATATCTCGCCATCTCTGAGCATATTCTCTGAAGCTCTCGGTAGCCCTCTTTTCATATTCTGTAAGAATCATCGATCTGGTGCCATATCCTTTGCATTTTGATATTGAGCTATGAAGGCCCTCACAAGATCCTTCCATGAATGGATGTGTCCTCTATCTAATTGGACATACCACCTTGCTGCAGACCCAATAAGGCTATCTTGAAAACAGTGGACTAGCAACTTTTCATTGTGAGTATGCCCTACCATTTTTCGACAAAACATTGTAATATGGGCTAATGGGCATTTAGTTCCATCATATTTTTCAAAGTCGGGGACTTTTAATTTTGCGGGTAGCACCAAATCAGGAACCAAACTCAATTTCTCCATGTCAATGTTTCCATAAATAGTGCTCCCTTCGATAGCCCTCAGTCTCTCCTCTAACATATCACACATGCGATGCATCCCTTGATGAGAACCTAGTTTAACCGCTTCCCTCCTAAGCTTCTCTTGCTTGATGGGGTCTTCCATTTGGGGATCCTCCCTAATGTTAATGTCTTCATCAACTCCCTTCCCTTTTGCGAAGCTCATCATCATCTCCATCATTTTGGCCATTTGTTCCCTAGACTTTTCTTGGGTCCTAACAATCTCTTGTTGCACCTTTTCTATTCCATCAATTCGTGCCAACTGCTCATTCTCCATTACTCTTGTTTGCAAACAAGTATTGTGTAGGTGATTGGCAATTTTGATGGCCGAGCTATCTTCTCACCTTTATTACCATAGTCTAAGTCAAGATGCCATGATATGCACATACAAACCTATGCATGAGATGCATGCTCAATTTACGTATGACAAAAAATGTTTAGATGTATAGGTGCAATGTTCAAATGGACATGTTATGCATCGTAAAATCAAAAGAAAGCCTCATGTGATGAATAGACACATTTCATCTCTTTATTTTCTTTATTTTGATTTTTTATTATTATATTTTTTCAAAAGAAGAAATTTTCCTTCATGTGTCTTGATCCTTGGTTATCTCTACATGATGAGCTGGCATGGCTCCAACTTAAGCCTCTTAGGTTTCTTTATATACTTGGTTTGGATAAGTCAGAATTCTAAAGGTTCTCAAATTGTTCCTCACTATCGTCCACATAGGACTAGTAAGGCACCCAATCCTCACCCATCACAGGTTACAAACGGAAAGGTTCAATTTGAGTGGGAGTATTTCGCTAGCCATTGCGGAGGTATTACCTCACGAGAGCGTAGATACTTTACTCCCTCCTAAAAAGGATAGAGCCCGGGTCGAGAGCTTATGTATGCTAATGCAAAGTGATGTGTGTGTATGAAGGAATAATGTTTTACTTAATGTTCGTTTTCTATTAAGATCTTTTAAGTAAATTCTGAGATAACCTAAAACTAAGTATTGGCTTGACTCTCTGATGTTCCCCATTGGAGTCGCCAAACTATCATAACATATCAAGTTTTAGAAAAAAAAAACCTAATAGCTAGACACAAAGATATGGAGTCGCCACCAACCATTCTAACCTAGGTGTGATTGGTCACCTATTCAAACTAAGGATAAGGCTCGGTCTACGTTCAAAGACACTAGGGTTCGGGAGTACGGTTATGTGTAGGGAAGGATTAGCACCCCCACAACGCCTATCCTAAAATGGTACCAACTAGATTTAGGTTATCTTTACAATTTGCTTTGAGTTCATATTAATTTCGATATACTTATGTATTGGGAAAATTTCTAAGATTTTTCCATCAATTTGGCTCCAGCCTTAGAAATTCACCTTACCTTAAGATATTCAAGGAATCTCAATTGACTTTCTTGAACTCCATCATCGGACAAATTTTAATATTTTATGAGGTTCCCTTTTTTTCTAATCTTATCTCTAATTTTGACTGTATATTCATTTTATAAATTTCATAGATTTTTTACTTTATTTTAATTATTTTTACATTCTTATTCATCTTATTTTTAAGAGATAAACATGAATTATGTTTTATTGAGAATTCACTCTTAGCATCCCATCAATTTGGCTCGGCTCAAAAGGAACCTTCTCACCTAGAAATTTTCAAGGAGTCTAAATTGATTTTCTTGAAATTTCATCATCGGCATAATTCATACTTATTTCTTATTTTATTTTTATTGTACTCTTGTCTTCATGTCACTTTTATTTATTTATTTATTTATTTGTTTATTTATTTGTCTAATTTTTATTTATTTAAGTTTAGTCTTTATCTAATTTATATTTTATTTGTTTTATTTATTTATGTTGGCTCTTATAGGCGATACCGAGAGGGGGGGTAAATCGGTTTTTTAACTAACTATAAGCTCGTTTTTCGGTTTCTCTAAATTCTCTAGCCTATATTAATAATTTCTAAGTTCTCTAGGCTAGGCAAGCATGCAATCCAAGTTTAATGCAATAAACACAATATAATTGCAATTAATTAAAGAGAGTAGGGAAAGAGAGATTTACACAATCGATTTATAGAGGTTCGGCAACCTTGCCTACGTCCTCTACCTTAAGACGCTCCCAAGGATTTTCTCCAAATCCACTTTCTTGAATTTGTGATTACAATCCCTCTTTTCAAGGCTCAAGAGTAACCTCCCTCTTTTTCTAGGCTCAAGAGAAACCTCTCTCTTTTTCTTAGGCTAAAGAGTAACCTCCCTCTTTTTCAAGGCTTAAGAGAAACCTCCCTTTTTTACAAGGATTGAATTGGTTTTACAAATGAGTAATCAAAGAGAGCCTCTAGATAGGCAAGTGATTACAGAAATTAAGCACAAGGAAAAAGCCTATACAAGATTTGTGCTAAGCACTACAAGGAATAAGAGAATGATAGATGATGGAAACTTTGTAGCTCTTGATTTGTTGTTTGAGGCTTGTAGATTTGAGGAATATGAGATTTGAAGTTGCTGAGTGGTTCCTCTTGCTTTCTTTAGCTTCTAAGCCTCTATTTATAGTCCCTTGGATGTATTCTAGCCGTTGGGTGGAGCCAAAACTTGAATATGACCGTTGTCTCACAAAAACTAGCCGTTACAGCACTTTTTCGTCGCAACGGATCGATCCCATGCCCAAAGGGATCGATCCCTTTAGTCCAGAGTCTTAATTCTTGGCTTGAGGGACCTTGGAAGCCATTCTGCCAAAAAGGGATCGATCCCTTTTGAAAAGGGATCCATCCCTTTGATCAGGGGATCCATCCCTTCAGAAAAGGGATCCATCCCTTTGATCAGGGGATCCATCCCTTACAATATTCATTTGTGTTTTCTAGGTCTTTAGGCATTAAAAACATTCTAAAACCAATTTTGAGTATTTTTAAATATGACATGATTTTGAAAACATGAATTTGAGTCCAAAAAATTTATCAAGTAATTTTCTCAAAATATATTCAATAATTTCATAAGAAAATTACTTAAACCAATAATTAAAAAATGTTTTCTAAATTGATTAAAGCCAATAAAGATATTCAATTAAATCATGGTTTTATATTTGATAAAAGCACTTAATATGGTTTATGAAAATCATAATTGATGAAGCAAATTTACAATATGAATCAAACATTTAAGATTACTTAAGTTTTTGTCATTTCAAAATATATACGTCAATTTAAAGCTAACAATCTCCCCCTTTTTGATATGACAAAACTTAAGGTAAACTTGCTTTAAAAATTCTTTAGAGAAATACTCCCCTCTCAAATAAAGCAGGATTTTATAAAGCTCCCCCTTAATATATGCATGGGTTTTGAAAAAGAATTTTCAAACTATTTTCCCATTATCTCTCCCCCTTAATATCTCTCCCTATATCTATCTCTCCCCCTTTTTGTCATAGCAAAAAGAAGGAAAAATAATAAAGAAAATATGCTCCCCCTAAAATCATGGCTATGTGAGAAAAAAAAATGCTCCATCCAACAAGAAACATGTTAGTACATGGGACTTATAGCACAAATAAGTAAGTCAATATTGTCAAAGAGTATGAAATATTTATGCAATGAATATGACTTATGATCCTATATCAATTGTTTATAAATAATTTTGATACCAATTGTTAATAAGTAATTTTGCAAGAAGGTTCCAATTGGTAAATAATGAAGCAAGTTGTGTATAAATATTTTAATCCTATCAAGCACCTAAGTATATCAATTGTTCGCTAAGGTCCAACTAAGGTGCATGTCAATACATCATGATTATGAGCTAAAATTAGATAACATATCATATGCATGTGCTCATAAATCATGTTCAAGCAAGAGTGTGCATAGATTCAAAACATATAGCAATTAACTACAAATTCTAGCACACAAGAGTTTCATGCAAAAGTATCCTAAGAGAATTCTTCTCTATTTGTCATTTCAATCTAAGGAGCATGAGAAGTGTTGTCAATTTAAAACTCAAACCAATTGGCAATTTAGTTTTGGCTTACCAATTATTGAAAATATGGTTTCCAATGATACTAATTATTATTTCAATCTAAATAACAATTGTTACTAATGGTTTACTTAGTCATTTTGCATGAATCCAATATTTGTGTGTAGTGTGATCATGTCAAGAAAATAATCATTCTAAATATGCAAGAACACAATCCCACATCATCAATTATGCATATGGATTAATTAAGCATTAGCACACTATCATAAAGTATTAATCCATATTCATATTCACAACATTATACCACATGGAAGATACAAAATGTCAAGATATTCAAGCAAACACATTTTCTTCCATAGTTTCAAGCACAAAAATCCTATGCTCATTTTCCAATTCAAGTCCTTAACCAATTATGAGCAAGGAAAGATTCAAAATTACCATTTTAATTAATTACGAGCCATATCCCTAGTTGTTATCATTATTTAACGTTCTAGAGGGTATATGCTATTTTAACTAAAATGGCTTCACCTAAGTGAATCAATATTATCAAGCTAAAATGTATTTTATCATCAAAATCCATAATCTATGAGTGAGATTAAGCACATAATATCATCAAGTAACTATTCTCATCTCATAGGCATGATTATTGATTCAACTTAAGTAAACATGCATGTTCAACATTAAAACAATCAAGATTCAATGGATGTATATCAATTATTGGTGTTGTCATTAAAGCTCAAGTTCCATAGTAATTTGGCTATGAAGAATTGATTTCATGGATGATAAATTTTCATGCATTTGAACATTTAGGATCCATTTATCATCACACATTGCAAGCCAAGGAAAATTATGACCTTATACCAATTGTTGAATTTACATTTGAAATCAATCCTTAAGGTCAAGTTTTAATTATTCTTCCAGTAGATGTATAATTATCATGAAACCTAGTGTGGAGTAGTTGAGTTAAGCTAAGAAACATAATCCTAAAAGCATGCTTGACTAAGATGAACAAAAGATATGAAAAACACTCATTATGCACAAGTTCATCAAATTCTCAAATATATCCATAAATTCTTGAAATAAATCTCAAAATTATGTTTAAGCATTCATTGAAAATATATTTCAAGATTATTTCACGATTCATGAATGTTTTCAACAAGAAAAATGAATTTGCACTTGTGAGCTCAAGAAAAATGGTATTGATTGTTGAAAGTGATACCATTTGTTGGAAATGATATTAATTGATGAAGTTGAGGCATGATATCAATGAAAAATGAGTTTTCATAGTTTAAAGATCATCAAAAAGAAGTTAAAATACTGGATTTTAACTTGAGAAGAAAGAGGATATCAAGAAAGTGAAAAATCCTTCTCAAATTCAGTTGAAAAAGTGCAGAAAAGCCATTTTGGCCTGGAGGGATCGATCCCTTTGGGAGGGGGATCGATCCCTTAAGTCCAGAATGCAAATTTCCTGCATTCTGCTCAAGGGGATCGATCCTTCTTGCTAAGGGATCGATCCCTCATCCTGTTTCTGCAGTTTTTGACAGAAAATCCAACCTTTGAGGTGCCCAAACTTCGTTTTTGAGTAATTTAAGTCCAAGTATAGGTTTAGACATTTGTAAAACATGATTTTGGACTTGTATGAATGAAAAATCTGAATGAAAAACCATTTTACAAAAGATTTTGCAATTTTGGTAGAATTTTCACCAATAAAAGCATTTTTGGCCTCAAAGGGGGTCATTTTAAGCATTATGCATATTTTGTCAAAACCAAAGCTTTGGAAACCACAAATATGCCAAAACAAACTTGTTCACATAGATTTTAAGCATATATAACATCAAATCATCATACTTGTGAACAACATGTCATGATTGTCAACATGCATATTCTTCATTAAGGCTCATGACAAGGCATTTTGCATATATGACATATTTGACATCTTTTGAGCAACTAAACATATTATCTAGACATATCAAACTTGCTCAAGATGCAGAAAACCAAAAATCATTTCAAAATCACAAATCATGCTTTTCATTCAATGTATCAAGTACTATTCATCAAACATTCAACAATCATTCATCATGCCTTTTGTTCTATCATTCAACTCACAATGCATCAAGAATTATTAACACATTTTCTCATCAAAGCACAAATAATCAAATAAAAGTTTTAAAGAGTAAAGAATTAATCTTACAAAACTCCTTTGCTTGAGTATGCTTTGCCTTGAATTGTTGAGTCCACCTTGAGCTATTCTTTGAAGAATTGTTGTGATGGATCCTCAAGCTTTTCCTTTTTCTCATTGGCACAAGCAAACTCCATAGAGGTGTGTAGAGCACTCAAACCCCATTGTTTCTTTGTAACTCCATGCTCTAACACTCCTACAACAAACAAATTCAAGCATGCTTTGGTACCCAAATTTTCTTGGGTCCATGAGAGTTAGTACAAATAATTTTTGATCCTTTTGGGATCCATTTCAAGCACAATTCATCATTATTTACAGCATGCTTAGGCACCCACATTTTTCTAACCACTCTTCCTCTAAATGTGGTTTTTCTATTTATGCATGCTTGTGAGGTGTGGCCTATTCTATTGCAAAGTGAGCATGTGAGAGATAAATCATGCATGGTATTTTTGCTCACTAGGAAATTCTTAAGATGAGTTTCTTTTTGTTTAGCATTATAGCCTAACCCATCTTTGTCAAAGAAAGCTCTTTGGGTCTCTAACATGTGATCTAGCTTTTGTTGACCCATATAAAACCTAGAAAATGAGTTATGCAAATTTGTGTTCTTTTTATTTAACTCATTTATTTCTAAGTTGGCATCTTCTAGTTTCTTTTCAAATTCTATCTTAGCACTAGTCAAGGCTTCATTTTCTATTTTTAATTTAACAATGATTTTCTTATATTTAGAATTCATGCATTGAAATTCATTTGCTAAATCATCAAAGGCATTTTGTAGTTCACTAAAGGTATAATCATTATCTTCACTAGAACTACTACTAGCCTCATCATCACTAATGGCCATAAAGCATGAGTAGGCTTCCTCATTATCTACATTTTCCTCATCGGAGGTATCACTATCGCTCCATGCAGCCACAAATGCTTTCTTCCTAGGCTTCCTCTCCTTTTCTTTCCTAAGTAAGGGGCAATCTAGCTTAGTGTGACCTAGTTCATTACATTCATAGCACACTAAGGGGTCTTTTTCTCTTCTACTTGACTCTCCCCTATGATGTCTCCTATCACTCTCTCTCTCTTTCATTCTCATGAATCTATTGAATCTTTTGGCAAACATTTCCATTTCTTCCTCATTTCCACTTTCATCACTATCATCCTCATGAGTGGAAGACTTAAGTGCTACCCCTACTTTCTTTGAAGGCTTTTCATTTCTTTTCAATTTCATCTCATATGTAAGTAGGGAGCCCATAAGTTCATCTAGAGACAAGGTATTTGGATCTTTAGACTCTTCTATTGCGGTTACCTTTGCCTCCCATGATTGTGGCAAGCTATTCAAGATTTTCTTCACCATTTCTGCATTGGAATAGGTCTTGCCTAATGCCTTAAGTCCATTGATTATGTCATTAAATCTAGTATACATATCACTCATGGACTCATTTTCTTTCATTCTAAAAAGCTCATAATCATGTGTGAGCATTCCTACTTTGGTCTCTCTAACTTGATTTGTCCCTTCATGTGTGATGGCTAGTTTGTCCCATATTTGCTTAGCATTTTCACATAGGGACACTCTATTATATTCATTTGGACCTAATGCACAAAAGAGGGTGTGCATAGCCTTGGCATTCAATTGTGCCAATCTCATATCATTGGTGTCCCACTCATCCTCACTCTTAGGGACATCTTTTCCATCTACTTTCTTTATTGGGATTCTAGGACCATTAACTATTACTCTCCACACTTCATAGTCATTAGATTGCACAAATAACATCATCCTAGTTTTCCAATAAGAGTAATTCTCACCATTGAATAGTGGAGGTCTAACTAATGAGTGTCCCTCTTCTCCTAGGGGTGTGCCTACATTCAAGTGAGCCATTTAAGATCGTTTCGCTCGATAGAGGTTAATCTAATTCAATCTCAAGCCCAAGCTCTGATACCAATTGTTGGCTCTTATAGGCGATACCGAGAGGGGGGTGAATCGGTTTTTTAACTAACTATAAGCTCGTTTTTCGGTTTCTCTAAATTCTCTAGCCTATATTAATAATTTCTAAGTTCTCTAGGCTAGGCAAGCATGCAATCCAAGTTTAATGCAATAAACACAATATAATTGCAATTAATTAAAGAGAGTAGGGAAAGAGAGATTTACACAATCGATTTATAGAGGTTCGGCAACCTTGCCTACGTCCTCTACCTTGAGACGCTCCCAAGGATTTTCTCCAAATCCACTATCTTGAATTTGTGATTACAATCCCTCTTTTCAAGGCTCAAGAGTAACCTCCCTCTTTTTCTAGGCTCAAGAGAAACCTCACTCTTTTTCTTAGGCTAAAGAGTAACCTCCCTCTTTTTCAAGGCTTAAGAGAAACCTCCCCTTTTTACAAGGATTGAATTGGTTTTACAAATGAGTAATCAAAGAGAGCCTCTAGATAGGCAAGTGATTACAGAAATTAAGCACAAGGAAAAAGCCTACACAAGATTTGTGCTAAGCACTACAAGGAATAAGAGAATGATAGATGATGGAAACTTTGTAGCTCTTGATTTGTTGTTTGAGGCTTGTAGATTTGAGGAATATGAGATTTGAAGTTGCTGAGTGGTTCCTCTTGCTTTCTTTAGCTTCTAAGCCTCTATTTATAGTCCCTTGGATGTATTCTAGCCGTTGGGTAGAGCCAAAACTTGAATATGACCGTTGTCTCACAAAAACTAGCCGTTACAGCACTTTTTCGTCGCGACGGATCGATCCCATGCCCAAAGGGATCGATCCCTTTAGTCCAGAGTCTTAATTCTTGGCTTGAGGGACCTTGGAAGCCATTCTGCCAAAAAGGGATCGATCCCTTTTGAAAAGGGATCCATCCCTTTGATCAGGGGATCCATCCCTTCAGAAAAGGGATCCATCCCTTTGATCAGGGGATCCATCCCTTACAATATTCATTTGTGTTTTCTAGGTCTTTAGGCATTAAAAACATTCTAAAACCAATTTTGAGTATTTTTAAATATGACATGATTTTGAAAACATGAATTTGAGTCCAAAAAATTTATCAAGTAATTTTCTCAAAATATATTCAATAATTTCATAAGAAAATTACTTAAACCAATAATTAAAAAATGTTTTCTAAATTGATTAAAGCCAATAAAGATATTCAATTAAATCATGGTTTTATATTTGATAAAAGCACTTAATATGGTTTATGAAAATCATAATTGATGAAGCAAATTTACAATATGAATCAAACATTTAAGATTACTTAAGTTTTTGTCATTTCAAAATATATACGTCAATTTAAAGCTAACAATTTATATTTATTTAATCTTAGAATAAATATGAATTATATTTTATTGAAAATTCTCAAAAAAGTATTCCATCAATTTGGCTCAACTTAAAGAAGAATTCCCTCACCTAGAAATTTCAAGGAGTCTTAATTGACTTTCTCGAAATTTCATCATTGGTACAATTCATATTCATTCTATAAAATCTAATTCTCAACCTAATTCCTATTTCTTATTTATTATCCTTTTTATTTATCTATTGTTTTTATTTATGCTCATTTAATTTTAGTGTTTTACTAATTAATTTTTATTCATTTCATTTATTTTATATCTATTTAATCTTAAAATAAATATGAATTATATTTTATTGAAAATTCTCCCAAAATTCTCCCATCAATTTGGCTCAACTTAAAGAAGAATCACCTCACCTAGAAATTTCAAGGAGTCTCAATTGACTTTCTCGAAATTTCATCATTGGTACAATTCACATTCATTCTATAAAATCTAATTCTCAACCTAATTCCTATTTCTTATTTATTATCCTTTTTATCTATTGTTTTTATTTATGCTCATTTAATTTTAGCCTTTACTAATTAATTTTTATTCATTTCATCTATTTCATGTTTATTTAATCTTAAAATAAATATGAATCATATTTTATTGAAAATTCTCCCAAAAGTATCCCATCAATTTGGCTCAACTTAAGGAAGAATCTTCTCACCTAGAAATTTCAAGGAGTCTCGATTGACTTTCTTGAAATTTCATCATCAGTATGATTCAAATTCATTCGATAAAATCCAATTTTTAACTGGATTACTAGTTTTCATCCTATTATTTTTCTTAACTTAATTCTTATTATCACTTCCTAAAGCATTACAATTCTAAGCTATAAACAAGTTTGACAGTATTTTAACCATACACTAAATTAAACATATCATATAAATTTTATTTGAGAAATCAAAGAAGTCATACCAATTATATTGAATCATGCTAATTAAATTAAATCACACTAATCAAATTGAAACTTACACAATCAAGTAAAAAAAAAAAACAACATATATCAATTTATAAACACAAACTCAATTAATTAAATCTTATCAATACTTGTTAAATTATACTATCCATACATCAAATTAAATCTGTTAACTCAAATTAACTACTTAAATTATCTTATTGCATATTTTTTGTTAATTAAATTACTGTGTTAATTACAAATATACAAAAAATTATCAAAAGAAAATAAACAAATCAATAAATAAAAAAAATGGAAAAAGGAAAATAATCAGAAAATGGAAAAGAAAAACCTGCGACCGGGTCAGGTCAGATGCGGGTCAACACGCGGGTCTAGGCACGGGTCACTACTACTCCAAAACGACATCGTTCCGAGGCGGTATTTAAACCTTCTTTCTGATTTTTTCGGTCAGATTTCCACTTTCCAGAAAAAAAAGTTTTCAAATCCTCTCTACCCAAGATGAATCCCGATGGCCGGAAAACTCTAAAAGGATGCCGAAAAACTCAAACTTTCCAGATTCCGGCGACTATCTCCGCCGTCCACCACCCTAAACCACCAGATCTACGCCTATAAACACCCAGAAACCTTCACCTGGATCTAGAGATCCCGATTACTCGAATCGTCTAGAAATCCACAAATCTAACTCCTAAAAATCAAAACCCTAACTACCTAACTTCCTCCCCTTCCACTAACTGCTCTCTGTGTTTTTTGTGTTTTTTTGGTTATGGTTCCCTTTTGGTTGTTATCACTGTTGTGGTGTTTTTCCCTCTGTGTATTTGTGGCTGCCGTTGTTCTTCTCCCTGTGTGTATTGTCGGTTATATATTTTATAAATATCATATCTGAATATTTTTGGAAAGTCAGAAATCGGATCTCAGATCCGATTGTGATTTAGCTTTCAATGCTTGATTCTGAATCCTTTTTAGTCTTGATTTACATGAAGATTTTCGAGACCTATTAAACTTGACGAATCTTTCCTTTTGTGTTTCTGATGGCCATTAGGGTTTGGATTTTGGAATCTCGGTTTGGGGCTTGGGTTTTGTTTGAGGGTTAGGGGGTTTCAGATTAGGGTTTCAGGGTATGGTTTGGGCTTTGATTCTGTTTGGGGATAGGGTTTAAGATTAGGGTTTGGTGATCAGGGTTTCGAGCTGGGATTAAGGGTTTTCGATTTTTTTGTTTTTATTTGCTTTTTATTTTTTATATATATATATATATTTTATCAAAACAAACAAATGAATAAATAATAAAATAAACAAAAGACAAATAGATATCATAAAATACTACAATTCATAGCGAATGAAAAAAAAAGGAAAAAGAGAAATAATAATGAAAATAAATAAAAATATAAAAAAAAGAAAAAAAAAAGAAGAAAGAGGAAAAGGAAAAGGAAAAGAAAAATGAAAAAGAAAAGAAAATCAAAACAATATCAAAATTACTTATCATAAACACATCGAATGGACCCACGGTTCATAATTTCGAACTAATTAGATCAGAAAAAAAGTTGGTGTCTACAAAGTGTAATTATGTTTTGATATTTAATAGGAAATAAAACAAATAAGTTGTTGAATTTAATGAAGAGAATGAGAATTATAGGAAGTTCAAGAATGGTAATTTGATTTTAATAAACATCTCATGAATATTGATGGAGTCAATTAAAATAAGAGAGTATAATTGAATGATAATTATATGGTAATAGTTAATAGAAAATAAAATAAATTGATTATGAGAGTTAATATTAATAAAAGATAAAGATTATTTGGGAAATTTGAATTGAGAAATAATAGACAAAATGTAAGAGTAAAATATTTGGCTTTAGTAAATTATTAAAGGTAATAGAATTTTTATGAAATTTAAATTTAAAAGAATAAGTCAATTTAAATTATAGCTCAATTTTGGTCTTAATAAGAAATGAAATAAATTTATCAAAAAAGGGATAAAATAGAAAATATAGAATCAATGAAATAATTATTAGAATTGAAATACGAAATTATTAATAGAATTAGAATGAAGAAAAGATTTCAATTTAAGTATAATTATGTTAAGACATTTAATAAAAAATTAAATAAATAAATTATTGAGTTTTACAAAATGGAAAACGAAAAATTATAGAAATATTTATTAAAGTTATATGTGGAATTTTAAATGAAAATTTGAAATTATTGATGACATGAAAATTAAAGAAAGAATGTGATTTAATTGAAATTATATTTGTTAATTAATAAAAAAATGAAATAAATTAAAGATAATTTATCATGGGAAATGATAAAATAAAAGACAAGAATTATTAGAATATTTATTGGAATTATTGATACCAAGAGATTTAGAGAAAGAATGGGATTTAATAGAAATTATATTTTTGGTAATTAGTAGAAAATAAAATAAATGAATTGTTGAGAATGATAAATAGAAAATAGAAAATTATGGAATATTTATTAGAATTATAATGTAGAATTTTAAATGTAACTTAGTATTATTGTGCATTGTGAAGCACGAGAAATAAAGAGGCGTAATTTGTACTATCGAAGTTTTATATTGCATAGAAATAGAGGTAAGGAACATGTATAAAAGTTACTTAGGGAATATTTTACTTACCTTCGTAAATTATCGAAAAAATCAAACTGTAACCGTTTTCCATCCAATTCTTTTAAACAAGAAAATAGAATTATTTTTCATACAAACAAGCCTAAATATAGTTTTAAATTGCATAAAATATATTATTAAAATTATTATTATTTTATATGAAAGGAATTACATGAATTGTATTATATTAAATGATTTACATGAATTGCATTACATGAAATGATTTACATGAATTGCATTACATGAAATGATTTATATGAATTGATTTACATGAAATAATTTACATGCTTTAATTTACATAAAATGAGTTATATGAAATGATTTAAATGAGATTATTTATAAGAAATGTTTAAATTGCGTAACATGAAATTTTATTATTATTTTACATGATTTTCGATTGATTGAAGGTAACTGCTATTTGGAAATGATTTCTACTATTAAATGAAATGATTTATGAAAATGGTTTTGAGACAGTTGTACCTTAGTGATCATGCATACTATTATATGACTACGAACCTGGTCCAATGTGATAACCGTAATTTTCTATTTATTGGAAATAAATAAATAAATAAAATTATGAGAACGGGATACTGGTGAAAATCCCGAAAATTGAGGAAGTGATAAATCGAGAAATCCGAGTGAAGGAAAATTAAGTCGGAAAAATAAGATGAGAAATTATGGAAAATAATGAAAGGAGGAAATTTAATTTGGATAATGGAAATCCAAATTAAATAAGAAAATAAGAAATAAAAGAGAAATATATTTATATAATTATATATTATATAAATGTATTTTTATACAAATACATATGTACTGAAATACTATATAGTATATATTAATATACATTGGTATATTTATGTATATATACTATTTTATCAATTTAAATAGTACATATGTATACAAGTATAATATTTTATGTATATATAAATATATATACATACGTATATGGAAAATGTAAATATTGAATTACATTAAAGTTTGAAAATATATATAAAGGTTATTTAATTTTAAAGTATATAAATATACATATATATATATATTAGATATATATTTTGTAATACATAATATATGTATCTTTATATATATTATATATATCTAGTATTATACTATATATAAATTAATATAATCATATTTAAATATATAGTATAAATGTATAAAATATATCTATATATATTGATATATTATGTTTACATATATATATATATATATATATATATGTATATTATATAAATATAATATATATTATATTATAGATAAAAAAAGAAAGGAGATAAAAATGGAAAGAAAGAAGAGAAGGAATCGGGAGGAACTCGATATTCGCAGGTGAGGCCGACGGTGGCGGAGCTGCCACCGCCGGCGAGGGAGAAAGGACGAGGGAGAGAGAAGGATGATGCCGACGACGTGAGGAACGAAGATCGGCGACAGAAAACGGAGGAAGGAAATTCCAGCGAAAACTGAGAGGAAAAGAGAAAGAGGATTTGGCGGTGCCGGCGGAATTGGCTGCCACCACTGCCACCGAAGCTTCGCTGGAGGAAGAGGAAGACGTGGGAGGCCACCGGAGAGGCGGAGAACGGCGGAGGAGGGACGCCCAAGAGGTGGAAGAGACCGAACCAAAACCGACTCGATTCGTCGCCGTGCCATCGATTCGGGATGAACGGAGGCCAGATCTAGACTTGTCGTGGTGCCGGCCAACTGAGGAGCCACCGAACCGTCAGAGAACCGACCGCCGGAGGAGAACTGGCCATGGAGGAGATCTGACCAGTCTGAATGGCCTGAACCGGCTAGGAAAAGAAAGGAAGAAAAAAAAAGAAAGGAAAAAAGAAAAAAAAGAAAAAGAAAAGAGAAAAAGAAAGAAAAGAGGAAAAAGAAGAAAGAGGAAAAGAAAAGGAATTCCGGGAATTTGAAAAATTCCCGAGAATTCGGGAATTACGAGAAATCCCGAGAATTATGGGAATCGGTAAGAAATCCCGAAAAGTATTAAATTATTTAAATAATTTATTTATTTAAATAATTATGAAAAAAATTCTAAATTTTAGAATTTTATTTCTAGAAATTCCTCGATAACCGAGTCGATGGAATCGAGGGAGGTGAACACGGGCGTGACCTTCGAGAGGTAGCGCCGACCCGAAACAGGTAAGGAAGACATGTACAGCCTGTAAGGATATTTGGCACACATGTTTTAAATATGCATTTAATTTTATAAATGCTGTTGATAATGATTGGTTGGAAAATTGTGGTGACTCACTGGTTGAAAATATAAACTGTATTTTCCGTGCAGGAGGCTAGCCAATCGGCAGCCGTTATACTGCCGAAAAATCTTAGAAAATTACCGAATATCATAATAAATGATTTTATATCACGAGGAACGATTTCCAACCACAAAAATCGAGAAATCGATTAGTTTTCATAAAACATGAATATACTTATAATTAATTTTAAAATATTCATGTTTTTGAAAATGGTGAAAAAAGGAAATCACCTAAATTTATCCCGATAGGTGATATTTCACGTGAAACGAGGTGAAAAATAAAAAGGATCAAAGTGAATATTTTACTAATATTTCTTCAAATATTCACTTGATTTTATAAATAACCTTTATGGGTTCAATTGTGAAAATAAGTGTTTATAGAAAATTCTATAAAGGTAATTAAAGGTGAAAAACAGTGTTTTGAGACAAAAAGGTCTCCGCATGTGTTTACAGAGAAAACACGGGACGGGAGTGTTGATTACCTTTGAAAATCATGTTTTCGATAGAAATCAAGGAAAAGCGTGCGTATATGTTTTACGGTGAAAAGGGACAGTTATGATCTTTTATATTTTACAGTGATTATTTTATAAACTATTTTCACTGTATGGAAAATGTGATTTATACTGTTCTATAATGTTTAGAACATTTTCGGGAATGATGACCCCAATATGAATATTTTATAAATTGTTATTCATAAGATGAAAATATTTTCCTTATGAATATTTGTGGATTGATTGAACTAATATTCAGTGAAATTGATTTCATAAATGGGGTTTATATCACGTGTTTAATGTTTTGAGACTGTTAGGCCCCATATCATGCTCACGTGTCACGTGTTAGTGCTGATAGATACTGATCATATTATCAGCGTCCCAGTGGACACCTGATCAGTGCACACTGTGGACCCCATAGACTATGGCCATAGATCTCATGTGTTTCCCCTATTTGGGATGATATTATAGCATGATACATTTAGGCTGTTGCCTAGTCTCCATGATACTGAACTGAAAGCTACCGTATACTGTTTACTGAATTGGTAGCTACTGTTTACTGTTTACTGACTGAATCATATCAAGATACTGTTTTACCGAGTGGTACTGTATTGAATATTACTGTTTTACTGAACTGTAAGATACGGTTACTGAATTAAAGAGAAATGAATGTTTATTCAAAAAGAATAACATTGAAAATTATTTTGAAAATAGAAATAATTACAAAATGGTTTATCCTAAACCACTGTTTTACTACTGAGCTGTTACGTGTTTTAAAACATAATGAAGTGAAGAGAAATAAATGGTTTACTCTATGGAAAACGAATATTAAATCGTTTTGAGAACAATTTATATAGTACTCTCTACAGTTGCTTCTAGGTTCCGAGACAAGACAGGTATTTCAAAATACCTGCCTTACTCCATCTGGATCCCTAGCCGACTGTAGTATCCTTCCTACATGTGAGCCTAGAGCCTCTAGGAAGATTTAAAGAAACTGAAAAATTATTTTCAGCATATAGGTAGCTGAATATCAAGTGTTGCATATAACTCTCTTACCGAGCCGTGGTTTGCTCACCCCTTAATATTAACATTTCAGATTTTCGAGGACTAATAGATCTGACATCTGAGGATTACGAGCTGCACATTTGGAGACACTACGACAGCTTGATTTATAATATGAGATATGATCATTTATTTTCTATATTTAGACTTATTTTCAATACTACTTTCTTGAGCATTAAAATAGGGGATGTAATTAATAATATAAATTTTATATTTAACAGTTAAATAAATATGAAAAGTGAAGTATCACAGACAGCCTAACCGGATAAGTTGTGTAGAAAAATGTGAAAAATGTAGTCATGGGATGTGACAGATTTAATGGTATCAGAGCATGGTTGGCCTGATGTCTGTGAATACTTTTGGAAGGAAAAGTGTTAAACATCCCCGGTAGTACTGTGTAGTCTAAATACATAGAGAAAATAAATGATTGTAAACTGAGTATAATGATTTAAAGGGAGTGAGAAAGTATAAATTGAGAATGTTAAAGAAATAATAGGCTCAGAAATTACCAGAATGTTGGTGATCTTATAATCTAAATGAAGGCCTGTTCGGTGAGGAACCGAAAGGACTCGGTGAGGGCCCCACCAGTACTTTTCGATCCGAATCGAACTGAGACCTGAAAGTGATGATATAAAGGAGGGGAATGACATATCATCATTAAATAGACTTTAAGATCACCAATTAAGGGTAATTTGAAAAGAGAAAACTTTTGGCAAAAAATGACCAAAATACCCCTGCCTCTAAAATTTTACAGGGAGCTAAAATATACTAACAGAGGTTGAAATTGATTGATGTGATAGAGAAACTGATGATATAAAGCTGCATTACAAGCAAAATAATCCAATTATGGATTTTAGTGGATTACTTTGTCGAAATCGAATGAGATCTCAAATTGCTGATATTAGTATGAGAAAAGATACTATCAGCACAGAGAGAATAAGGTCTTTGGTTTAAAGGTATACAGAGGAAAAAAAAGTCGAAATGACGAAAATGCCCCTATGTTGGGCAATGTTCGGAACAGTGATAAAACCGAGCTGAATTGGAATCCATTGATAGTAATGGAGTTATTAATGGCATAGAGGAGATGATATGAATATAACAATCCCTATTACTAATTCCACTTACACGTAGATTATGGACGCGAATGGTGAGTGACCTAGTGAACGGACTGGGCCTCACGATAGATCCTTGAGGGGGCTAGTGTGCTCGCCAAAAGAGGACGGTATAGATATGTACAGGCGGACGGTGGACGGGCCGGGGCCTTACACGGTGCAATCCAATGAGTGTATAATGGAATGTCATAAGATGATTGGCCAGTTATAGACTGTAAGGGCCGGAATTCAGAGTGTTTTGAATTATTACGGGATCGTTAGATATTATGAAAGTGAAATGAATACAGAAAATGACTGAGAAAGTGAATAGTACAAATAATGAAATCAAGGTGGATAATATTTCAAAATGATTTGAATATTAAATGTTTTTACCTTGAGGATATATACAGTGAAAATGATAGGACATAAGGATGAAATGTCCAAGATGATAAGAGGTGAGTGATTAAAGAAGGTATCAGATGTAATGCCCGATAAATTTTTCAAAGTTGTATGGATTGGAGAAATCAAGCTAACACTGACTCGAGGGATTATATGAAATCTAATTCTAAGCTTATATCGGAGAACATAGAAGAATCCGAAAGCTTAAGAAATCCACTCTGGAAAATGTGAGAATAACGAAATTCACTTGTATAGGTGTGTTTGATGGAAATACAGATAGTGTGATTTGAGATTAATGAAGTATCTGTATAAGTGCAAATGAGAGAAGCACAGATGACCGTGATATGTAGATGGATTAAAATGGTACATTAAATTCTGATTATTTAATAAAGTTCTTGTGAAGAACAAGTGATCATCTACATGCAAAGGATGCTTTATTGATCTAATTAAAATACATGAGGAGTTATAAGACTAGCCTCGGTATAAAGCGTCCTTAGATAAAAGATTGGAGATTGATGTTTATAAGATGATGATTAGAACTCGGAGTGAATTTTACGAGTTTCTATTAAGGTAACAAGGTTAATGAGTTGCCTTGTGAAGTATATAAGCCTAAAGAATGAGGCGTCCATACATGAGTAAATTGATGAAATACTGATAGAGTCTAAAGTATAAATGGAACATGAGCAGCATTGTGGTATGACCCTTAAACTCTTAAAGACTGTGGAATTGTGTTAAGATTAGCGAATAAGAGACTTGGCTGGACAGTATCTCTTTCTGAGATATATGATCTCGAGATGACAGAATGATAGTGAATCTGTCTATGATAGTGAGATAATGATTGAGATACGGAATTACTGAGCCTAGCTAGATATTGTTACCAATCTATAGAAGAGTGATGGGATTAGCTGCTCTACTAATGAGACATAATTAGAGAAATTAAAGTCAGTAAATGGATAAGTGGAAAGAAAAGATGGTATGCAAAATGTAAAGAGATTATACTGTAGAATACCATACCACTTGAGAAAATCGACTGAAATTGATGAAAGCAAAAATACAAAAATGAAATAAGAAAGTATGTAGAATGATGAGAAGGGAACACCAATATGAAATAGTTCCCGAAATTAAGACTGAAAGTAATTTCATGTTAGTTATCACATGACTGTGGCTAAATGTAAAAACAAGCCAGATTTGATAAGTGAGAATAATGGTACTCAAAGGAGTAAGATAATTGATATGTTTACTACCAGTATATAAATGAAAAATGATTATACATATAACCACCGCAATATGATAAAAATGGCGGAAGTGTATAGATGATGTGGTGATTAAATATATAAATTGAGGATTCAATTGTGGAATCTACTATATGAAGAGAACATGATAGTCTCATGATTTATGATTGTAAGAGATGATCTATAGTAAAGTTTGCAATAAGATGCAGCCTTGATAAAATAAAAGAGAAAATGAATATTGTGGACAATAAAGAGTCCAAAAGAGAAATGATGATATGGAAGTTATTAAAGACTGATGATCTGAATAAAATCACTTTCCATGATCAGACTCTTAGATTCTCTAGTGCCTTAGTCGAAGTATGAGTGTGAGATAGTGGAAACCTATATGTACAGTTCCAGCGAGCATTACATGTGATGGGAGTCTCTGAGATGCCAAATGCTTAATGAGAAATAGCAAAAGGCTTTGAGACCCCAAGTGTATTGATAGCATCGCTCCGTACTGATGTAAATATCTTAGCGTGATATTGAAACGCTTGAAGATACATTGAGAGAGCAAATGCATAAGATATGAAAGCTACTGGGACAGTTACATACAACTAATTGACATGAGTACATAATAGTACCAAACTATATTGACTTGGCACTAAGTGAGAAGAATGGATGATGAACAGTATAGATCAGCTATGATATGAAAAATACTGTGCATGAACTCTTATGTGAAAATAGTGGAAATAAAGAACTCCGTATTTGAGAAATGAACTTACGGGAGTATAGACATATATGATGAAAAACATGCAGTGGTCTAAAAGTAATCTTGATGTTGGAAGTGTACTGGCAGTATTACTTGGAGGATGACCTAGAGGTCAGAAGTCGTAAGTATACGGAATGTACCACCTTGTGACTTAAGGTAAATTCGGAGGACCGAATTTCTTAAGGTGGGGAGAATGTGATAACCGTAATTTTCCATTTATTGGAAATAAATAAATAAATAAAATTATGAGAACGGGATATTGGTGAAAATCCCGAAAATTGAGGAAATGATAAATCGAGAAATCCGAGTGAAGGAAAATTAAATCGTTTTGAGAACAATTTATATAGTACTCTCTACAGTTGCTTCTAGGTTCCGGGATAAGACAGGTATTTCAAAATACTTGCCTTACTCCATTCGGATCCCTAGCCGACTGTAGTATCCTTCCTACATGTGAGCCTAGAGCCTCTAGGAAGATTTAAAGAAACTGAAAAATTATTTTCAGCATATAGGTAGCTGAATATCAAGTATTGCATATAACTCTCTTACCGAGCCGTGGTTTGCTCACCCCTTAATATTAACATTTCACATTTTCAAGGACTAAGAGATTTAACATCTGAGGATTACGAGCTACACATTTGGAGACACTGCGACAGCTTGATTTATAATATGAGGTATGATAATTTATTTTCTGCATTTAGACTTATTTTCAGTACTACTTTCTTGAGCATTAAAATAGGGGATGTAATTAATAATATAAATTTTATATTTAACAGTCAAATGAATGTGAAAAGTGAAGTATCACAGACAGCCCAACCGGATAAGTTGTGTAGAAAAACGTGAAAAATGTAGTCACGGGATGTGACATCCAATCCGCAGGTTTATTGTACATGACTATAGGATTATGGTCAAACCCACAGGTTTCCATAGTGAGCACCTGACCAGTGCGAACTGTGTGCAATGTTCGACGATAGGCATTCTTTATTGTTTCGTCCCTGTGGGGGATACTGTTATTGATCGTCCCTGCGGGGATACTGTTATTGATCGTGCATGATTCTATTGGATGTGACTGTCTCTATTGTCCTGTTTTATCGAGCTAAATTGTTTACTGATTCTGAATTGGTTTTTAATACTAAATGGTTTGCTGATACTAAATCGTTTATTGATACTGAACTGTAGGGCTGAGAAAAAAAACCGATAAAACCGAAAAACCGACTCGAACCGGGGGATTCGGATCGGATCGGTTCGGATAATAAATAAATTTGGTTCGGATTCGGATCATGATGTCATTGAACCGAATAAAATTGGTTCGGATCGGTTCGGATCGGATTCGGATACGGATAATATCCAAATACTTTGTTATTTGGTATTTTGTAATTTTTACTATTTAAATTAAAAGCTCAAGTTTTATATTTAATTAAAAATCTTAAGGAAAATTGGAAATAAAGTCCAAAAGTGCTTAAAATGCCTTAAAAAATTGAAATAAAATTTAAAATTAAATTAAAAAAAGCCGAATGACCGATCCGATCCGATCCGTATAAATTCGGATCGGATATTTTTGTAATTCGGATCAGATACGGATCACAAAACAAAAAAACCGCTTAATTCGGATCGGATCGGGTTTTTGCAAAAAACCGATCCGATCCGACTCGTTATCAGCCTTACTGAACTGTCTACTACACTGTTTACTAATACTGAACTGTTTACTATAGTGTTTTCAATTAACTATTTATAAACTGTTTATATACTGAAATATTCCATGAGATGATTTTATAGCATTATTTTAAATAAACTGTTTTATATACTGACATCGATTTGAAATCGCATTGGGAGATATGATTGATGTATGGGCAATGGTAAGGTTGGGGAGAGCAAGGTGCATAAGGTGTGCAACTTTTATATTGGGAATTTTGGTAAGTTATCATTTGTGTTTCTGCCTCTTTCCTTCTAGGCCAGCTAACCTTTTTTGAATCACTTCCCTCTAATTTGCCGTCTTTCATTGCACTTTCTATGATTTCTCCGGTAATTACCATGTCTAAGAAACTTTTGCGGCATTCCCTATCATCCTTTCATAATAGGGTGCTTTCAATGTATTAATGAATAACACTGTGGTTTCTTTTTCTATTAGGGGAGGTTGAACTTGCGCAATGGCATCTCTCAAGAGCTGGGCATATTCCTTGAAATACTTATTGGGTTTCTTCTCCATATTTTGTAAAGATAATCTGTCTGGAGCCATGTCAACCCCATGTTTATATTGAGAGATGAAAGTTCTGGCAAGATCGTTCCAAGAATGGATACGTGTCCGGTCTAGCTGTACATACATCTGGAAATCGAACCAGTGAGGCTGTCTTGAAAGACATGCATTAGTAATTTATCGTAATGACTATGAGCGGCCATTTTTCGACAATTCATGGTAATGTGAGTGACTGGACATGTGGTCCCATTGTACTTTTCAAAATCTGGGGTCTTGAATTTGGGAAGAATGATCACGTTAGGTACCAAACACAGCCCTGTGGCATCGACAGTTCTGAAGAAATTCATCTCTTCTATAGTACGCATTCTTTCTTCTAAAAACTCTAACTTTTTAGAGTCTACATCCGACTTTCCTTTCTGTACTTGGGCTCCTATCATTGCACCTTCTTTGGGGCCTTCTAGGTTAGTTATTATGTTGTTTGGAACCGTGGTCATTATTGCAAATGAATGCTGTCCCAGAGAATTATCGGGATACAAAACGTGTGTTCCTCGTGAAGTTTGACCATGGAAAGGGGTGGCCTTTGGTATTTGTTATGGTTCGACATCTTCCAAAGGCGATTCGAACTCTTGGAATTGCCAGCTTCTTGCAGTTTCTTTGCCTTTACTAATCTTAATCATCATATCCATTAGGGTAGCCAATTGGTTCTTCATTTCTTCTTGTCCTTTTTCTAGCATCTCAATTTTAGCTACTTTCTCTCCCTCTATAGCTCTGCATCGTAATCACGTATTGTATCGATGAAGAGGGGGTTGCTTTGAGGCTTGGTGAGCTATCTTTGGATTCGTTATTACCACAAAAAAGATTTAATTAATGTGTGCTCTATTTATTATTAGTATTATGTTATACTAAAAAATGATTTGGAGAAACTATGCATGCTATGAGTGTAAAAATGCAGTAATGAGTCGAGAGAAAGAAAAGAATGATCGTGGACACTATTTTGTCGCGTAGAAATTATTGATCATGGAAGCAGCATTTCGCATTTCTTTCCATGGAATCCACATAATAAAATCCGTCGAGTTTTTTGATTAGGTCAAAATTTCCTGATCTTCTTAGGATAGTTTTATAGTTACAAAACTACCCGGTTATATACTAGTGTAAAAGTTTTCGCGTAATAGTTTCTGCATAAATGGACATATATTAATATCTGCCTATAAAACTCCTAATATGCTGGTATTGGTCCTCCACATCTTCTTGGAGACGTAGCAGGTGGTATTCTCTTTCTCCCATAGGGCATATGTCTGCTTTAATCTCCTGCACCCGTCTTTCTATAGCTTCTACAATAGTTGCAGCCATATTGATCTGATTGAACAGGTACCTCAGATGTTCTTACTTTAGCAAATATTCCTCCCTCCATTTTCCCCCCAAATCCCTAACATCCGCATACCTTTGCAACTGCTGACATTCATTGATCAAGGTTTGGGTCATAGAGGTCTGAGTTTCCAACATTTTAGACAACTAGAATGCATTTTCTCGAAGGGTGTTACCTTCCTGCAAAGCAGCATAATATTTGTCTTGCCATTTCTATGATATCATCTAAGATTGTCTAATCTCATTTTGAAGAGCTTGATTAGCTTAACCTACTCGCTCCAACTCCCCTTTCATGACTTCCATTTCACGACGGAGCCTTTCATTGTCATTGCTAACTCATCTCTTTCTTGAAACAGTTGCCTATTGCCGTTAGAAGACTTTTCTTCTGGAACCATGAAAGTTGTTGGATCTAGTTGACTTCCTATAGGAAACACCACATTCTAGCCCATTTTCTCCCGCCAATCCAAATATCCCGAAGACATGTGATCCAGGAATACTCCTTTTTTCATTCTACAGGGATACTTCTAGGCTTTGGTGATTTCTTCGGCCTTCCTCAAGGCGCCATAATCAATGAAAGAGAATTCTACCTTATCCAAACCATAAGTGGCAGGAATGAATTGCCCATAGCCATACTGTCTCATAACCATGACGAGGGAATAAGAAATTGCACCCCATAATCCAAGGAAAGGGACCCGAGGTTGCCCACCACAGCCAAATAGTACTGAATTTCAAGGCATCCATAGTGCCACCATACAATTTCTGAACTTGACATGTCTCCTAAGATCGAAACGCATTCATCTTTACTTTTGAGAATACATTGTTTGTTTTTGCAAAACTCTTGTAAAGGGATTTTCGAACAAATATGAACCATGTTGAATTTTCCTTTTGCGCACTGTAAATGGCTTTTCATTCAAACACACAATAATTGTGCACATCCAGTGAAACGCCCTTCTTCTTGTTGACAACAAAAGTTGAGAGTTCGGATAGTTTTAGCCAAGATGGTAGGAATGGGGTTAACTTGATGGCTCACTTGGTCAACAAAATCTACCAAAGCCATATCTACTGACCCTAATACTTTTGGGAAAACAACCATGCCAAATACTATTAATGCGAATGCCAGTAGCCCTTTTTTACTTTCCAAATGGAAATATATGAAATTTCGCAAGAAATCTCAGGGTATACAAATGTTCTCCCTTCTGATTGAGTATTTTATCTATTTCAACCGTGGGCAAATCTAGCATATTAGCAAGCTTCTTGCGGTATCCTGCTTTATTCTTCTAGTAGATCTTAGTGAACTTTGTAGAGTCAATTGGAAGGAGAGCTTCATATTCTTCGATAGTAGGTACCATGTCACCTTCGTTAAACACGAAGCACCAATACGAAGGGTCCCAAAACTGGATCATGGCTCTAAGGAGATTGTTATCTACACCGAGTGGGATTAGTAATGCCATATCTCCAAAGTTCTGCTGAAAGAGTTGTTGCTGGGATTCATCAAATAATCCCCAAAGGCTAGCTATTTCAGCAAGATTATTTTACCGAAGATCTAAATGAAGTTTCTCAAGGAGAGTTGATTGAAAATCCAAGGGTAAACAATCCCCTTCAATTCATTGGAGCTTCTCTGACATTTCTTTAAGATCTTTGGGAGCAATGTGTTAAGTTGAAGGCACTATTGGGAGTCGTGGATTTTCCATGGAAGAAATTGTGAATTCCTTGATCAACAATCACTATGTAACAAAAGACTCCTGCATGCAAAAAGAAAAGTGGGACGTGAGAACAAATTTCGTGAAAGTGAAGTTCATAAAGCATGCTCCGAAACGTAAGGAACCATGGACAATATCATCACATGATTCTATCTTGATTCTAATTTTGAAAGTGCCGAAATACTTCCAAATTCTGCTAGCATTTGATTTGGATCAATGAGATACCCCTAATTTGGCTGGACGGACAAAGGTCAACCAAAGTGGAAGTATTTCGCTAGTCATTGCGAAGGCTTACACCTCACAAAAGCGTAGGTACTTTACTTCCTCTAAAGTGTAGGGACGCAACTTGGTAATTATACCATTTCACCACATATGCCCCTCATTCATTCAAGCAATAATATGAAAGTAATGAAACATAATATAGTCAAATAATATAATTGTAGCAAAACAATAAAATGCATAAGAACTAGATATCATAACCTAAGAAAACGCAATATTGGCCTGACTCTGATAACTTCCCAATGGAGTCGCCAAGCTGTCGTAACGTCCAGGCTTAAGGACCTAATCGCTAGACTTAAATTATTTGATTAGGAAGGGAGTCGCCACCAATCATTTTTATATAGGTGTGATTGGTCACCTATTAATTCCAAGGATAAGGATTGATTTACTTTGCAAAGATTGGATTCGGGAGTACGGTTATTTGTAGGGAAGGATTAGCACCCCTACGATGCCTGTCCGATGGACGGTACTATTTAATTTTGCATTCTCCTAATATTGGTCATATTTTATCTAAAATTAAAGATTTTTCTCGATGTTTCTTCACCATTCTGATGAAACATTAGTATGCCTCAAGAGTATTCGAAGAAGATCTTTCCTTTCTCCAAAGTGATTCTATCATCGGCAATTTATATTTTTAATTTTTTTTATTAAAAAAGGAATTTTATCATCTACTATTTCGAATGAACTATTTTTGAAATATATATTATTGTTATTATTAATTATATACTTTTATTGAATGTAATTTTTATTAAATTATTTGTAATCCACTTTTTTGGATTCATAGTTAAAGAAAATAATTTTAGTTTTTAAAAATATCAATTGTCCAATGTTTTCGACAACTAAATTTCAAGTATTAATTTAAATTAATATTTCGATTGTCCACCATTCAGGACAAAGATTTTTTTTAAAACATTATTTAGAAATTCATTTGCAAAATTTATGAAATTTTTTATTGTCCACCTTTTTGGACAATTTCTTAAAATATTTTGTAATAATTTTTTTTAAAAAAAAAAATTTTAAATTAATTACATCTTTTATAAACTTATTTATTTAATTTACTAATTTTTTTATCTATTATTTTAGATAAAATAAGATTTAATTATTTACCCTTTTAAACAATCTCTTGAAATATTTATCAATTTTTATTTTCAAATTAATACTTTACATACTTTAATTTATTAATTTTAGACAAAGTAAATTTTAGTTGTCCACCATTTAAGACAAGGAGTTTAAAATATTTGTAAACTTATTTATTAAATTTATGAAATTTTATTATTTATTTTGAACAAAATAAAATTTTAATTGTTCACCATTTTGGACAAACTCTAAAAATATTTATTTTGCATTAATGCTCTAATTAATTTTAATTTTTAAACAAAATAAACTTTAATTGTCCACCTTTTTGGACAAGTATGTGAGTTGTATAGATTTTATCAAAAGAATATCAATACTTTGATTATTTAATTTGACATGATATCGAAGACATTTTATCTCCAGATTAAATTAATTTATCCTCCATTTAGGATAAATATTTGCGTCGGTACATTAATTTTCTTTTTTTCCTCTTACTTATTTTCTAATTTGGTTAGAAATTATAATTAATCAACTTATTCTTTTATCCACCATTTAGGATAAACGAGACATCATAAATGTATTTTAATTGATTAATCTGTCCACCATTCTGGGCAGAAATTATAAACCATTTCTTTACCAGTCTTATTATTTATCCATCATTTAGGATAAATAACGTATCATGCATATATTCTATTTTAACAAATGCAACTTTATTCCACATTTTATAGTAATAGGAAATTGTGTATGTCATATACTGAATCAGATGCAATAATAATAATTCGAGGAAAATAATAATAAATAATGAGACAACCAAATCGATAAATAAAATAAAACTAAAATAAATAAAATACGATCAAAATGAAAATAACAAAAATAAGGTAAATGAAAAGAATAAAAAACAAAAAAAGAATAATAAATTAAAATTAAATTAAAAAAAGGAAAGTGGATCCCGCACAGGGACCAGGGTCGAATCCGAGTCGACGCGCGGATCCTTCTCAACTGGGACAGGTGCGCACGGATCAGGGTCAGACTCAGGTCGACGCGCGGGTCCTGTCCCTCTGTCTATAAAAGAGCAATTTTTTTTATTTTTTGTATTCACTTGCTTCCCAAAAAAAAAAACTCCTTTTCTCTCTAACCTTAACTCCTCCAGCTACCGTACTCCGTCGCACTCCGGTTTGATTTCGGGAAAAGGGCACACCTTTTCAGCTCTTTCCCACCTCCTGAGCTCGGATCTGACCTCCTTGTTACTTGATTCTTCCTAGATCTTCACAGATCTAGCATGATAGTTCGATTTTCGAACTGTTCTGTTTGCGATATTTTTCCCTTTTTTATTTTTGATGTGTATATATCCTCCAAGCTCTTTATTATGGTTGACGTTTTGTTGTTGTTTTTCCTTTTCACTTGATGTTTTTATGCTTTCTGATCTCTCTTTCTTTTTTTTTGCTTACTTGTTGTCCTTTTCACTATTGTTGAGATCGAGTTTATATAACTCTGTCATTTGCTTGCTAATAACTTCTTAGATGCCTCTGCCAATGCAAGTGGCTGAGGCGATGGCCTAGGGTCTATAGCTTTTGGGCGGTGACCGTGAGATCAACTAGGCGGTGACAAGCTATGATTAGCTAGATTCCTCTGGCACCACATTAATGCTCTGTTTGCAATTTACATTTCATTTTAATTTCATTGTGATTTCTGTTTGATTTGGATTTACTAATGAAATTTTTGTTTACAGGTGGAGGTTTATGATAAAACCAATTCTGAATCCTCTAAACAGAATCTCAAAAAAAAATTTAATTAATTTTTTTTGTGTTTATTTATTTATTTGATTTATTCGATTTTTTTCTTTTTCATTAATTTTTTTGTCTTTTTTGATTTTATATATATTTTTATATAAATTGTAATAAAAAAATAAATAATAATGAAAATAAGATAAAAAATAAAATAAAATAAATAATAATACTAATAATAATAATATAAAAAAAATGGAAACTGAACAAAGTAGAAGGAACAAGGAGACTAACTAAAGAACGAACTCGGATTGAACATTGGAACTATGGACTGATTTTGACATTTGCAATTAGGATCAAATTCAAATTTAAATCACAATGAGGTAGTTCAGTTTAAGTTTATTCGAGAGATTTGATAAAATTAAAGGTTTTAAGTTTAATCAGAGTTTCGCGCTTATTTGTATGATCAACATTTCGATTCGGACAAAATTAAGTGTCTACAGTAGGTTGTGGCGCTGGTGGTAAACGTGGAGGCTATGCTGCCTCGGGTGCCACACTCTATTAAAACTCGCTATAAAGTTTGCTACAATTTTTTCCAGCTTGGACATTCGGGTATCTATACTCTCAGACTATGTAAAGAGAGCTGCCTCCGGCATTGGCTCCCGAAGTATGCTTTGGGGAGAGTTGAACACGCTTAGGGCGTCCCATGAGGCGTCCCCTGCCCCATTCGGTACCTCTCGCATCTCAGACATACTACACCACAATAAATTACACAAAGCAGATTTTAGTCTCCCAATTTATTTATATATTTAGACAAGTACAGTACTACTTGAGATGTATATTATTTCAAATCAGAAGACACAAACGACATTGGGCCAACTTTGCTTTGATACCAACTTTACTGTAACGTCCCGAATTACCACATATTATACTAATTTTACATAAATAAACACATAAAGGTTGGGCTTGTCTGTAGTGTTTAATTCAAAATTCAAAATAAAAATTTATTTCTTTAATACAAAACTCCAGGATTCGAAATTTGATTTCATATACAAAATATAACTAATTACATTACATCTTAAGTTTAATATACATAAAAGTAGCATTGTACAAAAATCTAAATACATAAAATAAACCAAGTATACCTTGACAGATTGGAGAAATCGCTTGAGGACAGGTCCTCCTGGAAAGCAGGCCTGAACTCACTGCAAATAATCTGGGAGTGAAAAATAAAGTGGTGAGCGAACGTGCTCAGTAAGAAACATCTATATGAAAGCTAATACAACGTATCCTATATGAAATTTAAGAAACAAATTTTCATATGATAATCATGGATTTCAAAATATTTAATTTAAAAGGGCACGCTCTACTAGGAAGGATACTATAGTCGATTGGGTAACCAAATGAGTATGGAAGGTACTTTGGAGTATCTTACGTGTTCTAATATCTAAGTCCACTATAGGGAATTCATTTGTTTTAATTAAATCACAAATTCGAAAGCTAAATTAAATCACAAATCCAAATAAAGCTTTCGCATAAATCAATAAATTATATTGGCATATATCATAAAGCAAAAATTTCTCCGTAAACATTATAAACTACATTTATTGCAATTTCAATCAAATAATTTCACAAAACATATTATTCATATCAGGAACATAAAATACAAATAATTCAAAATTGGAAATATATCAAAACTAGGAGTGTCTGGATCTAAGTTAACCAGGCACCCGTGGGAGCTAAAAGACTGGGCTAGAGTCAACAATAATCAGAACAGAATGAAAATGCATGTACTTGTAGGTACCTACAGGGCCACAGTCTCAAAACATTTTAAATAAATATTTCAAAGCTGTTTACGGAGATAAATTAAATAAAACATATCTTAAATAAATCCATAAGTAATATAAAATCACAAACTGGGAGTGCCTAGATCTAAGTTAACCAGGGATTTACCACCCCAGTATAAATTTAGTGGAGACTGGGCTACACCTAATAGACACATGCACTATAATATACATATGGCCATAGTCAGGGTATCATAGTGTGTACACTAGCCAGGTGGCACTCGTGGGAGCTAAAAGACTGGGCTCGAGTCAACAGTAATCAGAACGGAATGAAAATGCATGTACTTGCATGTAGCTACGGGGCCACAGTCTCAAAACATTTTAAATAAATATTTCAAAGCTGTTTACGGAGATAAATTAAATAAAACATATCTTAAATAAATCCATAAGTAATATAAAATCACAAAATCAAATAATCAAATATATTATTTCACAAAAGATAATATCAAAACAATATTTACTATGCAAATATTCAATATAAAATTCCACGATGATAGGAAAATATTCCAATACAAGATCTTAAAATAAATTTATATTACTTAATTTAAGGCATATAATGAATTTGTGATTTAATTATATAATTTCACATTTAAGAATTGAAATTTAACCTTATAAAAATCAATTTCTTATATTTCAAAATTCATGCCAAAATGGTAGTTTTGAATAGCTTAGGTTACTTTAGAAAATTTTGACAGCATAACAGTTTATTTAAACTTAGCCTCTCATGCACAAAAATCCAGCTTCAAACCACAATTCACTGTTCCAAAATTCAATCCAGATTATTTATTTAAATTCCACAAATTGCAAATTTTCATCAAATCATGTAACGCAAATCCCTACGCTTTATACAAATATCTCTTATCTCTTAATTTACAGGTAGTCGCCTCGTTAGCACCGGTAGTACCCTCAGATTTAGAGGCTACAAATTCATTATTCAAGCTTGATAAATTTACTATATTTCAATTAAAAGAATATTAAATAATTTAAATGCTAAGGAATTGTCTGTAAAATTCTCTAAATACAGTCTAATTTCTACTGGTGCAAAATTACAACTTTCGCTACATAACTCCTTTTTCGATTCCAATTGTGCCTAAATTCTTAGAATAATTTATACATTATTTTAGGACCTAAATTGAATTGAAATTGGCACAAATTCAACCTCCCCTTAGCTTGGCCGAAAGCTTCCTTCCATTCTACAATTTATATTCTTTAAAATTTAACTTTCCTTTTAATTCTAATTTAATTCTATCATATTTCTACATCACTTTTACATGATTATTGCATGAAATGGCATCTTTTACAAACTCCCATAGCCATGGCTGAATGGTCTCCTTCTTCCCACAAAATGATTTTCATCACTTCATGCTTAACTAAGCTTAATTCTAAGCTTTTCATGATTTCTACATCACATCCAATTCCCTCAAAACATATCATTCTCATGCACCGTATATGTAGGCTGAAACCCTCATGTGCCCAAACTCAAACTTTTAATTTGATTTAAGCTAAAACTAGCATGAAAACATCTTAATCATATAATAGATAACTAGAAAATCATGAAAAAAATACAAGTTTCCATCACCACTCACCTTGATTGAAACCAATGGGAGACCTCACACTTAGACTTTTTCTATTTCGACACTTGTTTTGAGCACCAAAATGAAGAGGGGATGGAGTTGAGCAAGGTTGGTGAAGAAGGTTTTTGATTTTAATGTGATTTTCCTTAAGTTTTCACTTTCTCTCTCTTCCACCAAGCTTGGTTATGGAGGAATTGTTGGGGTCTGGTTGCTGCTGATTTTCAGCCAAGAACAAGCTGGAAATTTCATGATAAATTGACATTTTATGGCAAATTTACCATTTTGCCCTTATACTTAAAGATTTCTTCCAAATTTACCTCTAAAGTTTGACTTTGTTGAAACAATCTGTCTAATCTTCAAAATATTTTATTTAATCATAATTCAACTCTATTTAACTTGCTCTAATGTTTGGTGAAGCTTTTGTTGAGGTTCGGTTACCGATTTGGGTGAAATTACTAAAATACCCTTAACCATAAAATCGCTTAAATTTCTATCGTTACATCTAGTTTTTTCCATCTGTCTAGATATTCTAAAACTGTATTTCATGAGGAATTATTTAACATAGAAAGTGGGTCAAAAGTCCTTTTGGTTTGACTGTTATTTCCGAAAATTTCAACCTCTATGGACTAAATCGTCATTTTTCAAATTGTTACACACTTTTCGAAATATGCAGAAATAATTGAACTTGAGGCTAGAACTCTTACCATCATATTTTCCGACTCCAAATATCGAATCCTCCAAGTTCCACCTTCATCTAGACCTCCGAGAATCGATGGGGCCTACTTAATGTTTAACCTTAAAACCTAAGATAAATATTCTAATATCTCAATTATGTAGATATAATTGAATCGTATTCTAAATTACGAGGTCTCACAGGAAGACATTATGTACACTAGAAAGCTCTGGTGGTAATACCAACAGATATGCCACGTCTTTGTCAAGCCCCGATTCCTGAAAATTGGGACTGACTTTTTCCATTTTCACATAAATGGTTGGGCAGTGCCTAGTGTCCTCACTCTAACTTTAATCTAGAATTATTTAACTAATGTAATATTTATTTATTTAAATAGGTCCCAGTACACATAATTAGAGTGCGCATTGTTTTTCTAACACATATTTTATAACAAATACTATGATTTACTTACACATCTCTTCAATTTACTGTTTACATCCTTTTGCATTGTAACGACCCGTTACCACATTTTTCACCCTTATTTTACACAATTTATCTGGTTGGGCTGTCTGTGATACTTCACTTTACACTTGATGTTAAACAATTTAATAAAATATTGTTAACGTTATACACATCCCCTATCTTATTTACAAATATGTAGTACTGTAGACATGTCTAAATACAGAAAATAAATGATCATACCTTATATATCTTAGTCGGTCTGTCACATTGTCCATTATGTGCAGCTGTAATCCACAAATATTGGATCTCACCATCATCAAAACTTGAAATGTTAAAATTGGGGAGTGAGCAAACCACGGCTCAGTAAGAGAGTTATATGTCACACTTGATATTCAGCTATCTATATGCTGAAAATAATTTTTTTTCATTTTCTTTAAAATCTTCCTAGCTGGCTCTAGGCACACATGTAGGAAGGATACTACAGTCGGCTAGGGATCCAGATAGAGTAAGGCAGGTATTTTGAAATACCTGACTTGTTCCGGAACCTAGAAGCAACTGTAGAGAGTACTATTTCCGTTGTTTTCAAAACGATATAATTTTCATTTCTCCACGGAGTAAACCACTTATTTCCTTTCACTTCAGTATACTTTAAAACACGTGACAGTTCAATAATAAAAACAGTGGTTTACTTCTCTTCTCTTCAGTACAGTAAAAACACGTGACAGTACAGTGATTTGTAAATATCTAATCATTGGATAGTTACTTCTTCGATTATTTATAGCTTAGAAATAATTCTTATGTTATTCTTTTAGAATAAACATTTATTTATCTTTTCAAATTAATAACCGTATCGTACAGTTCAGTAAAACAGTATATTCAGTAAAACATTAATTCGATACGGTTCCATCAGTAGACAGAAAACAATAGCTACCGGTTCCGAAGATAGTATAAGGTAGCTTTCAGTTCAGTAAACAGTAAATGGTAGCTTTCTTTTCAATAAAACAATCATCAGTGGCTACCATCTCAGTAAATAGTACAGTTCAATAATAAACAGTGTTTTGGTACGGTTTTTTTCATCAGTAACAGTAAACAATGAACAGTAGTTCAGTACAGTAAACAGTACAATAAATAGGATTCCGTAAATCCTTTCAGTAAACAGTAAGTAGTAAGTAATAAGTGAGACTAGGCAACACCTTACAAGTAAATCATGCTATCTCGTCCCCTAGGGACACAGTAACAGTAATGAGATCTATGGCCATGATCTATAATATGTCCTCGGTGTACGCTTGCTAGGCGACAATTCGGGACGCTGATGATTAGCTGGTCAATCAGCCACGTGACAGTAACAGTATAGTATGATGCATGAAGCTCGGGGCCTAAGTCTCAAAATAGTATAAAAACCGTACCTTAGCCTTTATGGATTTTAAACACCGTAAATCAAATATCCATAAGGCTCACATGTAAATATAATCACCTTTATGAAATTTATAAAATAAATAACATTTTTCAAATTATTTCATAAAGGTATATATCATGTTTTCCATACGATGAAGACAGTTTGCAAAATCATCACTAAAAGTATAGAAGGGCAAAACTGTCTTTTTTCCACAGTAAAACCCATACGCACTCTTTTCCGTGCACTCAATCGAAAACATGGTTTTATAATTATCGGAATTTCAAACAAATCATTTTTTTATAATTTATGAAAATGAATTATTTATTTTCTAACTTTAAATTCCCTTCACCATGTTTTCTTCTAAAAACACGTATAGAGACCTTTAGTCTCGAAATCGTAGTTTTTCTTCATTTCTTAACCTTTATGGAATTTTCATAATTAATTGTTTCCATAATTAAAACCATAAAGGTTTTATGTAAAATCAAGTGAATATTTAAGAATATTTATAAAAATATTCACTTCAGTCTCTTTTTCATTTTCATCTCGTTTCACGTGAAATATCACCTATCGGGTGAATTTTCGGTGATTTTCTTTTCACCATTCTCGAAAACATGAATATTTTAAAATTAAATATCACTATATTCATGTTTTATGAAATTTACTTAATTTCTTGATTTTCGTACCTAAAAATCGATTCACGTGAAATCAAATCTTTTATTTCGGTTTTCAGTGATTTTTGATAAATTTCAGAAATTTTTCGATAATTTTTCGGCAGTACAACGGCTACCGATTTGGCTAGCCTCTTGCACGGAAAATACAGTTTATATTTCTCAACTGGTATTTCACCACAATTTAAAACCGATAAATCACCACATTATAAACCGATAATTATCAATAGCATTTATAAAATTAAATGCAATTTAAAAACATGGTCGAATATCCTTACAGGCGGCACATGTCTCCCTTACCTGTTTCGGGTCGGCGACTGCCTCTCGAAGGTCACGCCCGTGTTCACCTCTCCCGATTCCATCGTCTCGGTAATCGAGGATGATTTTCTGGAAATTAAATTCTAAAAATTAGAATTTTTCCATAATTATTTAAATAAATAAATTATTTAAATAATTTAATAATTTTCGGGATTTCTTACCGATTCCCGTAATTTTCGGGATTTCTCATAATTTTCGAATTCTCGAGAATTCTCCAAATTCCCGGAATTCCTTTTCTCTTTCTCTTTTTTCTTTTTCTTCCTTCTTTCTTTTTCTCTTTTCTTTTTCTTTTTCCTTTTTCTTTTCTTTTTCTTTTTCTTTCTTCCCAACCGGTTCGGTCACCTCCCTCACTGCCGGTTCTCCTCCGGTGGCCAGTTCTCCGACGGTTCAGTGGCTCAGCAGCTGGCCGACGGCACGGCGAACCTGCTAGTGGTCTCCGTTCGGCCTGGATCGGCGGCACGGCGGCGGATCTGCTCGGTTTTGCCTCGGTTTCTCTCTTCCTCCGTCGGCCTTCCTCCGCCATCGTTGGCCTCACTGGTGGCCCTCTTCTCCTTCCCCTCACCTCCGCCGAGGTCGAGGTGGCTGTGGCGGTGCCAAGACCGGTTGGCACCGCTGTTTTCTTCTTCTCCTTTCTCTTTCGGTTTTCGCCGGTTTCCTTCGATTTTTCCTTCCTTTTCGAGCCGTCGCCGGTGGCCTTCACCCTTCCTCAACTTTCTCCATCGCCGGCGACGCCATCGTCTCTCTCTCTCGGCCGCCGATGGTGGTCGGCCTTCATGGGGGAAGAATCGGGATTTTCCCGATTCTTCTCTTCTTTTCTTTTTTTCTTATTCATTTAATTTAATTATATATCCATATATATACATATATTATATATACATAATACATATAATATTACTATTATATATATTATATTACTATATAACTATATATTATATATGTATATAAGGATATATATATATATATATATTATGTGTTATCAAAATACATATTTAGTATATATATATTTGTTTAATTTAAATTGTTTAACATCTATATATTTCTTTATATATAAATGTAGAAAATTCCATATATATTGTATTTACAATATATATATTTTCCAACTTTAATATAATTTAATGTTTGCCTTTCTCAAATATGTATATACTTATATATATACATACAATGTTATATTTAATACATATGTATTATTTCAATTTATACCATAGTATATATATCTATATATTCCTCTGTATTTTAATATATACTATGTAATTATTTCAATACATATGTATTAATATGAAAATACATTTATATTATTTATAATTATATAAATATATTTCTCTTCATTTTATCATTTTTTTCATTTAATTTGGATTTCCATTTATCCAAATTAAATTTCCTTCTCTTCATTATTTTCCATAATTTCCAATTTATCTATTTTCTTCAATATTTATTTCTAATATTTGTAATTTCCAATAAATGGAAAATTTACGGTTATCACATTCTCCCCACCTTAAGAAATTCGGTCTTCCAAATTTAACTTAAGTCCAAAGGTGGTACATGCCGTATACTTACAACTTTATTTCTTTGATCATTCCCCAAGTAATACTGCTAGTACACTTTCCACATCAAGAGTACTTTAGACCACTACATGCTGTTCATCATCCATTTTTCTCACTTAGTGCCAAGTTGATATAGTTTGAAACTATCAATTACACATGTCAGTCAGTTATATGTAATTGTTCCAGTAGCTTTCACATCTCATGCACACGCTCTCTCAATATCATAAAGCGTTTACATCTCACGCTCGTGTATATATATATATATATATCAATATGGAGCAGTGCTATCAATACACTTGGGATGTCAAAGCCTTTTGCTATCTCTCATTAGCATATGGCAACTCAGAGACTCCCATCACATGTAATGCTCACTGGAACTATACATATACATCATTGTTTCTCACTCATACTGCGACTAAAGCACTAGAGAATAGAGGATTCCGATAATGGAACGTGATTCTATTTAGATCATTAGTCCTTAATCACTTCCATATCATTATATCTCTTTTGGACTCTTTATTATCCCTAATATTCATTTTATCAAGGCTGCATTTCACTTGCAGACTTTACTATTAATCACCAATCATGAGACAATCATGTCCTCTTCATGTAGTATGGTCATTCGATGTTTGAATCCTCAATTATCCATTTAATCACCACATTATTCATATAGTTCCACCATTTATCATTTCAAGGTGGTTATGTGTATGTATAACACTTTTCTATTTAGATACTAGCAGTAATCATATCAATTATCTTACCCCTTTGAGTACCATTATTCTCACTTATCAAATCTGGCTTGTTTTTACATTTAGCCACAGTCATGTGATAACGAACATGAAATTACTTTCAGTCTTAAATTCGTGAACTATTTCATATTGATGTTCCCTTCTCATCATGCAATTTATTTCCTTATTCCACTTTAATTTTTGGTTTTCATATTCCCACTTTTATCTCTTCATATTTTTACTCTCATCCTTTTAGTCGGTTTTCTCAATTGGTATGGTACTATACTGCTAAGATCTTTTAAAATCTTGCATACCATCTTTTCTTTACACTTATCCTTTTACCGACTTTAACTTTTTTCTTTAATTACATCACATTAGTAGAGCAGCTAGTCTCATCACTCTTTTATAGATTGGCATTAGTATCTAGCTAGACACATAATTTTCGTATCTCGATCATTTTCTTTATTATAGACAGATTCACTGTCACTCTGTCATCTCAAGATCATATATCCCTCATAAGGAGACACTATCTAGCCAAACATCTTATTTATCAATCTTAACACAATTCCACAGTCTTTAAGAGTTTAAGAGTCATACCACAATGCTGCTCATTTTCCATTTGTACTTTAAACTCTATCAGTATTCCATCAATTTACTCATGTATGGATGCCTCATTCTTTAGGCTTATATACCTCACAAGGCAAATCATTAACCTCGTAACCTCAATAGGAACTCGTAAAAATTCACTCCGAGTTCTAATCATCATCTTATGGACATCAATCTCTAATCTTTTATCTAAGGATGCTTTATACCGAGGCTAGTCTTATAACTCCTCATATATCTCTGATCAGATCAATAAAGCATCAATTTTCAGGTAGATGAATACTTGTTCTTCATGAGAACTTTATTAGATAGTAAACATTTATTATATCACTTTATTTCATCTACATCTCAATATCATCAATGCTTCTCTCACTTACACTTATACAGATAAGTTTCTTATCCTCAATTTATGTTATCTGTGTTTTCGTCATTCAGATCTTTACACATGAATTCCATTATTCTCACATTTTCCATAGTGGATTTCTTAAGCTTTCGGATTTTCTTAAGTTCTCCGATATAAGCTTAGAATCAGATTTCATATTCAAAATCGAGTCAATGTTATCTCGATTCCTTCAATTTATATAATTCTGGAAGTTCTATCGGAAATCAAATTCGATACTTTCTTTAATCACACATTTCTTATTAATTTGGACATTTCATCCTCATGTCCTATCATTTACACTGTGTATTCTCAAGGCAGAGACATTTATTATTCGATTCATTTCGACTCATACTCTACCTTGATTTTATTGTTTACTCATACTTTACAGCCTTACGAATCTCATTTCAGTAAGCTGTAGTAAGTACAACAGTTATCAACACATGTTACAGCTAACCAATTTATTACCACTGTAATTACTTTGGAATCAAGTTCATTTAATAAATTCAGGTTTAACTCCCTTGAGCATATTATCCACGAGGTTTGAACCCTGGCATCCTTACGTACCTAGTCCCTTTCACTCGTGTTACCATTAAAATAATTGTAAGAGTCCCACCCGTTCGTATCGGCTGTTGGCGAGCATCCCCTAGGCGATCCTTTCCCCCCAGGTTTACCCTTACAAGTAAGTCGGCGACCACATAGTTCGCCCACACCTCACAACACATGATCCACTACGGGTCGCCCATCATTGGGTCGCCCATCACAGTTCTGTCTCAAGGGTCCTGAAGAACTTAGGTTAGCTGTCATCTTCTTCTGTTTATCACTTTACTGTTCTTTGGAATATTCTCCAATTCACAACACTCCATGCAGTACATCAATGGCAAGGCATATCTCATAATGCTCGAGTTCTATAATTAAATATTCATTTAATATCTCAAAACATTATAAATGTATAGAACCTCAATCAACCGTACTGCTATGGATTTCCTCATCTGTACTATTCACCTTCTCAGTCATTTTCTGTAATCATTTCACTTTTCATAATATCCACGATCCCGTAATAATTATTCGAGTCGATACACTCGTAATTCAGGCCCTTACAATCAATAACCGAGCAAATCATCTTGTGGCATTCCACTACACTTTTATCGGATCATATCATATAAGGCCCCGGCCCGTCCGCCGTCCGCCTTTACACATGTATACTATCCTCTTTGGCGAGCCCACTGGCCCCCTCGAGGTTTTGTCATGAGGCCTAGCTCGTTCACTAGGTCACTCGCAATTCGCGTCCATAATCAAAGTGTAAGTGAAATCAGTAATAGGGATCGTGATATTCATATGACATCTCTATGCCATTAATAACTCTATTATCATCAATGGATTCAAGATCAACTTAGTTTTATCACTATTCAGCACATCGCCCAACATAGGGGCATTTTCGTCATTTCGACATTTATTCTTTCTCCTCAGTATACATTTAAACCAAGGATCTCATTATCTATGTGCTGATAGTATCCTCTTTCATACTAATATCAGCAATTTGAGATCTTGTTTGATTTCGACAGAAAAGTTCATTAAAATCCACAATTGGATTATTCTGCTTGTAATTCAGCTTTACATCATCAATTTCTCTGTCAAATCAATCAATTTCAACTTCTGTTGGTTTATTTTGACTCCCAGTAAAATTTTGGAGTCAGGGGTATTTTGGTCATTTTTGGCCAAAAATTTTCTCTCTCTTAAAATTACCCTCAATCGGTGATCTTAAAGTCTATTTAATGATGATATTTCACTCCCCTCCTTCATACCATCATTTTTAGGTCTCAGTTCGATCTAGACCGTAAAGTACTGGTGGGGCCCTCACCGAGTCCTTTGGTTCTCTACCGAACAGGCCTTCATTTAGATTATAAGAATCACCAATTTTCTGGTAATTTCTGAGCCTATTATTTCTTTAACATTCTCAATTTATACTTTCTCACTCCCTTTAATTTATTTTACTGAATTGACAATCATTTATTTTCTCTATGTATTCAGACGACACAGTACTACCGGGGATGTTTAACATTTTTCCTTCCAAAGTATCCACAGACATCAGGCCAACTATGCTCGATACCATTAAATCTGCAACGACCCGTTACCACATTTTTCACCCTTATTTTACACAATTTATCCGGTTGGGCTGTCTGTGATACTTCACTTTACACTTGATGTTAAACAATTTAATAAAATATTGTTAACGTTATACACATCCCCTATCTTATTTACAAATATGTCGTACTGTAGACATGTCTAAATACAGAAAATAAATGATCGTACCTGATATATCTTAGTTGGTCTGTCACATTGTCCATTATGTGCAGCCGTAATCCACAAATATTGGATCTCACCATCATCAAAACCTGAAATGTTAAAATTGGGGAGTGAGCAAACCACGGCTCAATAAGAGAGTTATATGTCACACTTGGTATTCAGCTATCTATATGCTAAAAATAATTTTTTTCATTTTCTTTAAAATCTTCCTAGCTGGCTCTAGGCACACATGTAGGAAGTATACTACAATCGGCTAGGGATCCAGATAGAGTAAGGCAGGTATTTTGAAATACCCGACTTGTTTCGAAACCTAGAAGCAACTGTAGAGAGTACTATTTCTGTTGTTTTCAAAACGATATAATTTTCGTTTCTCCACGGAGTAAACCACTTATTTCCTTTCACTTTAGTATACTTTAAAACACGTGACAGTACAGTAATAAAAACAGTGGTTTACTTCTCTTCTCTTCAGTACAATAAAAACACGTGACAATACAGTGATTTGTAAATATCCAATCATCGGATAGTTACTTCTTCGATTATTTCTAGCTTATAAATAATTCTTATGTTATTCTTTTAGAATAAACATTTATTTCTCTTTTCAAATTAAAAATCGTACAGTACAGTTCAGTAAAACAGTATATTCAGTAAAACATTAATTCGATACGGTTCAATCAGTAGACAGTAAACAATAGCTACTAGTTCCGAAGATAGTATAAGGTAGCTTTCAGTTCAGTAAACAGTAAATGGTAGCTTTCTTTTCAGTAAAACAGTCATCAGTGGCTAACATCTCAGTAAACAGTACAGTTCAATAATAAACAGTGTTTTGGTACGGTTTTTTTCATCAGTAACAGTAAACAATGAACAGTAGTTCAGTACAGTAAACAGTACAGTAAATAGGATTCTGTAAATCCTTTCTGTAAACAGTAAACAGTAAGTAGTAAGTAATAAGTGAGACTAGGCAACACCTTACAAGTAAATCATGCTATCTCGTCCCCTAGGGACACAGTAACAGTAATGAGATCTATGGCCATGATCTATAATATGTCCTCGGTGTACGCTTGCTAGGCGACAATCCGGGACGCTGATGACTAGCTGGTCAATCAGCCACGTGACAGTAACAATATAGTATGATGCATGAAGCTCGGGCCCTAAGTCTCAAAATAGTATAAAAATCGTACCTTAGCCTTTATGGATTTTAAACACCGTAAATCAAATATCTATAAGGCTCACATGTAAATATAATCACCTTTATGAAATTTATAAAATAAATAACATTTTTCAAATTATTTCATAAAGGTATATATCATGTTTTCCATACGATGAAGACAGTTTGCAAAATCATCACTGAAAGTATAGAAGGGCAAAACTGTCTTTTTCCACTGTAAAACCCATATGCATGTTTTTCCGTGCATTCAATCGAAAACATGGTTTTATAATTATCGGAATTTCTAACAAATCATTTTTTTATAATTTATGAAAATAAATTATTTATTTTCTAACTTTAAATTCCCATCACCATGTTTTCTTCTAAAAACACGTATAGAGACCTCTAGTCTCGAAATCGTAGTTTTTCTTCATTTCTTAACCTTTATGGAATTTTCATAATTAATTGTTTCCATAATTAAAACCATAAAGGTTTTATGTAAAATCAAGTGAATATTTAAGAATATTTATAAAAATATTCACTTCAATCTATTTTTCATTTTCATCTCGTTTCACGTGAAATATCACCTACCAGGTGAATTTTTGGTGATTTCCTTTTCACCATTCTCAAAAACATGAATATTTTAAAATTAAATATCACTATATTCATGTTTTATGAAATTTACTTAATTTCTCGATTTTCGTACCTGAAAATCGATTCACGTGAAATCAAATCTTTTATTTCGATTTTCGGTGATTTTCGATAAATTTTAGAAATTTTTCGATAATTTTTCGGCAGTATAATGGCTGCCGATTTGGCTAGCCTCCTGCACGAAAAATACAGTTTGTATTTCTCAACTGGTATTTCACCACAATTGAAAATCGATAAATCACCACATTATAAACCAATAATTATCAATAGCATTTATAAAATTAAATGCAATTTAAAAACATGGCCGAATATCCTTACAGGCGACACATGTCTCCCTTACCTGTTTCGGGTCGGCGACTGCCTCTCGAAGGTCGCGCCCGTGTTCACCTCTCTCGATTCCATCGTCTTGGTAACCGAGGATGATTTTCTAGAAATTAAATTCTAAAAATTAGAATTTTTCCATAATTATTTAAATAAATAAATTATTTAAATAATTTAATAATTTTCGAGATTTCTTATCGATTCCCATAATTTTCGAATTCCCGGGAATTCTCCAAATTCCCGGAATTCCTTTTCTCTTTCTCTTTTTTCTTTTTCTTCCTTCTTTCTTTTTCTCTTTTCTTTTCTTTTCTTTTTCTTTTTCCTTTTTCTTTTCTTTTCTTTTTCCTTTTTCTCCGGTGGTCGGTTCTCCGGCGGTTCGGTGGCTCAGCAGCTGGCCGACGGCACGGCAAACCTGCTGGTGGTCTCTGTTCAGCCTGGATCGGTGGCACAGCGGCGGATCTGCTCGGTTTTGCCTCGGATTCTCTCTTCCTCCGCCGTCGTTGGCCTCACCGGTGGCCCTCTTCTCCTTCCCCTCACCTCCGCCGAGGTCGAGGTGGCTGTGGCAGTGCCAAGACCGGCCGGCACCACCATTTTCTTCTTCTCCTTTCTCTTTCGGTTTCCGCCGGTTTCCTTCGATTTTTCCTTCCTTTTCGAGCTGTCGCCGGTGGCCTTCACCCTTCCTCAACTTTCTCCATCGCCGGCGACGCCCTCGTCTCTCTCTCTCGGCCGCCGATGGTGGTCGGCCTTCATCGGGGAAGAATCGGGATTTTCCCGATTCTTCTCTTCTTTTCTTTTTTTTTATTCATTTAATTTAATTATATATCCATATATATACATATATTATATATACATAATACATATAATATTACTATTATATATATTATATTACTATATAACTATATATTATATATGTATATAAGGATATATATATATATATATATTATGTATTATCAAAATACATATTTAATATATATATATATATTTGTTTAATTTAAATTGTTTAACATCTATATATTTCTTTATATATAAATGTAGAAAATTCCATATATATTGTATTTACAATATATATATATATATTTTCCAACTTTAATATAATTTAATGTTTGACTTTCTCAAATATGTATATATTTATATATATACATACAATGTTATATTTAATACATATGTATTATTTCAATTTATACCATAGTATATATATCTATATATTCCTCTGTATTTTAATATATACTATGTAATTATTTCAATACATATGTATTAATATGAAAATACATTTATATAATTTATAATTATATAAATATATTTCTCTTCATTTTATCATTTTTTTTCATTTAATTTGGATTTCCATTTATCCAAATTAAATTTCCTTCTCTTCATTATTTTCCATAATTTTCAATTTATCTATTTTCTTCAATATTTATTTCTAATATTTGTAATTTCAAATAAATGAAAAATTTACGGTTATCACATGCATATTAAAGTATTGTACAGTAAATGTCTGAATATCATACTTGCAAGGTACGACAATGGAACCCCTGTAAGCATCTTATCAAAATATTCTCTGCAAATAAATCTGGAAGGTAAACAACTATTTCTGCAAATAAATATGGAAAGTAGAGAAAGGGGTGAGCTTTGGGGAAAGCCAGTAAGAAACATACATAAAAGAACCGATATCATGCAACTATATGAAAGTATCACTTTAAAACTGATACCAAAGATGCTAAAGTCAATATTGAAAATTAGTATCGAAGCCGAAAATTTATTTAGACTTATTTGGTCACTGAGTTTGGTAAACACACGGAGCTAGTTTTTATTAAATTGTAAGATAATCATTTATCGTAACAATATAGAAATTAGAAATTGTATTTAACAAAACACTAAAATTAGAAAATATATTAAAGTCTAGGAGTGCCTGGATCTATGTTAGCTAGGGATTTACTACCCCAGTATAAAGAAAACAGTGGAGACTAGGCTTTACCCAGTAGACTCAAGCTATGGAAATATGGCCAATAGTCCAGGGGGCCACAATGTATATACTAGCCAGGTAACACCTGTGGGTGCTAGAAGACTAGGCTAGAGTCAACAGCAATCGGAACAGAACGGAAAGCATGTACTTATAGGTAGCTACGGGGCCAACGATCTCCACACATTTACTTGATTCTCAAAAGAAAACAAACTAGTTCTGTAAGCTTTCAAAACTAAATAGAGTAATATAAATGCACATTTTATTATCAGAGTCTGAGAGTGCCTGTATCTACGTTAACCAGGGATTTACCACCCTAGAAGTCAAAATATAAGTTTTCGAAAACCATGTTTCATTTCAAAATATATTATTCAGAAAATAAAATATTTCATTCAATATCTTTAGATAAATCCAAATAATTCGAAACATTATTTCAACCTAATATTCAAAACAATAAATAATGCATCTCATAAACTAGAATGCATGTGATGGTATCAGATAGATTTTAAAATAATCAAATATTGATCATTAGTTTCAAATATTAATGAATAAAAACTCATGAGATCATGCATATTCAAACTAACATGTATGCTAAACTATGCTTTATGCATAAATCAACTAACAGAATATATGATTTTATTCACCTTCAAATCAAACCTCATCATATAGGGTCGGTCTCAGATTTTTCGATTCATTTTTTAAACTATCAAATCGTTATACAAGAGTTAGTCACATACTTTCAAATATTAACTTTGTTCTATTAGAATTTAGCCATATACTTTCACATATCAAATTTGACACAATTCAGTTACCTCTAAATATTTTCAACAGTTCAGTTCTATACTCTTTAAACATATGTCTCATTACTATCAATCAAATCTAGTACCTTCAAAACATATCCTTACAATCAACCCTAAACTTATTGTTCAAACAATTTTCTGAAGATCATAACACTTTTACTTCAAATCATTTATAAAAATTTTGACAGCATAACATTTCTATAATCAGAACCTCCTCCAAGTTCAAACAGTACAAATCCATATATTCACAGTCCAGTTCAATCCATCAATCCACAACAATAAGTATTCCTTAGATCCATTAATCAAATCATAATCATTCAAAGGTAATCATCGTTATAACCTATAATTTCTAAATTCTCTTTCATTTATGAAACCCATCACTAACGGAAATATTAAACATACTTCTAGGTACTGAAATGAAACAATAAACATCTACAGAAAATTTGAATGGAATGATCTCTATAACGAGCTGGGAAGTTGGGATGAATTAGGAAGAATGCTTTAGAGCACCTCACTTGTCTCGGTTCCCTAACTCCTTATCTATATAGAATTTGGAATGAACGAATAGAGAAGGAATTCATGCGTATTAAATCAGGGTCAAAATTGTTCATTAATTCTAAATTCATATCATTCAATATAAAAACCAAATGTCGGATTCAGAATCAGATTCTATATCAAAACCATTGTCAGATTCGGAATTAGAATTCAATATCAAAATATTTCCAACTCATCAAAAATCAGACATCAAAGATTCAAAAATCATAAAAATCCAAATAAATCAAAGTCATTTCAGAAAACAAAAGTTTAGATGTCAAAGCATCAGAAGTCAAATCATCATGCAAACATGATATCCTTACGTCTCTGTTAGCTTTAAATTGCAATATGTATTTTGAAATGACAAAAACTTTAGTAAACCTTAATGTTTCTTTCATATTGTAAATTTGTTTTATGACACATGATTTTCTCAAACCATTTAAAGTGTTAATATCAAACATTAAGACCATGATTTAATGATACATTCTTATTGGTCTTAATACTTTATAAAATGTTTTTGAATATTTTAGAAAATTACTTAATGAATTTTTGGACCATGTTTTCATTAGAGAAAGTTAAAGAAAACTTCCACAAAAATGCCAAAATGTTTTGGGTTGAATTAAGATCAAAGGCCATATCATTTCTAACCCAAAATACAGGAAAAATCGCCCTTTGGAAGCATGGGATCGATCCCATAGGGAAAGGGATCGATCCCTTCATGGCAAAAACTCTTGGAAGCATGAAATGAAGCAAATGATCAATCCCTTAGGTCAAAGGATCGATCCCTTTATGTCAGAAAGTCTCCAACGGCTAGTTTTTGTGAGATACAATGGCTAATTTCTGTTTTGGCTCCAACCAACGTTCACAAACCATCCAAGGGACTATAAATAGAGGCTTAGAAGCTGAAGGAACTAAGAGGAAGAGCTTAGCACATTCAATCTTCATTTTCCTCATATTCAATGCCTCAACAACTTCTCAAGTGCTATACATTCTTCATTTTCTATCAATCTCATATTCCTTGTATAGAATAGCATAGCACAAATCATTGTATAGGATTTTCCTTGTGCTTAAACATTGTTATCACTTGCCTATCTAGAAGCCTTTCTTTGATTACATTATTTGTAAATCAAATCACACCTTGTAAAAGGGAGGTTTCTCTTTAGCCTTAGAAAAAGAGGGAGGTTTCTCTTTAGCATTAGAAAAAGAGGGAGGTTTCTCTTAAGCCTTGAAAAAAAGAGAGGTTTCTCTTGAGCCTTGAAAAAGATAGAGGTTTCTCTTGAGCCTTGAAAAAGAGGGATTGTAATACAAATTCAAGTTAGTGGATTTGGGAAAAATCCTTGGGAGCGTCTCAAGGTAGAGGACGTAGGCAAGGTTGCCGAGCCTCTATAAATCGATTGTGTAAATCTCTTTCTCCCTACTCTATTTACTTGCAATTATACTTGTGATTATTGTATTGAATTTGGATTGCATGCATGCCTAGCCTAGAGAACTTAGAAAACATTAATAGGCTAGCGAATTTAGAGGAATCGAAAAAAGACCTTAAGGTTAGTGAAAACCGATTCACCCCTTCTCGGTATAGCCTATAGAGCCAACAATTGGTATCAGAGCTTGGGCTCAAAATTGATTTAGATTAACATCTATCGAGTAGAACGATCATAAATGGCTCACTTGAATGTAGGCACACCCTTAGGAGAAAAGGGACACTCATTAGTTAGACCTCCACTCTTCAATGGAGAGAATTACTCATATTGGAAAACTAGAATGATGTTATTTGTATAGTCAAATGATTATGAGGTGTGGAGAATTATAGTGAATGGTCCTAGAACTCTTATGAAGAAAGTAGATGGAAAAGATATCCCTAAGAATGAGGATGAGTGGGACACAAATGACATGAGATTGGCACAATTGAATGCCAAGGCTATGCACACCTTCTTTTGTGCTTTAGGTCCCAATGAGTATAATAGAGTCTCCTTGTGTGAGAATGCTAAACAAATATGGGACAAACTAGCCATCACATATGAATGGACCAATCAAGTTAGAGAAACCAAAGTAGGAATGCTCACACATGATTATGAGCTTTTTAGGATGAAAGAAAATGAGTCCATGAATTAAATGTACACTAGGTTTAATGACATAATCAATGGACTTAAGGCATTAGGCAAGAGCTATTCCAATGTAGAAATGGTTAAGAAAATTTTGAATAGCTTGCCAAAATCTTGGGAGGCAAAGGTAACTGCAATAAAAGAGTCTAAGGATCCTAACACCTAGTCTCTAGATGAACTTATGGGCTCCCTACTTACATATAAAATGAAAATAAAAAAAAATGAAGAGCCTTCAAAGAAAGTAGGGGTAGCATTTAAGTCTTCCACTTATGAGATCATTGAAGATAATAGTGATGAGAGTGGAAATGAGGAAGAAAAGGAAATGACAATGTTTGCCAAAAGATTTCATAGATTTATGAGAATGAAAGAAAAAGAAATAATAGGAGACATCAAAGAGGGGAGTCAAGTAGAAGAGAAAAGGATCTCTTAGTGTGTTATGAATGTAATGAACCGGGTCACACTAAGATAGATTGCCCTTTACATCCCAACTTGTTTAACAAAATATGTACTGTGCATCAATCAAAGTCTTACATACAAACAAGCATTTTATAAAGAACATATACCTCAAAAGACTAGTACCAAGCCCAGATACCGTATCCGGAGGCCCACTCAGAAGCCCTCATGGCAGAGTTTAACTCAATTATCTGAAAAGAGATGAAATTAAGTAAGGTGAGCAAAACCACGGCTTAGTAAGATACAAATATAAATGTAGGAGTAGAATTATATTGTCTTAACTGCAATGCTTAAAACCTGCAAGTTTGCAATTACAGTTCACGTTTTTCATCAATAACATCTCATTATCTCAATTCCTGTCATCTGTCTATCACTCAGACCTTTAAATAGATCAACTTAATCACTTTTGATCTTCTTGTCCTTATACTACTTTGCATCGCACAACAATGCATCGTGTATAATTTGAATATCATATACTATTAGTCCATGCACACATCAATCTCATAGTACATCATGTCCAATTGAGATATCATATCAAGACACTTTATGTTTCATAATCATACTCCTGTATTCTGTCATCTCATATCACTTTCCATATGGAGAATCATGATTACGGTGGTATGAAGTCATAATTCTCTTCGTATAAATTTTATATTCATGTATCGTATCATATCATGACATCATGTAGATGGAATATTGTCACAGCCCGTGACCCTATTTTTCACCTTATTCTATACATCTTATTTGGTTGGGCTGTCTGCGATACTTTACCTTTCTTTTACATATAAACAATTACATATTAAATTTATAATATGAATTACATCCCCTATTTTACTTCATAAGAAAGTAGTACTGTCGATAAGTCTAAATACAGAAAATAAATGATTGTACCTTACTAAATAAATCGACCTGTCGCATCATCCCCAAATACGCAGTCGAAAATCCTTTAAGTGCTAGACTCTCAGTCTTCGAAAACCTGAAATGTTAAAATTAAGGGGTGAGCAAACCATGGCTCAGTAAGGGAATTATATGCATACTTGATATTAAGCTTCTATATGCTGAAAATCTTTTTCATTTTTCCTATGAGTCTCTAGGGTCGCATGTAGGAAGGATACTACAGTCGGCTAGGGATCCGGATGGAGTAAGGTAGGTATTTTGAAATACCTATCTTGTCCAGGAACCTAGAAGCAACTGTAGAGAGTAAATTTCATTTTTGTTTTGAAATTTAAATCCTTTTTCCTTTTTATTCCATAACCTTTTCATATTCATTTTAAAATAATGCTTTTATGAAATAAAACATTTAAATAAAATAACTAATATTCATATTTTCTTTGAAAAGAATATTAGTTAAATCATCATCATTTTCCTTTAAAACTCATTTCATGTTTTACTGTACAATCATAATTACTACAGTACTTTAAAATAGCAAAATAAGCTATTAAGCCATTTTTCGTATAACATATAAATCATTTAAATCTAATATTCAATTTAAAAATAAGAATATTAGATTTATTTTCCTCCTTTTTCCTTTTTGAAAACATATTACATATTCATATCACATATCATATGAAAATCATTTCATAGTACTCAAATCAGCACCGTTAAAAGCATTATATAAAATGCTGTAAATCACTTCCATTTAATGTCACATATCATGTAAAACATTTACATTTCACATATCACATATCATATAAAACATTTTCATATATGGAGACTAAGGCACGCCCAACCCGTCCACTGGGTCGTTACTCATATCATGCTATAGACCCCGAAGGGTATAAAATCATCATGTCAGATCTATGGCCATAGTCTATAATTGTCCTCGGTGGATCACTGATCAGGTGTCAGCCGGGACTACATATCACATATCACATATTACATATCACATATCACATATCACATATCACATATCACATATCACATATCACATATCACATATCACATATTAGCATGATAAGATGCCATCTAGTCTCAAAACCGTATTTTTCATCATAAAATAACCTTTATGGAATTTATAAAAATATATAAATTCATAATTTAAAACCATAAAGGTTATAAAACCATTTAGTGAATATTTAAGAAATATATACAAAAATATTCACTTTATTTCTTTTCATTTCCCATCTCGCATTATGTGTAATTTACATATCAGGAGAATTTTCGGTGATTTCATTATCACCATTCTCGAAAACATGAATATTTTAAAATCACTTTCATTTTATTCATGTTTTTATGGAAAATATTCATTTTCTCGATTTTCGTGGTTGAAAATTATTTCTCGTGAAATAAAATCATTTATTATGATTTTATGAAATTTTCTAGAAATTTTTGATAATTTTCGATAATTTTTCGGCAGTATAACAACTGCCGATTGGCTATCCTCCTGCACGGAAAATACAGTTTATAATTTCAACTGGTACTTCACCACAATTTTCCAACCAATCATTCATCGCAATATTTTCATAAATATTTTCATAAAATATTTCATAATTAAAATCATGCAGACTGAATATCCTTACAGTGCCGCACATGCATCCCTTACCTTTTTCCGGGTCGGCAACTTCCTCTTATCGGTCGCGCCCGTACTCCATCTCTCCTGATTCCTCATCTTGATCGCCAAGAATAATTTCTGGAATTTAAAATTCTAAATTTTATAATTTTCATAAATAATTTATTAAATTTTTTACTTAAAATCATTTTTCAGAATTCTTATCGAATTTCCGCAATTTCCGAGTTGCCAAATTCCCGAGAATTTTTCGAATTCCTGAAATTCTCCTTTTTCTCTCTCTTTCTTCTTTTCCTCTTTTCTTTACTTTCTTTTTTCTCTTTTCTTTTCTTTTTCTTTTTCCTTTTCTTTTTCTTTTCTGGTCAGACCGATTCAGACCGGTCTGCCTCCTTCCTCGCCGGTTCCTCTCCGGCGGCCGGTTCTCCGGCGGTTTAAGCGCCCTTTAGCTGGCCGGCACAACGGCGAAGCTACTGGTGCCCTCCGTTTGCCTTGGATCAGCGGCACGGCAGCGAATCGAGTCGATTTTCCTTCAGTTTCCTCCGCCTCTTCGCCGGCCCTCCTCCGCAGTTCAACGCGCCTCGGGTGGCCTCCATCCTCTTCCTCTCCCTCCGGCGGTGCTTCGGTGGCAGTGGCGGTGGCCAAATCGACCGGCATCGCCACTTTCCATTTTTCCTTTTCTTCCGATTTTCTCCGTTTTCCTTCGTTTCCGTTTTTCGTTTTGCTTTGCCGCTTCCTTCTTCCGTTGTCGAAGCACCCTCCTCTTCTTTCTCCTTTGCAGGCGAAGTCCTCTTCTTCTTCCTTTGGTCGGCCGGCCACCGACCGGCCGACGGTGGCCGGCTTCTCCCGCACGTTTCCCTTCTGTTTTATTTTGCTTCCCTTGGTTTTAAGACAGAAACAGGGTCCCGATCCCGTTTCTGTTTTAAATTTTTTATATATATATAATTATTTCTTTTAATTATATATATATAATTATAGATATATATATATTTATATAACTCATTTATTTATATATATATCTATACACATCACTTTAAAATAAAACAATATATATTCCATATATATATATTTTATTTATATACATAATTGTATATAAAAATATACACATTTATTTATTTAATATAAAATAGTATATATTCATTTTATAATATATACTATATTTCATATATATATATATATACATATGTATTATATAAAAACATCTGCAAATATATTTATATAATCTAATTATATAAATATATTTCTATACGCATTTTTATTTTACTAAATTTTGGATTTCCTAATATCCAATTTATATTTCTCCATTTTTATTCCTTATTTAATTTGGATTTCAATTTATCCAAATTAAATTTCCTTTCTTCATCATTTTCTATAATTTCAACCTTATCCTTATTTCCAATTTATCCAAATTTAAATTCCTCAATTTCCTCACTTCCTTAATTTCGGGAATTTCAACGATATTTCCATCTCATAAATAAATTTTATTTATTTACTTTAATTTATTTATTTCCTCTTATCTATTTTCTTAAATATTAATTTCCAATATTAATAATTTGCGGTTATCACATTCTCCCCACCTTAAGAAATTCGTTCCTCCGAATTTAACTTAATTCATAAGGTGATAGCATCCTGTATACTTATCATTCTTGACCTTTCGATCATCTTCCGTATTATACTGCCAGTATACCTTTAAGATCACAATCGCCTTTTTATACCTCTATATATCATTTCTCATCATATACTTATACTCCCTTAAATTTCTTATCAATTGGGAGTTATCCATTTCCATTCCTTTTCATATCACATATGATTCATATTATTCATCATCCATCTTCCTTATTTGGTGCCAAGTCGATAGAAGTTGATAACTGTCATTTAAACAAGTTAATCAATTGTATGTAATTGTCCAGTAGCTTTCACATCTCATGTATCCGCTCCCTCCACATATCCTAGAGCGTTTCCATACTACGCTCAGATATTACATCAGTACAGAACGATGCTGTCAATAAATTTGGAATCTCAAAGCCTTTTGCTATTTCCTATAACATATAGCTATTTAGAGATTCCTATCACATGTATGCTCACTGGAACTTCACATACTTTTTCATTATTTCATCATTATATTTTGACTATGGCACTATAGACTTTAAGAGCCTGAAAATGGATAAGTGATTCCATCTAGACTATCAGTCTATAATCACTTCCATATCATCGTATCTCTTTCAGGTTCTTTATTATCCATAATATCCATTTTCATATTGATTTAATCAATGCTGCAGCTTATTTGTAGACTTTAATATTTACCATCTTTTACCATAATTGAATCAGGAGACAATCATTTTCTCTCCATATCGTCTTTTCATGTAGCATTCTTATTACCTCTTTTATTCTTGTGGCATATTCATTATCACTTAAATTTTAAAATATACTTGAAATTATACTCTTTTGATAATTTAGATTCCATAATGGCATAATCAAATTATAATTTAATCTTTTCATGATTTAAATTCATCATTGAATCTATAATTATCAATTTAATCATCTCAGTATCCATATAAATCCGCTATTTCCATCATTTCGAGGTGGTATATATATATCCATTTTGTTCCATTTACATAACTGGCAGTAAAATGTAAATCAGTTCTTTACTCCTTTGAGTATAATTACTTTTCCTCTATCGAGTTTGGCTCGATCTTACATTTAACCATAATCACGTGATAACCACAAAATCACTTTTAGTTTTAAATTCAGGAACTATTTCATATTCGTGTTCCCTTTTCATCATGTACTTTCCTCTTATGACATATTCATCTTTTCCTTCGTCATTATTTCAGTCACTTTTCATCAGTGGTAAAATATTCCACAATTAAATTCCTTTAACCTTTTACATATCATCTTTATGTTTATTCATCCACTGACTTTAACCTTTTTGAGTACTACATTTACACTTACTTATTCACCGACCTCAACTTCCTTACTTATCAGTCACATCAGTAGAGCAGCTAACCCAATAACTCTTTTATAGACTGGCAATCGTATTTAGCTAGACCCAGTACCTTCCGTATCTCGATAACTATCTCTTCATCATAGACAGATCCGCATTGCTCTGTCATTCGAGATCATATATCTTAGAAAGAGATACTGTCTAGCCCATCTTCTATTTGCCAATCTTAACATATAGATTACAATCTTTGAGAGTCCGTAGGGTCATACCACTATGCTGCTCATTTTCCATTGATGTCTTATACTGTATCAGTATATCATTTCTTTATCCATATCTGGGTGCCTCATTCATTAGGCTTATATATCTCATAAGGAATTTCATTAACCTCGTAAACCTCAATAGGAACTCGTGATAATTTTATTGAGTTCTAATCATTATCATCTTATGATCACCAATTTCCAACTTTTCGTCTAGTGATGCCTTATACAGAGATTGATCTTATAAGGTCCTTGTACATCTCCGATTCAATCAAATAAGGCATCACTTCCATAGAATTGATTATTTGTTCTTAATAAGAACTTTAGTGTATAATAGGAATTTAGTTTGCCATTTAATTCATCCTCAATCACATCATCTGTATTTCCATCCTTTACATCAATACATCTGAATTTCATTATACACAATATTTTTCAAAATTATTTTCTTAAGCTTTTCAGATTCTTCTATGTTCTCCGATATAAGCTTAAAATAAATTTTTGTATCCATAATCAGGTGGATATTAACCCGATCTCTCAATCTATGTTACTCTGAAAATTTAGCGGGAGTCTCATCCGATACTTTCTTAAATCACACATCTCTTATCATTTTGGACATTTCATCTCTATGTCCCATCATTTCACTGCATAACCTCAAGGCAAAGACATTTAACATTTAAATCATTTTAATACCTACTCCGCCTTGGTTCACTTATTTCCTCATACTTCACAACATATTGATCATCTTAATGAATATACTATATCAAGTGTCATCATTTGATTAACACTTTTCACAGCTAACCGATTTATTACTACTATAATTTACTTTTACAATCATTTTCATTTAATAATTCAGGTTAGCTGTTGTCTTCCTCACCGCTTATCTTCACTTACTGTTCTTATGCATATTATCCAATTTCATATACTCCATACAGTACATTATTCTATAAAACATATTCTAAAATATTTCGGTTCTATAAATATCCATTAAATACTTCAGAAACTAGAATAACAGTATAGAACCGGAATTAACCGTACTACTATGGATTACATCCTCTGTACTGATCTCTTTCTTATTCATCATCTGTAATCATATTACTTTTCATCATATCCCATGATCCCGTAATCATATCCCGTTAATACACTTTTTAATTCAAACCCTTAAAATCAATAATAGAGTCGCTCAGCCTACGACTTCCCTATAACCATTCGGGTCACATCAGCACTCCAAGTGTAGTGAAATTTATAATCGGGATCATTATACTCATATTATGTCCTTTATACCCTCAATAACACCATTACTATCAATAAGTTCAAAATCGACTTGATTTATCACAATTCAAAACATAATCCCACATAGGGGCATTTTCATCATCTCACACTTTTTTCTTTCTCGTCATTATACGTTTAAATCAGTAATCTTATTATCAATTTGCTGATAGTACCCCTTTTTCGTACCAATATCAGCATTTTAAACTTCTTATTCGATTTCGACAAAGAAGTTCACTAAGATTCTTAATTGGATCATTTTGCATGAAATGCAGCTTTACATAATCAATTTCTCTGTCAAATCAATCAATTTCAAACTTTCGTTGGTCTATTTTGACTCCCAGTAAAATTTCGGAGGCAGGGGTATTTTGGTCATTTTTGGTCAATTTCTTTCTCTCTCCTTAAAATACCTTTAATCGGTGTTCTTAATGTCTATTTAATGATGATATCTCATTCCCCTCCTTTATATCATCACTTTCAGGTCTCAATTCGATCCAGACAAAAAAGTGCTGGTGGGGCCCTCACCGAATCCATTTCAGTTCCTTACCGAACCGACCTTCATTTAGATCATAAAATCACCATTTTAGGTAACATTCCTGAGCCGTTTTCCCTTTTTAGCATTCCTTATTTCAAAATTGCTCATTCCCTTCTAAACACTTAATTTCAATTGCAATAATTTATTTTCTCTATGTATTCAAACTACACAGTACTACAGGGGATGTTAACATTTTCAACACATTTTCTTTCCAAAAGTATCGACAGACATCAGGCCAACCTTGCTCTGATACCATTAAATCTGTCACAGCCCGTGACCCTATTTTTCACCTTATTCTATACATCTTATTTGGTTGGGCTGTCTGCGATACTTTACTTTTCTTTTACATATAAACAATTACATATTAAATTTATAATATGAATTACATCCCCTATTTTACTTCATAAGAAAGTAATACTGTCGATAAGTCTAAATACAGAAAATAAATGATCATATCTTATTAAATAAATCGACTTGTCGCATCGTCCCCAAATGCGCAGTCGAAAATCCTTTAAGTGCTAGACTCTCAGTTTTCAAAAACCTGAAATGTTAAAATTAAGGAGTGAACAAACCACGACTCAGTAAGGGAATTATATGCATACTTGATATTCAGCTTCTTATATGCTGAAAATCTTTTTCATTTTTCCTATGAGGCTCTAGGGTCGCATGTAGGAAAGATACTACAGTCGACTAGGGATCCGGATGGAGTAAGGTAGATATTTTGAAATACCTATCTTGTCCCGGAACCTAGAAGCAACTGTAGAGAGTAAATTTCATTTTTGTTTTGAAATTTAAATCCTTTTTCCTTTTATTTCATAACCTTTTCATATTCTTTTCAAAATAATGCTTTTATGAAATAAAGCATTTAAATAAAATAACTAATATTCATATTTTCTTTAAAAAGAATATTAGTTAAATCATCATCATTTTCCTTTGAAACTCATTTCATGTTTTACTGTACAATCATAATTAGTACAGTACTTTAAAATAGCAAAATAAGCTATTAAGCCCTTTTTCGTATAACATATAAATCATTTAAATCTAATATTCAATTTAAAAATAAGAATATTAGATTTATTTTCCTCCTTTTTCCTTTTGAAAACATATTACATATTCATATCACATATCATATGAAAATCATTTCATAGTACTCAAATCAGTACCGTAAAAGCATTATATAAAATGCTGTAAATCACTTCCATTTAACTTATCACATATCATGTAAAATATTTACATTTCACATATCACATATCATGTAAAACATTTTCATATATGGAGACTAAGGCACGCCCAGCCCGTCCACTGGGTCGCTACTCATATCATGTTATAGACCCCGAAGGGTATAAAATCATTATGTCAGATCTATGACCATAGTCTATAATTGTCCTCGGTGGATCACTGATCAGGTGTCGGCCAGGACTACATATGACATATCACATATTACATGTTATATATCACATATCACATATCAGCATGATAGGATGCCATCTAGTCTAAAAACCGTATTTTTCATCGTTAAATAACCTTTATGGAATTTATAAAAATATATAATTTCATAATTTAAAACCATAAAGGTTATAAAATCATTTAGTGAATATTTAAGAAATATATATAAAAATATTCACTTTATTTCTTTTCATTTTCCATCTCGCATTACGTGTAATTTACATATCAGGAGAATTTTCGGTGATTTCATTATCACCATTCTCGAAAACATGAATATTTTAAAATCACTTTCATTTTATTCATGTTTTTATGAAAAATATTCATTTTCTCGATTTTCGTGGTTGAAAATCATTGCTCGTGAAATAAAATCATTTATTATGATTTTATGAAATTTTCTAGAAATTTTCGATAATTTTTCGGCAGTATAACGACTGCCGATTGGCTAGCCTCCTGCACAGAAAATACAGTTTATAATTTCAACCAGTACTTCACCACAATTTTCCAACCAATCATTCATCGCAATATTTTCATAAATATTTTCATAAAATATTTCATAATTAAAATCATGCAGACTGAATATCCTTACAGTGCTGCACATGCATCCCTTACCTTTTTCAGGGTCGGCAACTTCCTCTTATTGGTCGCGCCCATACTCCATCTCTCCCGATTCCTCATCTCGATCGCCGAGAATAATTTTTGGAATTTAAAATTCTTAATTTTAGAATTTTCATAAATAATTTATTAAATTTTTACTTGAAATCATTTTTCAGAATTCTTATCGAATTTCTGCAATTTCCGAGTTGCCGAATTCTCGAGAATCTTTCGAATTCCTGAAATTCTCCTTTTTCTCTCTCTTTCTTCTTTTCCTCTTTTCTTTTCTTTCTTTTTCTCTTTTCTTTTCATTCTCTTTCTTTTATTTTTCTTTTTCTTTGTCTTTTTCTTTTCCGGTCAGACCGGTTTAGACCGGTTTGCCTCCTTCCTCGCCGGCGGTCGGTTCTCCGGCGGTTCAAGTGCCCTTTAGCTGGCCAGCACCACGGCGAAGCTACCGGTGCCCTCCGTTTGCCTTGGATCGGCGGCACGGCGGCGGATCGAGTCGATTTTCCTTCGGTTTCCTCTGCCTCTTCGCCGGCCCTTCTCCGCCGTTCACCGCGCCTCGGGTGGCCCCCATCCTCTTCCTCTCCCTCCAACTGTGCTTCGGTGGCAGTGGCGGTGGCCAAATCGATCGGCACTGCCACTTTCCATTTTTCATTTTCTTCCGATTTTCTCCGTTTTCCTTCATTTCTGTTTTCCGTGTTGCTTTGCCGCTTCCTTCTTCCGTCGCCAGAGCACCCTCCTCTTCCTTCTCCTTCGCCAGTAACGTCCTCTTCTTCTTCCTTTGGTCGGCCGGCCACCGACCGGCCGATGGTGGCCGGCCTCTCCCGCATGTTTCCCTTCTGTTTTATTTTGCTTCCCTTGGTTTTAAGACAGAAACGGGTCCCGATCCCGTTTCTGCTTAAAATTTTTTTTTAATACATATAATTATTTCTTTTAATTATATATATAATTATAGATATATATATATATATATATATTTATATATTTATATAACTCATTTATTTATATATATATATATCTATACACATCACTTTAAAATAAAATAATATATATTTCATATATATATTTTATTTATATACATAATTGTATATAAAAACATACACATTTATTTATTTAATATAAAATAGTATAAATTCATTTTTATAATATATACTATATTTCATATATATATATATACACATATGTATTATATAAAAACATCTGCAAATATATTTATATAATCTAATTATATAAATATATTTCTATACGCATTTTTATTTTATTAAATTTTGGATTTCCTAATATCCAATTTATATTTCTCCATTTTTATTCCTTATTTAATTTGGATTTCAATTTATCCAAATTAAATTTCCTCTCTTCATCATTTTCCATAATTTCAACCTTATCCTTATTTTCAATTTATCCAAATTTAAATTCCTCAATTTCCTCACTTCCTTAATTTCGAGAATTTCAACGATATTCCCATCTCGTAAATAAATTTTATTTATTTACTTTAATTTATTTATTTCCTCTTATCTATTTTCTTAAACATTAATTTCCAATATTAATAATTTGCGGTTATCACATTCTCCCCACCTTAAGAAATTCGGTCCTCTGAATTTAACTTAATTCATAAGGTGGTAGCATCCTGTATACTTATCATTCTTGACCTTTTGATCATCTTCCGTATTATACTGCCAGTATACCTTTAAGATCATACTCGCCTTTTTATACCTCTATATATCATTCCTCATCATATACTTATACTCCCTTAAATTTCTTATCAATTTGGAGTTATCCATTTCCATTCCTCTTCATATCACATATGATTCATATTATTCATCATCCATCTTCCTTATTTGGTGCCAAGTCGATATAATTTGATAATTGTCATTTAAACAAGTTAATCAATTGTATGTAATTGTCCAGTAGCTTTCACATCTCGTGTATCCGCTCCTTCCACATATCTTAGAGCGTTTCCATATTACGCTCAGATATTACATCAGTACGGAACGATGCTGTCAATAAATTTGGAATCTCAAAGCCTTTTGCTATTTCCTATAACATATAGCTACTTAGAGATTCCTATCACAGGTATGCTCATTGGAACTTCACATACTTTTTCATTATTTCATCATTATATTTCAACTATGGCACTATAGACTTTAAGAGCCTGAAAATGGATAAGTGATTCCATCTAGACTATCAGTCTATAATCACTTCCATATCATCGTATCTCTTTCAAGTTCTTTATTATCCATAATATCCATTTTCATATTGATTTAACCAATGCTGCATCTTATTTGTAGACTTTAATATTTACCATCTTTTACCATAATTGAATCAGGAGACAATCATTTTCTCTCCATATCGTCTTTTCATGTAGCATTCTTATTACCTCTTTTATTCTTGTGGCATATTCATTATCACATAAATTTTAGAATATACCTGAAATTATACTCTTTTGATAATTTAGATTCCATAATGGCATAATCAAATTATAATTTAATCTTTTCATTATTTAAATTCATCATTGAATCTATAATTATCAATTTAATCATCTCATTATCCATATAAATCCACTATTTCCATCATTTCGAGGTGGTATATATATATCCTTTTTGTTCCATTTACATAACTGGCAGTAAAATGTAAATCACTTCTTTACTCCTTTGAGTATAATTACTTTTTCTCTATCAAGTTTGGCTCGATCTTACATTTAACCATAATCATGTGATAACCACAAAATCACTTTTAGTTTTAAATTCGGGAACTATTTCATATTCGTGTTCCCTTTTCATCATGTACTTTCCTCTTATGACATATTCATCTTTTCCTTCATCATTATTTCAGTCACTTTTCATCAGTGGAAAAAATTCCACTATTAAATTCCTTTAACCTTTTACATATCATCTTCATGTTTATTCATCCACTAACTTTAACCTTTTTGAGTACTACATTTACTCTTACTTATTCACCGACCTCAACTTCCTTACTTATCGGTCACATCTGTAGAGCAGCTAACCCAATAACTCTTTCATAGACTGGCAATAGTATTTAGCTAGATCCAGTACCTTCCGTATCTCGATAACTATCTCTTCATCATAGACAGATCCGCATTGCTCTGTCATTCGAGATCATATATCTTAGAAAGAAATAGTGTCTAGCCCATCTTCTATTTGCCAATCTTAACATATAGATTACAATCTTTGAGAGTCCGTAGGGTCATACCACTATGCTGCTCATTTTCCATTGATGTCTTATACTGTATCAGTATATCATTTCTTTATCCATATCTGGGTGCCTCTTTCATTAGGCTTATATATCTCATAAGGAATTTCATTAACCTCGTAAACCTCAATAGGAACTCGTGATAATTTTATCGAGTTCTAATCATTATCATCTTATGATCACTAATTTCCAACTTTTCGTCTAGTGATGCCTTATACAGAGATTGATCTTATAAGGTCCTTGTACATCTCCGATTCAATCAAATAAGGCATCACTTCAATAGAATTGATTATTTGTTCTTAATAAGAACTTTAGTGTATAATAGTAATTTAGTTCGCCATTTAATTCATCCTCAATCACATCATCTGTATTTTCATCCTTTACATCAATACATGTGAATTTCATTATCCACAATATTTTTCAAAATTATTTTTTTAAGCTTTTCGGATTCTTTTATGTTCTCCGATATAAGCTTAAAATAAATTTCTGCATCCATAATCGGGTGGATATTAACCCGATCTTTCAATCTATGTTACTCTGAAAATTTAGCGGGAATCTCATCCGATACTTTCTTAAATCACACATCTCTTATCATTTTGGACATTTCATCTCTATGTCCCATCATTTCACTGCATAACCTCAAGGCAAAGACATTTAACATTTAAATCATTTTAATACCTACTCCGCCTTGGTTCAGTTATTTCCTCATACTTCACAACATATTGATCATCTTAATGAATATACTATATCAACTGTCATCATTTGATTAACACCTTTCACAGCTAGCCGATTTATTACTACTGTAATTTACTTTTACAATCATTTGCATTTAATAATTCAGGTTAGCTATTGTCTTCCTCACCGCTTATCTTCACTTACTGTTCTTATGCATATTCTCCAATTTCACATACTCCATACAGTACATTATTCTATAAAACATATTCCAAAATATTCCGGTGTCACAGCCCGTGACCCTATTTTTTCGCCTTATTCTATACATCTTATTTGGTTGGGCTGTCTGCGATACTTTACTTTTCTTTTACATATACACAATTTCATATTAAATTATAATATGAATTACATCCCCTATCTTAATTCATAAGGAAGTAGTGCTGTCGATAAGTCTAAATACAGAAAATAAATGATCATACCTTATTAAATAAATCGACCTGTCGCATCGTCCCCAAATGCACAGTCGAAAATCCTTTAAGTGCTAGACTCTCAGTCTTCAAAAACCTGAAATGTTAAAATTAAGGGGTGAGCAAACCACGGCTCAGTAAGGGAATTATATGCATACTTGATATTTAGCTTCCTATATGCTGAAAAACTTTTTTATTTTTCCTATGGGCTCTAGGCTCGCATGTAGGAAGGATACTACAGTCAGCTAGGGATCCGGATGGAGTAAGGTAGGTATTTTGAAATACCTATCTCCTTCTGGAACCTAGAAACAACTGTAGAGAATAATTTTCTTTTCGTTTGGAATTTAAATCCTTTTTCCTTTTTATTCCATATTGTTCTCATATTCTTTTCAAAATAATTCTTTTATGAAATAAAACATTTAAATAAAATAACTTATATTCATATATTCCTTGAAAAGAATATAGTTAAATCATCATCCTTTTCATAAACTCATTTCATATTTTACTGTACAACCATAATTAGTACAGTACTTTAAATAGCAAAATCAGCTATTAAATCCTTTTCGTATAACATATATATTATTTAAATATAATATTCAATTTAAAAACTAAAATAAGAATATTAGATTTATTTTCCTCCTCTTTCCTTTTTGGAAAACATATCACATATTCATATCACATATAGTCTAATATTCAATTAAAAATCATAGTAAGAATATTAGACTTATAAACTTTTTTTTTTTTGAAAACATATTACATGTTCATATCATAGGTCATATGAAAAATCATCTCGTAGTACTAAAAACAGTACTGAAATAAGCATATATGTGAAATGCTGTAAATCACTTTCATTTGATTTATCACATATCATGTAAATCATTTTCATTTCACGTATCACATATCATATAAAACATTTTCATATATGGAGACTTAGGCACACATGCCCAGCCCGTCCACTGGGTCGTTACTCGTATCATGCTATAGACCCCAAAGGGTATGAATAATCATGTCAGATCTATGGCCATAGTCTATAATTGTCCTCTGTGGATCACTGATCAGCTGTCGGCCGGGACTACATATCACATATCACATATTACATATCACATGTTGCATATCACATATCACATATCAGCATGATAGGATGCCATCTAGTCTCAAAACCGTATTTTTCATCATCAGAAAACCTTTATGGAATTTATAAAAATATATAATTTTATCATTTAAAACCATAAAGGTTATAAAACCATTTAGTGAATATTTAAGAAATATATATAAAAATATTCACTTTATTTCCTTTCATTTTTCATCTCGTATTACGTGTAACTTACATATTAAGAGAATTTTTGGTGATTTCATTATCACCATTCTCGAAGACATGAATAATTTAAAATCATTTTCATTTTATTCATGTTCTTATGAAAATATTCATTTTCTCGATTTTCGTGGATGAAAATCATTTCTCGTGACATAAAATCATTTATTATGATTTTCAGGAATTTTCAAGAATTTTTCGATAATTTTTCGACAGTATAACGGCTGCCGATTGGTTAGCCTCCTGCACGGAAAATACAGTTTATACATTCCAGCCATGTACTTCATCCCAAATTTCCAACCAGTCATTCATCAAATATTTCATAAAATATTGTTCATAAAATAATTCGAAATTAAAACATGCAGACTGAATATCCCTACAGTGTTGCACATGCATCCCTTACCTGTTTTAGGAATACGCGTTTCTCGAGCGCACTACTTGTAAACCGTAACTCCCAGGCTGCAATTGATTTTACCAAAATATTAGTTCATTGAACTCTTATTTTTAAGCTATTAATCATGTCTCAATGCAGCCAAAATGGACACTGCAATTATTTTTGCAATATAAATTCTACCGGTAGTATAACATAATTTCTTCGTTTTGCGTCGTATTTTAAATCTGAGCATACCGACAGACTCCTCATAATTTTTACAGTTTAAATCTACCCTTAAATCATCAAAACCAACCATGGATCCTAGTCCCCTTCATTAGGCTGAATCCTCCCTTAAAATTTATTCTTTTCAAATTTAATTTCTCAAATAATTTCATTAACACTTATGTTTTATTCTTAAATTCCAACCCCTGGAAATTTCTTTCCACTTTCAAGCATAAGCTAAATATTCTTATATGTATCAAATTTACATTTTTCTTTAATCTAACTTTATCATTAATCCTTGTTCATTACCATATTAGTTTTAGAATCATTAAGTAATAAAATCATCTTCAACGTTACTGCATTTTCTCTTTTCAGCCGTGAGTATCCCTTCACCATATTCTTAAGGTTTCATTCTTTAATAAATTTCCATAACCTTCTTCTATTTACTTAAAATTTATACCAAACACTTCCAATTCGCTCTTTGTCATTATTCCCGTTCAGCATAGGCCCTAACCGAATGGTACCAAGGTTCACGCCTCACCCCTGTTTTGACAGATTTTCATTCCATCAAAGTTTCAAACAAATTCACTTATCATTCACTATAATTCTTACTCAAAACACATTGATTTCCCATAAAATTCCCATTTTTGTTTCTAGCCGAGACCTCTTTTTCCTTTAATTTTCTTCCATGGCTGAACTGCCAAGAAGAATCTATTCATAATTCTAATTTAATCCAAAGCTATAAGCACATCTTCCATGTCTAAGAACTAATAAATACCATAGCCATAACTTAGGAAAACATGACCATACCCCTTTACCCATAACAGCAGAGCAGAACAGCAACCCAGACCAGCCTTCCACGTTAATATCTGTCCACCATACTTCTAGCTTTGAACAGCTTTCATGATGGAAAGCAACGTTAAGGAAGGAGGCTTAGTAAAATAGAGTTTGAAGAAAAGGTTGTGGCATGGTGGAGGCGGTGAGAACGTGAGAAAAGGGGAGAGGAAATGAGGTGCAGCAGAGTAAATCAGTTCTACCCGTGAAGAACATACCAGAAATTTCTGGTTTAAACAAATATTTTCAGCCCATTTTGTCTTCTTTTATAAATATATATCCAATAGAATTATGTCATATGTTCTACTTATTAAATCCCTTCTCTTTTCTCCCATTTTCTGTTCTTTTCCCGTAACACCTCCTTCAATTTTATGTGCGGCAAGCTTCCACGTGAAGCTTGCTGCGATTTTTATCTTTTTTTTTTTTATATATATTTATATTTATAAATATATATAAATATAATCATATTTATATATATAAATATACTATATTTCCATATATATAGATATATATATATTTTTTGTATTAATAATTTATATATATCTATACACTTAAATTTTAAAATAATATATATTTCATATATGAATATATATAAATATATTCATTAAAAATATATTTATATAATATCATTATATAAATATATAAAAACACATATTTTTATTTCTCATTAAATTTGGATTTCTTAATATCTAAATTTATTTTCCCCCCAATTTCAAATTGTCCCTCTATTCCTTCATCAACCTTTTTAATTTCAATAATATTCCAATTCTTGTGAATAATTTATTTATTTAATTCAATTTCTCTATTTGCATTGGAATTTAATTTACAAATATTTAATATCAAAATATTAAAATTCCCAGTTATCACATTCTCTCCACCTTAAAAAATTCGGTCCTCCGAATTTTACTTAAGTTAAAAGGTGGTAGCATCCTGTATGCTTATCATTCTTGTCCTCTCAATCATCTTTTAAGTAATACTGACAGTATTCCTTTAATATCATAATCACCTTTTATACCACTATATATCATCTTTCATCATATATTTATACTCCCTTAAATTTTTTTTTTTTTTATCAATTGAGAGTTATCCATTTCCACTCCTTTTCATATCACATATGATTCGTATTGTTCATCATTCATCTTTCTTATTTGGTGCCAAGTCGATATAGTTTGGTAACTATAATTTAAATAAGTTAATTAATTGTATGTAATTGTCCAGTAGCTTTTACATCTCGTGCATCCGCTCACTCAACATATCTTTGAGCATTTCCATACTACGCTCAGATATTTACATCAGTATGGAGCGATGCTGTCAATAAATTTGGAATCTCAGAGCCTTTTGCTATTTCCCATAAACATATAGCTACTTAGAGATTCCCATCACATATAGGGCTCACTGGAACTTCACATACATTCTCTTCATTTTATAATCATATTTCGACTATGGCACTAAGGAATCTAAGAGTTTGATAATGGAGAAGTGATTTCATTAGACTATCAGTCTATAATCACTTCCATATTATCATATCTCTTTCAGATTCTTCATTATTATCCCCAATACTCTTTTCATATTTATTTCATCAAATACTACAGCTCATTTGCAGACTTTACTATTTACCATCTTTTATTATTGTGGTATATTTATTATCACTTTAATTTTAGAATATACCCGAAATTATACTCTTTTGATAATTTAGATTCCATAATGGCATAATTAAATTATAATTTAATCTCCTCATTATTTAAATTCATCATTGAATTTATAATTATCAATTTAATCACCTCATTATCCATATAAATCCATTATTTCATCATTTCTAGATGGTATATATATATATATCCTTTTTCCATTTATATGTCTGACAGTAAAATGTAAATCATTTCGTTACTCCTTTGAGTATAATTACTTTTCCTCTATCGAGTTTGGCTCGATCTTACATCTAGCCATAATCATGTGATAACCACAAAATCACTTTTAGCTTTAAAATTGGGAACTACTTCATATTCATATTCCCTCATCATTATTTCGGTCATTTTTCATCAGTGGTAAAATATTCCACTATTAAACTCTTTTAATCTTTTGTATACCATCTATACATTTATTCATCCACTGACTTAAACTTATTAAATTTTAAGTCACATTTGTAGAGCAACTAACCCAATAACTCTCCTATAGACTGGCAATAGTATTTAGCTAGACCTCGCACATTTCGTATCTCAATCATTATCTCTTCATCATAGACAGATCCACATCGTTCTGTCATTCGAGGTCATATATCTTAGAAAGAGATATTGTCTAGCTAAATCTTCTACTTGCCATTCTTGCATATAGTCTATTATCTTTGAGAGTCTGTGGGGTTATACCACAATGCTGCTCATTTTCCATTTGTGCCTTAGGCTGTATGGTATACCATCACTTTATCCTTATATAATTGTCTTATTCATTAGTCTTATGTACCTCAGTAAGGTATTTTATTTACCTTTAAACCTCTATAGAACTCGTAAACATTATCTCGAGTTCTAATCATTATCATCTTACGACCATCAATTTCCAACTTTCCATCTAGTGATACCTTGTACAGAGATTGATCTTATAAACTCTTTACACATCTCTGATTAAATCAATTTAAGGCATCAATTTCATACAGATGATTATTTGTTCTTCATAAGAACTTTATTATAAAATAGGAATTTAATACACTATTTAATTCCTCTTCAATCACATCATTTGTATTTCCATCCTTTACATCTATATAGGTGAATTTCATTATCCATAAAATTTTCCTTTTCTGGAATTATTCCTTAAACTTTTCGGATTCTCTTTATATTCTCCGATGTAAGCTTAGAAATAACTTTCATATTCACGATCGAGTCAATGTTAACTCGATCTCTCCAATCTATACTACTCTGAAATCTTATCGGGAATCTCATCCGATGCTTTCTTTAATCATTCATCTCTCATCATTTTGGACATTCATCTTTGTGTCTTATCATTTCCACTATATATCCTCAAGGCAGAGACGTTCAATATTCAAATCATTTTAACATCTACTCCGCCTTGATTCACTTATTTCCTCATACTTCACAGCATATCAATCATCTTAATTTATATGTTGGATTATGTATAATCATTTCATTAACACATTTCACAGCTAACCAATTTATTATTACTGTAATTCATTTTAAAATCATTATCATTTAAGAACCTCAGGTTAGCTGTCATCTTCCTCGTCTCTTATCTTTATTTACTGTCCTTATCCATATTCTCAATTCCATATACTCCATATAGTACATCATTCCGTAAAACATATTTCAAAATATTCCGGTTCTATAAATATCCATTTGATACTTCAGAAAATAGAATAAAAGCATAGAACCGGAATTAACTGTACTGCTATGGATTTCATCATCTATACTGATCTCTTCCTCAGTCATCTTCAGTAATCATTTCTTTTTTCATCATATCTAACGATCCCATAATAATATCTCATCAATACACTTTTTAATTTAGACCCTTAAATTCAATAACTGAGTCGCTCATCCTGCGACTTCCCTATAACCATTCGGGTCACATCAGCACTCCAAGTGTAGTGAAATTTATAATCGGAATCGTTATACTCATATTGTGTCCTTTATACCCTCAATAACTCCATTACTATCAATAAGTTCAAAATCAACTTGATTTATCACAATTCAAAACATAATCCCACATAGGGGCATTTTCATCATTTCGCACTTTTTTCTTTCTCCTCATTATACATTTAAATCAGTAATCTTATTATCAATTTGCTAATAGTACCCCTTTCTCGTACCAATATCAGCATTTTAAGATCTTATTCGATTTCGACAGAGAAGTCCACTAAGATCCATAATTGGATTATTTTGCATGAAATGTAGCTTTACATCATCAATTTCTCTGTCAAATCAATCAATTTCAAACTTTCATTGGTCTATTTTGACTCCCAGTAAAATTTCAGAGGCAGGGGTATTTTGGTCATTTTTGGACAAAAATTTTCTCTCTCCTCAAAATACCTTTAATCAGTGATCTTAATGTCTCTTTAATAATGATATCTCATTCCCCTCCTTTATATCATCACTTTCAGGTCTCAGTTCGATCCGGACAGAAAAGTACTGGTGGGGCCCTTACCGAGTCCATTTTTGTTCCTTACCGTACTGACCTTCATTTAGATCATAAGATCACCATTTCAAGTAACATTCCTGAGCCGTTTTGCCTTTTTAGCATTCCTTATTCCAAAATTGCTCACTTCCTTCTAAACACTTAATTTCAATTGCAATCATTTATTTTCTCTATGTATTAAGACTACACAGTACTACAAGGGATGTTAACATTTTCAACACATTTTCTTTCCAAAAGTATTGACAGACATCAGGCCAACCCTGCTCTGATACCATTAAATTGGTCACAACCTATGACCCTATTTTTCACCTTTTTCTATACATCTTATTTGGTTGGGCTGTCTGCGATACTTTACTTTTCTTCTACATATAAACAATTACATATTAAAATTATAATACGAATTACATCCCCTATCTCACTTCATAAGAAAGTAGTACTCTGAATATGTCTAAATACAGAAAATAAATGATCATACCTTATTAAATAAATCGACCTATCGCATCGTCCCCAAATGCACAGCCGAAAATCCTTTTACTGCTAAACTCTCGGTCTTCGAAAACCTGAAATGTTAAAATTAAGGGGTGAGCAAACCGCGGCTCAGTAAAGGAATTATATGCATACTTGATATTCAGCTTCCTATATGCTGAAAATCTTTTTCATTTTTCCTATCAGGCTCTAGGGTCGCATGTAGGAAGGATACTACAGTCGGCTAGGGATCCGGATGGAGTAAGGTAGGTATTTTGAAATACTTATCTTGTCCCGGAACCTAGAAGCAACTGTAGAGAGTAAATTTCATTTTTGTTTTGAAATTTAAATCCTTTTTCCTTTTTATTCCATAACCTTTTCATATTTTTTTCAAAATAATGCTTTTATGAAATAAAGCATTTAAATAAAATAACTAATATTCATATTTTCTTTGAAAAGAATATTAGTTAAATCATCATCATTTTTCTTTAAAACTCATTTCATGTTTTACTGTACAATCATAATTAGTACAATATTTTAAAATAGCAAAATAAGCTATTAAGCCCTTTTTCGTATAACATATAAATCATTTAAATCTAATATTCAATTTAAAAATAAGAATATTAGATTTATTTTCCTCCTTTTTCCTTTTTGGAAACATATTACATATTCATATCACATATCATATGAAAATCATTTCATAGTACTCAAATCAGTACCGTAAAAAGCATTATATAAAATGCTGTAAATCACTTCCATTTAACTTGTCACATATCATGTAAAACATTTACATTTCACATATCACATATCATAGAAAACATTTTCATATATGGAGACTAAGGCACGCCCAGCCCGTCCACTGGGTCGTTACTCATATCATGCTATAGACCTCGAAGGGTATAAAATCATCATGTCAGATCTATGGCCATAGTCTATAACTGTCCTCGGCGGATCACTGATTACGTGTCGGCTGGGACTACATATCACATATCACATATTACATGTTACATGTCACATATCACATATCAGCATGATAGGATGCCATCTAGTCTCAAAACTGTATTTTCATCATAAAATAACCTTTTTGGAATTTATAAAAATATATAATTTCATAATTTATAGTCATAAAGGTTATAAAATCATTTAGTGAATATTTAAGAAATATATATAAAAATATTCACTTTATTTCTTTTCATTTTCCATCTCGCATTACGTGTAATTTACATATCAGGAGAATTTTCGATGATTTCATTATCACCATTCTCGAAAACATGAATATTTTAAAATCACTTGCATTTTATTCATGTTTTTATGGAAAATATTCATTTTCTCGATTTTCGTGGTTGAAAATCATTTCTCGTGAGATAAAATCATTTATTATGATTTTATGAAATTTTCGATAATTTTTCGGTAGTATAACGACTGCCGATTAGCTAGCCTCCTGCACGGAAAATACAGTTTATAATTTCAACCGGTACTTCACCACAATTTTCCAACCAATCATTCAACGCAATATTTTCGTAAATATTTTCATAAAATATTTCATAATTAAAATCATGCAGACTGAATATCCTTACAGTGCTGTACATGCATCCCTTACCTTTTTCCGAGTCGGCGACTTCCTCTTATCGGTCACGCCCATACTCCATCTCTCCCGATTCCTCATCTCGATCACCGAGAATAATTTTTGGAATTTAAAATTCTAAATTTTAGAATTTTCATAAATAATTTATTAAATTTTTACTTGAAATCATTTTTCGGAATTCTTACCGCATTTTCGCAATTTTCGAGTTGCCGAATTCCCAAGAATCTTTCGAATTCTCGAAATTCTCCTTTTTCTCTCTCTTTCTTCTTTTCCTCTTTTCTTTTCTTTCTTTTTCTCTTTTCTTTTCTTTCTCTTTCTTTTCTTTTTTTTTCTTTTTCTTTTCCGATCAAACCGGTTCAGACCGGTCTGCCTCCTTCCTCGTCGGTTCCTCGCCAGCGGCCGGTTCTCCGGCGGTTCAAGCATCCTTCAGCTGGCCGGCACCACGGCGAAGCTACCGGTGCCCTCCGTTTGCCTTGGATCGGCGGCACGACGGCGGATCGAGTCGATTTTCCTTCGGTTTCTTCCGCCTCTTTGCCGGCCCTCCTCCGCCGTTCACCGTGCTTCGGGTGGCCCCCATCCTTTTCCTCTCCCTCCGACAGTGCTTCGGTGGCAGTGGCGGTGGCCAAATCGACCGGCACTGCCACTTTCCATTTTTCCTTTTCTTCCGATTTTCTCCGTTTTTCTTCGTTTCTGTTTTCCGTTTTGCTTTACCGCTTCCTTCATCCGTCGCCGGAGCACCCTCCTTTTCGTTCTCCTTCGCCGGCAACATCCTTTTCTTCTTCCTTTTGCCATCGGCCGGCCTCTCCCGCACGTTTCCCTTCTGTTTTATTTTGCTTCCCTTGGTTTTAAGACCAAAACGAGGTCCCGATCCCGTTTCTGTTTTAAATTTTTTTATATATATAATTATTTCTTTTAATTATATATATATAATTATAGATATATATATATTTATATAACTCATTTATTTATATATATATATATCTATACACATCACTTTAAAATAAAATAATATATATTTCATATATATATATTTTATTTATGTACATAATTGTATATAAAAATATACACATTTATTTATTTAATATAAAATAGTATATATTCATTTTATAATATATACTATATTTATATACATATACATATGTATTATATAAAAACATCTGCAAATATATTTATATAATCTAATTATATAAATATATTTCTATACGCATTTTTATTTTATTAAATTTTGGATTTCCTAATATCCAATTTATATTTCTCCATTTTTATTCCTTATTTAATTTGGATTTCAATTTATCCAAATTAAATTTCCTCTCTTCATCATTTTCCATAATTTCAACCTTATCCTTATTTCCAATTTATCCAAATTTAAATTCCTCAATTTCCTCATTTCCTTAATTTCGAGAATTTCAACGATATTCCCATCTCGTAAATAAATTTTATTTATTTACTTTAATTTATTTATTTTCTCTTATCTATTTTCTTAAATATTAATTTCCAATATTAATAATTTGCGGTTATCACAAATATCCTTAATACCGAGTCATGACACTCCTCATATAATTCTCATGTTTGTATACAATATAAGATCATGACATCTCTTGTAAAAAGCATATTGTTATGTCATGATTTAGTATGCAGATTATGTAACTTTACTATATAAACCGCTATCATTTCAAATCATATCATATATACTTTTAGAGCATGCTCAAACATGTAAATATTCAATTCATTTCATAGTTACTTTTAAAACATGGTCAGAGCATGTGCAATTTGCAAATCATATATTCACTTTTAGAGCATGTCTAAAACATGTGCGGTTTTAAAACATTTTTCATATACTATAAAGTCATATTAGGTCTAGAGTTCATATCAAATAAAACTATACTCTTGTAAGAATCACTATTTTATAAATCATTAATAAATTAATTCAGTATATTTTGAAGTCATGAGGAATATGGAAAATGATTTAAGGCTTTGTTTCGAGAAAGAATGAATTATGGAAAACTTGGAAAAAAAAAGAATAAAATAATCTATTTTATTCCTTAAGCTTATGAGATAAGCTTTAAAACATTATTTAATTAAATTTTTCCTTTCCTTTATAAGTTACACGGCAACATAGAAATTGCAAGCAAAGTTACCCAAAAACTAAATGTAAGCCGGAAAAAAACATGGAAAAACATTGCAATTAGTGCTTTCACACCAATGCAACTAATGCTTTCACACCAATGCAACTAATGCATTCACACCATTGCAATTAGTGCTTTCACAACAAAAGTGGCCAGCCAACCCTTGTAGAATAAGGGAAAGGAAGCAAAGTCAAAGAAAGAAGGTCAAGGAAGCAAGGTTTATGCAAACTTAGACTTTTGGGTTGAAAAGCTTATGGGATAAGCTTCCCTCTTATCAAGTGTAGGTTAATTATTTCTTTCCTTCATTGAATGACCAGCCAACTTCTTACTCCAGGCCCTTTCCTCAGCTATTTAAAAGCCAAGATAAAAAGAAAGAAAGAAAGAAAAACAAAACATGAGAGATTGGTAGGAAAGATGGAAATCCCGTAATTCACTGTGCAAGCAGATTTTGTTGCCATTTTTCATCCTATTTCCAGTCCGTTTTAGTTTTTCCTCCCTTCATGAAAGTTGTTCCAAATCCTCTCCTCTAAAACATAGCTGAAATTCATCTCAAACGGAGTTCATTTGACTGGTGAAAAGGTTGCTGGAAGTCAGATCTGTCAAACTGCCCTGTTTTGAAGAGATTGAGAGAATCATTTTGTAGGGCAGAAACGATCAGGAAGATGACTTTTCTTGAAATAGTCAAGAAGGATCAAATGAAGATCTATCTCTTCTCTACCACATGTCCAAAAATCAAATCAAACGGACCAAGTTTGATAAGGGAAATCTGTTCAGGAAATTTCTACTGCACAGGTGTTAACGACGTGGGTTGGTAGTATACAATACGCGGATTGACAAGCTTGAATGAACGAGCTTAGTCTTTGCTTTCGGTAAGTTTACTATGCAAGTTACGAGCAGTAGCTTCTAGGGTAAGTGCCCTACGTGAGCTACACGTAGTGATTATAAAATAAATGAAAGGTTTATAAAGTAAAGAAATTGATTGAGATGTGAATTTTGAGATATGTTGCTATTGGAATATAAATTGTTTTCCTTTGCAGGCTGGGTAATGACATATCTTAGCCCTATCTTATTGCAAAAATTTTGAAAAATTGTTAAAAGTTGGATGTAAGTCTCCATGTCTACATCAAGATATTGCATCTTTATGCATAATTGTTTTTATGAGATTTAAGCTTACATGAAGTTTTTACGAAATGTATGAAAGCTTTTATATCTCATTTACATCATGTTTTGAAGTATGTGAATGATATGACTTTATATCATATCCATATGAGTTTTTTTGAATTGAGCATGCATTGCTTGCACATCCTATTGATGTGAGACTTCAAAACATGAGATGATGACTAGTTTACAGACTTTTATGGCATCCCATTGTATTATAAGACTAATAGAGCACTATGGAACATGCCAGAGTAGCTGATACTCTTATATGGGCAATATGAGACTTGTCCGACATTGTCGTTGACAGGTTTCAATTATGGCTGATCACTGGGATTGGAGATGACGAGGATCTATGGCCATAGGTAACACCCTAGTTCCGAGGTAACGAGGACTGCTTACTGATAGCTACAGTAGGCTAAGACTTTATTAGTTGAATTACTGGGTTTGCCTAATGAGAAATGTTTTATGAACATGGCATATGAGATTACATGATATGTGATTGAACTTTACGAAGCATTGTTTTTATGATAATCGTATTGTTTGACAAAACCGACTTTGCATCATTTAACTTGCATGACATCGGTTTTATCATAAAGGCATTGTGATATTGAATTACATGAGATACGAAGTTTAAATGAGTTGTTAACATACGATTTTATACGAAACACGTGTTGCATGCATTAGTGGAGAGGTAGTAATGGATATCATCCTAATGCATGCATGTGTTATTATAACAGTGATGTGACGTGGTATAGGTGGACCGCCGCGGTGGAGGCCAGAGACTTCTATACCACCTGAGACACATCCACCCGCTCCTCCTCCACCACCACATCATCCAGAAAGTTCCGATACACAGGGACGTCTGGCACTGTTAGAGCATAATGTAGCTGATATGGCTTCGAGTATGCGCGATCTAACAGCGCTAATGACTCAACAGTTTAGAAGTACTAGTACACCGCCACCATCAATTAGACCACCAGTCCGTCAGGCATTCAGTCCCCAAGATCCACCAGTACCTCCACAACAGCCACCTCCACCTCAGACGGTTCCTCCCCCACAACCACAGCCTGCGATTGCTCCGATGTTTATACCTAGTGCTGACAGGTTTAAGCAATTTCAGAAAATGAATCCACCTGTATTCAAGGGGGTTTAAGATCCAGAGGAGGCTGAGGTAAGGCTACTTGAGATAGATAAGGTCTTCGAGTACATGACTTGTGGAACTGATGAGAGAGTTGCACTAGCCGTGTATAAGTTCAAGGGTGAGGCAGAGCATTGGTGGAGATCAGTAAAAGGTACAATAAGGGAACAGGACGTGATTATCTCTTGGGATAAGTTTTTAGCTGCTTTTCACCTATAGTACTTTCCAGAGAGCGGGAAACATATGAAGCAGTCAGAGTTTTTGAACTTGACCAAAGGGAGTATGACAGTGGGACAGTACGAGTCTCGTTTTACTATTTTAAGCTGTTATGATCCATTGATGGCTAGGGATGAGGAAAGAAAAGCTACTAAGTTTCTCGATGGTTTGAGACCAGCTATCAGGGGTCGATTGTCAGTCTTATGGATTGTGACTTACTCCGAGGCCGTACAGAGAGGTTTGATGGTTGAGCAAGACTTTAATAAGGCACAAGCATAGTATAAGACTCGAGGTAAGGGTAAAGGTCAGGGCAAAAGATAGACTCAAGGTAAGGTGTCATTCGATCAGTTTAGTAGTAAGAAGAAAGATAAGAGGCAGAAGATCGATGAGCCTCACGAGAAAGCTAATAAGCCTAAAGGTGATTAGAAGTGTCCAAAATGTGGCAGAAATCATGGCACTAAACCATGTCATTACGAGACTGGTGTTTGCTTTAATTGTGGGAAGAAAGGACACTTTATTCGAGATTGCCCGGAGTGGAAGACTCCTGAGACTAAGACTGAGACACCAGTGGTAGAGAAAGCTAAGGCACCGATAGATAAGGGTAAGAGACAAGTATCTCAGGGCAGAGTGTTCGCCCTAGATCAGGAGACAGCTGACGCTTCAGACTCAGTGGTTAAAGGTAAGCTTCTAATATCTGATTGTGAAGCTTTATGTTTAATAGACCCAGGCTCTACGCATTCATTCATTTCCCCTTTATTTGTTAACAGACTAAACGTAGAGCCAGAACCTTTGGGATGCATTTTACGTATTAGCACACCACTGAAAGAATCCCAGATGACTGGGTCAGTTGTAAGAAAGTGTAAAGTCAAAGTGGGAGATAAAAATCTAGAGATAGATTTAGTTTTGCTTAATATGTATGACATAGATGTAACTTTGGGTATGGATTGGTTGGCAACCAACCACGCCAATGTAAATTGTAGGGATAAAAGTGTAGTCTTTAATCTCCCAGAACAAGTTGTATTAAAGTTTGATAAGTGAAATGAAATGAAAATCCTTTTTGGTATATGAAATCTGATATGAAATATTGTTATTTTGAATGAAGGTTATCTAGCCTTTGTGGAAGATACTGACAGGGCACATCCGGAGTTATCAGAGATCCCCATAGTCGGGGAGTTTCCTGATGTATTTCCAGATGACTTACCTAGATTACCACCTGACCGAGAGACTGAATTTGCCATTGACTTATTACCTGGCACTCAGCCTATCTCGAAGCCCCCTTATAGAATGGCATTAGTGGAATTGGAGGAGTTGAAGAAACAGTTGCAAGATCTCCTCGATAAGAGTTTTATTAGACCAAGTGTATCACTGTAGGGAGCTTCGGTGTTATTTGTCCGTAAGAAAGATGGAAGTCTCCGGTTGTGTATTGACTATAGATTGCTAAACCGAGCTACAGTGAAGAATAAATATCTTTTACCAGGAATAAATGATCTATTTGATCAATTGCGAGGTGCACAGGTCTTTTCTAAAATCGATTTGCGATCCGGGTATCATCAAATGAGAATTAAAGGGGAAGATGTACCCAAAACAGCATTTAGGACCCGGTATGGACATTATGAGTTCCTAGTTATGCCATTCGGGTTAACCAACGCACCTGCAGCATTCATGAGCCTTATGAATGAGGTATTTAAGCCTTATTTGGATCAGTTTGTGATCATGTTTATTGATGATATCCTGATCTATTCTAAATCTCGAGAACAACATGAGGAACATTTAAGAATAGTTCTCCAGACTCTTCGAGACAGACAACTATATACCAAGTTTAGTAAATGTGAGTTTTGGTTAGAATAGATTTCTTTTTTGGGTCACGTTGTGATTAAGGATGGAGTATCTGTAGATCCATCCAAGGTCGAGGCCGTGTTGAGATGGGAAAGGCCAAGGACAGTTACTAAAATCCGTAACTTTTTGGGATTAGCTGGGTATTATCGTAGATTTGTTGAAGGCTTTTCAAAGATAGCTGCACCACTGACACGTCTCACGCGTAAGAACGTCAAATTTGAATGGACAGATGAGTGTGAGAGCAGCTTTAAGTAGCTAAAGCAGAAGTTGACATCGGCACCGATTCCGACCATACCGAGCGGCTCTGGGGGTTTTGTAGTGTACAGTGATGCTTTTCTCCAGGGTTTAGGTTGTGTGCTGATGCAGCATGGCAAGGTAGTGGCCTATGGGTCTAGACAGCTAAAGGATCATGAGAAGAACTACCCCACCTATGATCTCGAGCTAGCCGCTGTGGTGTTTGCACTAAAGATATGGCGCCACTACCTATCTGGTGAAAAATTTCAAATCTTCACTGACCATAAAAGCCTCAAGTATTTGTTTTCACAGAAAGAATTACACATGAGACAGCACAGATGGTTAGAGCTTCTCAAGGATTAAGACTGTGAGATCTTGTATCATCTGGGAAAGGCGAACGTAGTCACCGATGCTGTAAGCAGAAAGAGCATTGGTTTAGTTTCGTACATGATGGTACAAGAGTACAGTTTGCTGGAGAAGTTCTCTGAGATGAGTCTAAGAGTAGAACCTTTAGTAGATTGTTTGATAGCTAGCTTTAGGATTGAACCAAATATTATAGAATCGATCCAACAAGCACAGAGACAAGATCTAGAGTTGGTGGAGCTAGCTAGTCAGACTGAGCAAGGGCTTCAACCCGAGCATAAGGTCAATGAGGATGGGATATTGAGATATAGAGGTCGGATATGCATACCCAAAGATGATACCCTACGGAGACAGATTTTAAGGAGGCTAACAGTTCCAAATACACAATGCACCCAAGTAGTACTAAGATGTACCAAAACCTAAAGGGTGTCTATTGGTGGGCCAAGATGAAGAAAGACATTGCAGATTTTGTGTCGAAATGTCTCACTTGTCAACAGATTAAGGTTGAGCATCAGAGACCTGCGGGGTTACTAAGACCTTTAGCAATACCGACATGGAAATGGGAGCATATTACCATGGATTTCATTATGGGACTTCCTAGAACACGAAGGGGTCATGATTCGATATGGGTCATAGTTGACAGATTGACCAAGTCTGCTCACTTTTTGCCTATGAGAGCCACAGATTCTCTGAGTTCTTTAGCAAAGCTATATGTACGAGAGGTAGTTAGGTTGCATGGAGTTCTAGTGAGCATAGTATCAGATAGGGATTCCAGCTTTACTTCCCGCTTTTGGGAACAATTTCAGGAAGCCATGGGATCCAAACTACAGTTCAGCACAGCTTTTCATCCTCAGACAGACGGTCAGTCCGAGCAGACTATACAGACTTTAGAGGATATGTTAAGAGCATGTGCTATTGACTTTTCAGGCTCCTGGAATGAGCACCTACCTTTAGCAAAATTTGCTTATAATAATAGCTTCCACTCGAGTATCGGCATGGCTCCATATGAGGCATTGTATGGTCAGAGATGTAGATCTCCCATTACATGGGAAGAAATAGGTGAGCGGAAGATTTTTGCTCCTGAATTAGTAAAGAAAGCTTCTGAAATAGTCAAAATCATATGTGATAGATTAAGGACTGCACAAAGTCGTCAAAAGAGCTATGTTGACATTTAGAGACGTCACTTAGAGTTTCAAGTTAGGGACAAGGTATTTTTGAAAGTCTCTCCATCCAAAGGTATCATGAGATTTGGACAAAAAGGGAAATTGAGTCCTCGATTCATCGGTCCATTTGAGATTCTAGAGAGAGATGTACCATATCGTTTGGCCTTACCACCAGAGTTGGCAAGCGTGCACAACGTCTTCCACGTATCGATGCTGAGGAAATATCAGTCGGATCCCTCCCATATTATACAATACGAACCACTTGAGTTACGGGAGGATATGAGTTATATTGATAAACCGATCCAGATATTGGACCGTAAGGAAAAGACTCTCAGATCCAAGTCTATTCCTTTGGTTAAAGTTCTTTGGCAACATCACACTTCAAAGGAAGCTACCTGGGAGTTAGAGAACTTTGATGCGAGATAAGTACCCTCAGCTATTCAATCAGGCCGAATCGAATTCGGAGAACCGAATTCCTTAAGGTGGGGAGTAATGTAAGAATCACTATTTTATAAATCATTATTAAATTAATTCAGTATATTTTGAAGTCATGAGGAATATGGAAAATGATTTAAGGCTTTGTTTGGAGAAAGAATGAATTATGGAAAACTTGGAAAAACAAAAGAGAATAAAATAATCTATTTTATTCCTTAAGCTTACGAGATAAGCTTTAAAACATTATTTAATTAAATTTTTCCCTTCCTTTATAAGTTACAAGGCAACATAGAAATTGCAAGCAAAGTTACCCAAAAAATAAGTGAAGGCCGGAAAAAAACATGGAAAAGCATTGCAATTAGTGCTTTCACACCAATGCAACTAATGCATTCACACCATTGCAATTAGTGCTTTCACACCATCGCAATGGGTGCTTTCACAACAAAAGTGGCCAGCCAACACTTGTAGAATAAGGGAAAGGAAGCAAAGTCAAAGAAAGAAGGTCAAGGAAGCAAGGTTTATGCAAACTTAGACTTTTGGGTTGAAAAGCTTATGGGATCTTATGGGATAAGCTTCCCTCTTATCAAGTGTAGGTTAATTATTTCTTTCCTTCATTGAATGACCAGCCAACTTCTTACTCCAGGCCCTTTCCTCAGCTATTTAAAAGCCAAGATAGAAAGAAAGAAAGAAAGAAAAACAAAACATGAGAGATTGGTAGGAAAGATGGAAATCCCGTAATTCACTGTGCAAGCAGATTTTGTTGCCATTTTTCATCCTATTTCCAGTCCGTTTTTGTTTTTCCTCCCTTCATGAAAGTTGTTCCAAATCCTCTCCTCTAAAACATATCCGAAATTCATCTCAAACGGAGTTCTTTTGACTGGTAAAAAGATTGCTAGAAGTCAGATCTGTCAAACTGCCCTGTTTTGACGAGATTGAGAGAATCATTTTGTAGGGCAGAAACGATCAGGAAGATGACTTTTTGTTGAAACGGTCAAGAAGGATCAATTGAAGATCTATCTCTTCTCTACCATATGGCCAGAAATCAAATCAAACAGACCAAGTTTGATAAGGGAAATCTGTTCAGGAACTTTCTGCTGCACAGGTGTTTAACGACGCGGGTTGGTAGTATACAATACGCAAATTGCCAAAATTGAACGATCGAGCTTAGTCTTTGCTTTCGGTAAGTTTACTATGCAAGTTACGAGTAGTAGCTTATAGGGTAAGTGCCCTACAGGAGCTACACGTAATGATTATAGAATAAATGAAAGGTTTATAAAGTAAAGAAATTGATTGAGATGTGAATTTTGAGATATGTTGCTGTTGGAACATAAATTGTTTTCCTTTGCAGGCTGGGTAATGACATATCTTAACCCTGTCTTATTGTTGAAATTCTGTAAAATTGTTAAAAGTTGGATGTAGGTCTCCATGTCTATATCAAGATATTGCATCTTTATGCATAATTGTTTTTATGAGATTTAAGCTTACAGGAAGTTTTTACGAAATGTATGAAAGCTTTTAATCTCATTTACATCATGTTTTGAAGTATGTGAATGATATGACTTTATAGCATATCCATATGAGTTTTTTGAATTGAGCATGCATTGCTTGCACATCGTATTGATGTGAGACTTCAAAACACGAGATGATGATTAGTTTACAGACTTTTATGGCATCCCATTGTATTATGAGACTAATAGAGCACTATGGAACATGCCCGAGTAGCTGATACTCTTATATGGGCAATACGAGACTTGTCCGACATTGTCGTTGACAGGTTCCAATTCTGGTTGATCACTGGGATTGGAGATGACGAGGATCTATGGCCATAGGTAACACCCTAGTTTCGGGGTAACGAGGACTGCTTGCTTATAGCTACAGTAGGCTAAGACTTTATTAGTTGAATTACTGGGTTTGCCTAATGAGAAATGTTTTAAGAACATGGCATATGAGATTACATGATATGTGATTGAACTTTACGAAGCACTGTTTTTATGATAATCGTATTGTTTGAAAAAACTGACTTTGCATCATATCATTGTCCCTTGGAAACCAAATAGGGCGCTATCTATGGCCATAGACCTCATCTCTCTCAGCCCCATTGATCAGGCATGACTGAGACCTGTCCACGACTATTGTCGGACAAGCATCTCTGCTTAATGAGTAATCTCTAATTAGGCAGTTTTCACTATGTTTTATTGAGTTTAATTCTTTTAGGGTGCCTACAGTCTCATAAAACATTCAAATCTTTAACTTTTCATGTCAAAAATTGTATAAGGCATATGGTACAATTTTTAAGATGATTCATATATAAAAATATGTATATACCATATACTTTCTTTTAAAACTATTCTATACTTTTCAGCATTCATATAAATGTTATTATAACATCACAAGTTGTAACAAGGTATGCTTAAAGGCGATGCTATAAAACCATTTCAGTATGTAACTTCGGTGATATTTTCAAATGTCAATATAAGCAATATCTTCATCTAATACAGTGAAGCAATTCATTTAAATTTATCACCATCAATCATTCGATTTCAAAACTTTCTTTTTTGTCAAATCAATAAATCAGTATTCAAATCAATTCAATATTCATTTCATTTGGTCTTCAAATTGTTCAGTACTCTAATTATTCAATAATTAGATCACTTGGTATTCAAACCATTCGGTATTCAGTATCCTTTTTCGATAATTATCGACTATAACAATCATTTGTATATTTTATTATCAGTACTAGTACCACATCATTAGTATAAATCCTCTTAGTATTTATGAGTATTTAAATACCATGTTTCTATATAGCCCTCAAGGTACTGAAATTTTGTAATACCAATATCATCATTCGATATCTAATTCAAAGTCGACATCAAGGGTAACAAAACCACAAGATCGATATTCACTTATCAAATCCATCTATGGTTTAACCTATTGGCACACGTTCATAATTCTCGACCTAAGGTTCAATTTCATTCACTATCACAAAACCAGATCACAATCTTCAACTCAATTTTTATATGGCCTGTATAATGTAATACCATGCTAGAATTATCTATAAGGCATCATCAATTCAATTTTTGGTTGGCAATTTACCCACTTAAAAGAATTTGCCAATTTCCACTATCAACAGTGTTTCAATCATTTAAGTCGCCTTGTGACTATCCATGTTATTGCAAAAATCTCAGTTCACATCTATTTAATATCGATATGTACAAGTACATTTTTATGTAGACGTGTGTTCTATCAAATGTCCATAAGACATCACAATCTACTTTCTTATTATCATTATCTCAATCATACCACGGACCATTCATCATGTCCTCTAAATTTCTCCAAGTCACTCAAATGTGAGAGAATATTTTTCGAGACCTATTCCAAGGTTATAATTGAACTTGTATAATCACATGTGTGACACCTATTTATTCGAATCTATCAATTCTGAAATCATCACTCGATTGATAATCCCGCAATTCAGTCATTCGACTATCTAAATTACAATTTCGATTTTCTTTCTTAAGTTATATCATATAGTCATCGTACTTTTATCAGTGATCCGCCTTGATAACCACTTTGTGATATTAAGATAACTTGATTTGTCGATTTTATAAGGCTTAAACAATATAATTCATCACGTTATCATGCTCAACGATCCACCTTCTCATCGATTTCAATATCAATTTCTCCGGCAATATGATAAGGTCTTTTCAATGCTTATTGTTCGATAATTCTTTCCAAGATTCTATATATATGAGAAAACTTAATCTTTTTCCTCAAACGTTTTCATAAAAATTTCGGCAACATAACGGCTTAATTTTTATTAAACCTCCTGCAAAGAAAACACAATTTATACCATAGCCGTTGATTCTCACAATTCCTTTATCTCTTACTAAGACCCCCACCATCAGTTGTAGGTCCTCTTAGCATTTAAAAATCATTTCAATAATCATTCATCATCAGGATCATAATTCCAAAACATACAATATAACACTACCACAACTTTATAAAAGTATCTTACCTATTCACCAAAGCTTAGCGTGTTTCCGAGCCTAGTCGAACTCCACCATTCGTCTCATTTCTGTATTGCTACAATTTCAATAATTGACACATATTTTCATTTAGAAAATAATCCAACAATTTCTAATAAATTTTATAGAAATATAGCGAAATATTTTAATTTTCCTTACCCATTTCTTCTTTTTCTTCTCCTTCTTTTTCCTTTTTCTTTTTCTTTTTCTTTTCTTTTCTTATTTTTCTTTTCTTTTTCTTTCTCCTTTCCTTCTTTTTCTTTCTCCTTTCTTTTCTTCTTTTTCTTTTCTTTTTCTTTTTCCTTTCTGTTTTTTTTTTGGCTTGAACCGGTTCGGGCTGGTTTAGCCGGTTCAGCTTTGCTTGGCAGGTTCAGCCACCGGTGGCCACCATTTTCGACGGTTCAGCCACTTCGAAGCTTGCTGGGGTGGCGACAAGACTGGATCTGGCCTCCTTTTCCCTAGCGACAGCGACGACGATGGCAAATCTGGAGGTGGCAGCTGGACCTCTTTTCCTCCTCTTTTCTCTCCCTTTCTGTTTTCCTCCTTCACCGCCGGTCATCTCCTTACCTTGATTTACCTCGCCGGCGTTGAAGGTGGCAGTGGCAGCGTCTAGATTGGCCGGCATTACCTCCTTCCTTTTTCCTTTCTTTTTCTCCTTTCCTTTTCGGGTTTTTCCCTGTTTTCGGTTCGCCCCTCTCTTTCCTTTTTCCGTCGCTGGCCGGATTCTCTCTTCCCCCTTCCTCGGCTCACCGGCCTCTCCCTTCTCTTTTTGTGTTTCGACAGAAAAGGGGGTCCCGATTCCCTGTTTCTGTCTTTAGTCTTTCCTTTTTTATTTATTTATATATATAATTATATTTATATAATTATATATATTTACAATATTAGTTATATATATAGATATATATTTATATAAACCATTTATATATATCTATTAATTTAAAAATACTATATATATATCATATATATACATATTATATATACATAAATGTATAATAATATACGTATGTGTTTATTTTATGATATAAAATAGTATATATCCATATATCTTATATATACTATTTTTCATATATATATATATATGTAATTGTTTAAAACATATAAAATATATTAAAAAATATATATATTTACATAATAAAATTATATAAATATATAAATACTCACATTTTTATTTCTTTAAATTTTGGATTTCTTAATATCCAATTTAATTTCCTCAATACATTTCTCCATACATATTTTTCAATCTGTTTCTACAATTCTGACATATTCCTATTTTCGTAAATAAATTTGTTTATTTATTTTCGCTTATCTATTTGCATAAAAATTAAATTTCAAGATATTAAATCTCAAATTGGAAAAATTTGTGGTTTTCACAATAAGAAAATCATTGCTAAATTAAAAATAGAAAATGAAGCATTGACAAATGCTAAGTTAGAATTTCAAAGGAAATTAGAAGAAGCAAATCTAGAAATTGAAGAAGTTAAGAAAAATAACATAAATTTGCAAAACTCATTTTCCAGATTCTACATGAGTCAACAAAAGCTAGATCATATGTTAGAGACCCAAAGAGCTTTCTTTGACAAAGATGGCTTAGGCTATAATGCAACACAAAAGGAAACTCATCTTAATAATTTCCTAGTGAGCAAAAATTCTATGCATGATACATCTCTCACATGCTCACTATGCAATAGGATAGGTCACTCTTCACAAGCATGCACAAATAGAAAAACCACATTTAGAGGAAGAGTAGTTAGAAAAATGTGGGTGCCAAAGCATGTTGTAAATAATGATGAATTGTGCTTGAAATGGATCCTAAAAGGATCAAAAATTATTTGCACTAACTCTCATGGACCTAAGAAAGTTTGGGTACCAAAACATGCATGAATGTGTTTGTTGTAGGATTGTTAGAGCATGGAGTTACAAAGAAACAATGGAGTTCAAATGCTCTACACACCCCCCTTGGAGATTGCTTGTGCCAATAAAAATGAAGAAGATCTTGGAAATCCATTCTTAGCAAGTTGACAACAATTTCTCAAAGAATGGCTAATGGTGGATCCAACACATCAAGGCAAAGCACTCTCATGCAAAGGAGTTTTGTAAGCTTAAATTCTATCTCTTCAAACTCTTATTTGCTAAATTTGTTTGTTTGATTTAATGAGGCATGTTGTTAATGATCTTTGATGCTTTATGAGTTGAATGAATGAAAGGCATGATTTATGATTTTGAAATGATTATTGGATTTCTATAAGTTGAGCAAGTTTGCAATGTGTAGATAATATATTTTCTTGCTCCAAAATGTCAAATACGTCATTCATGTAAAATGCCATGTCATGAGCATTAATGAAGAAATATGCATGTTAGAAATCATTGCATGATGTTCACAAGTGTAGTGATTTGATGATATGTGCTTAAAATCTACGTTAACATGTTTGTTTTGACATATTTATGTTTTCCAATGCATTGGTTTAGCAAAAATATGCATAACTTTCAAAATGACCTCTTTTTAGACCAAAAATGCATTTATTGGTGAAAATCCTTCCAAAATTGCAAAATCTATTGTTAAATGATTTTTCATTCATATTTTTCATTCATACAAGTCCAAAATCATGTTTCACAAATGTTTAAACCTTTACTTGGACTTAAAATACTCAAAAACGAAGTTTTGGTGCCTCAAAAGTTGAATTTTCTGTAAAAAATTTGCAGAAACTAGATGAGGGATCGATCCCTTAACGTGTAAGATCGATCCCCTTGGCCAGAATGCAGAAAATCAACATTCTAGAACTAAGGGATCAATCCCCCTCCTCTAGGGATTGATCCCCCCAAGCCAAAAAAGCTTTCCCTGCATGTTTAAACCAAAATTTTAGAGGATCTTTTGTTAGTTTCACACTATCTTTTTTATAAGCATAAAATTCATTGTTTTAACTTCTTTTTGATGATCCTTTAATATGAAAAATCACTTTTCATTGGTATCATGACTCAACTTCATCAATTATTAGTTTTAACAACTAATATCTTACTTTCTCGAACTTAAAAGTGCAAATTCATATTTCTTGTTAAAGACATTCATGAATTGCATAAATCTTGAAATAATCTTGAAATATATTTTCTAATGAATGCTTAAACATAATTTTGAGAATTATTTCAATGATTTGTGTACATATTTGAGTATTTGATGAACTTGTGCATAACGAATATTCTTTATACTTCTTGTTCATCTTAGTCAAGTATGCTTAGAGAATTTTATTTTATAGCTTGACTCACATATTCCCATTGAGCATCATGATATAATTCTTAGTGGAATATTGATAATTAAAGGTCAATATATATGCTTGATTGATAAAATGATCATAACTTGACCTTAATAATAGAATTCGAATATGACTTAGATAAAAATTAATGTTTGAGATGCTTAACACATTACCTAGAGTCATAATTGTCCTTGGTCTATAATTTGGGATGATAAATGAATCTTAAATGTTCAAATGCATGAAAATTTATCATCCATGAACTTAATTCTTTATGGCCAAATTATTAAAGAACTTGAGCTTTAATGACAACACCAACAATTGGTATCCATGTATTGAATCTTGATTGTTTTGGTGTTAAACTTGCATGTTTGATGGTGTGTGATTGTGTTCTTACATGTTTGACTTGATTATTCACTAAGGACACCACACATAACAATTAGCATAATGCAAAATGTCTAAGTCAATCATTGGTAACAATATTTTCAACAATTTGTAGAAACCAAAACTGAATTGACAATTGGTACGAGCTTTAAATCAACAATTCTTCTTGTGTTCTTTAGTTTAAAATGACAAATAAAGAGGAATTCATTTAGGATACTTTTACATGAAACTCTTGTGTGCAAGAATTTGTGGATAATTGATATATATGTATTAATTCTAAGCACTTTCTTACTTGAAAATGATTTATGAGCTCATGCATACAATTTGTCATCTAATTTCAGCTCATAATCATGATGCCTACCAATTAGGAACTTCTTGCAAAACTATTTATAAACAATTGGTATAGGAACGTAAGCCTTGTCCTTTGCATGCCTAAATATCTCATATTTTTTAAGGACATTGACTTATTTATTTGTGCTATGAGTCCCATGTACTAACATATTTCTTGATGGATGGAGCCTATTTATCTATTCTCACATAGCCATAATTTTAGGGGGAGCATAATTTTTTTTTATCCTTCTTTCTTTTTGCTATGACAAAAAGGGAAGGGGGAGAAATAGTGATTTGAAAACTTCTTTTGAAAACCATGCTCATATTGAGGGGGAGCTTTACAAATTCATGCTTTATTTGAGGGGGAGTATTTTATCAAAGAATTTTCAAAGCAAATTTACATTAAGTTTTGTCATATCAAAAAGGGGGAGGTTGTTAGCTTTAAATTGCCATATGTATTTTGAAATGACAAAAACTTAAGTAAACCTTAATGTTTCTTTCATATTGTAAATTTGCTTTATGACAAATGATTTTCTCAAACCATTTAAAGTGTTAATATCAAACATTAAGACCATGATTTAATGATACATTCTTATTGGTCTTAATACTTTGTAAAATGTTTTTGAATATTTTAGAAAATTACTTAATGAATTTTTGGACCATGTTTTCATTAAAGAAAGTCAAGGAAAACTCCCACAAAAATGCCAAAATGTTTTGGGTTGAATTAAGATCAAAGGCCATATCATTTCTAACCCAAAATATAGGAAAAATCACCCTCTGGAAGCGTGGGATCAATCCCATAGGGAAAGGGATCCATCCCTTCATGGAAGAAACTCTTGGAAGCGTGAAATGAAGCAAAGGATCGATCCCTTAGGTCAAATGATCCATCCCTTTATGTCAAAAAGTCTCCAACGGCTAGTTTCTGTGAGATACAACGACTAGTTTCTGTTTTGGCTCTAACCAACGTTCACAAACCATCCAAGGGACTATAAATAGAGGCTTAGAAGTTGAAGGAACTAAGAGGAAGAGCTCAGCACATTCAATCTTCGTTTTCCTCATATTCAAAGCCTCAACAACTTCTCAAGTGCTATACATTCTTATTTTCTATCAATCTCATATTCCTTGTATAGAATAGCATAGCACAAATCATTGTATAGGATTTTCCTTGTGCTTAAACATTGTAATCACTTGCCTATTTAGAGGCCTTTATTTGATTACATTACTTGTAAACCAAATCACACCTTGTAAAGGGGAGGTTTCTCTTTAGCCTTAGAAAAAGAGAGAGGTTTCTCTTGAGCCTAGAAAAAAAGAGAGGTTTCTCTTGAGCCTAGAAAAAGAGAGAGGTTTCTCTTGAGCCTTGAAAAAGAGGGATTGTAATACAAATTCAAGTTAGTGGATTTGGGGAAAATCCTTGGGAGCGTCTCAAGGTAGAGGACGTAGGTAAGGTTGTCGAACTTTTATAAATCGATTGTGTAAATCTCTCTCTTCCTACTGTATTTACTTGTAATTATACTTGTGATTATTGTATTGAATTTGGATTGCATGCTTGCATAGCCTAGAGAACTTAGAAAACATTAATATAGGCTAGCAAATTTAGAGGAATCGAAAAACAACCTTAAGGTTAGTGAAAAACCGATTCACCCCCCTTTCGATATAGCCTATAGAGCCAACAGTCTCCTAAATATGTCCCTTACCTCTTAAGTGCTCGTTGTCATGCTCGTTAGCACCAGTAGCACCTTCTGACCTCAAAGATGCAATTTACCATACAACTAAATAAATTCTCCATACTTCACTTAAAAAGAATATTTAATTTATTAAATGCCAGTACATTGTCTATTGCAGCTCTAAATTCAATCTAATTTCTACCGATGCTAAAACTGCAACTAGCGTTAAACACCTCTGTTTTCAATTCTAATCACGCCTACAATCTCGTATTAATTTATACAGTATCATGGAACCCAAAACACATAGAAATGAGCACAATCTCACATTCCCCTTCTCTTGGCCGAATGCTTGCCTCTCTTTTACATAATTTATTTCTTCCATTTAAACTTAAATTCATATTCTTCTATTATTCTACATTCATTCGACATCAAATTCTCATCAAACAACATCATGTTCATGCACAATGGATGGTGACTGAAACCCTAAGAGTGAGAATTTCATAGTTTTGATTCAATCCAAGCCTAGATACAAGCTTAAACACCTTAAATGCATAGCTAAACACCATTAAATCATGAAAATTTCAAGAATTCTCTCACCTTTCCTCATGACCAGATCTGATGTGGGATGATTCACCATGATTTTGGCCACTTTAGGACTTGATTTTGGTGTCAAAATATAGAGCACTAAAAACTAGGTAGGGTTGGTGAAGATAGTTTTCGGTTTCGGAGTGATTTTGTTAAGGTTTTGTGGACTTTCTCTCTCTTACCAAGCTTTCAACAATGGTGGAAGAGGAAAAAGAAGATGATGGATGGCAGCAATGACAGAAGACCAGAAAATTCCTTTAAAAACTAATATTTTAAGTAGCAAATTACTAAAATGCCCTTGTACTTAAAAGTTCCAATTTTGCCCTTTATAATTTAACTTTGTTGAAAACAGTGTATCCAACCTTCAAAATATTTCATTTAATAATAAAACACCTCTATTTAAAATTCTCTAATCATTGGTTGAACTTTTATTGGGTGAAATTACTGAAATACCCCTAATTGTAAAATCACTAAATTTCTGCTTTTACGCTTGATTTCTTCTATCAATCCACATGGTCTAAAACCTAGTTACATGAAAAATTATTCACCACTGATAATTGGTCAAAAGTCATCTCAATTTGACTGTTATTCACGAAAATTTCGATAGCCTATGCACTTAACTGTTATTTTCGAAATTGTTGCACGCCTTTTCAAAACATGCTCAATCGAGGTGATTTTGAGATGCATATTCTTGCTATATTCATATTTCACCTCAAATATCATCATTCTAGGGTCTCACTTTGATCTGGATAGACAAAGTCTTGGTTGGGCCCACACCAAATACTTTCCTGAACTTTATCGAATAGACCCTTTATTTAAATATTTTAACAATCAATATTTTCTTTTAAGTTCCTACACTCTGTAACTTATATCGAATATGAGGAAAATGGGGTTCTCACATTCTCCCACTCGGTCTAAGATCTCAAAAGGTCCGATGTATCGAGGATTTAATTTACCTTTCTTACTGAATCTCATGATTCGCTTAGAAGGTGAAACTTTTAGATACATCAAATCTCCCACAGAAAATTCCAAAGGTCAGCATCTGACATCTGCATAACGTTTTTGCCGACTCTGAGCAGTTTTCAATCTATCACATATTAACTGAACATTTTTGGAAGCCTGCTCAACCAGATTAGGAGTCAGAATTTTCCTGTTGCCCACTCCTTCCCATGCAATAGGAGACCGACATCTCTGACCATACAAAGCTTCATAAGGTGCTATGTTGATACTGGAGTGATAACTATTATTATAGGTGAATTCTACCAGTGGAAGATGATCGTCCCAAGAGCCTTTAAGTCTAATGCACAAGCTCTTAACATATCCTCGGGCGTATGGATGGTGCACTCAGACTGACCATCAATCTGCGGATTGAAGGCCGTGTTGAAGATCAAATGAAATCCCATAGCCCCTTGAAATCTCTCCCAAAAATGAGAAATAAATCGGGAATCTTTGTCAGAAGTAATGCTCACTGGAACCTCGTGTAAACTCACTAACTCCCTAACATACAGATCGGCTAGAGCACTCAAAGAATCTATATATTTAATAGCCAGAAAGTGGCTGGCTTCATCAATCTATCAACAATCACCCAGACAGCATCATGATTCCTTCTTGTCTTCGGTAAACCCATGATGAAATCCATGGTGATGTGTTCCCATTTCCACATCGGGATCTGTAGGGGCTGAAGTAATCCTATTGGTTTATGATGTTTTGCTTTCACCTGCTGACAAGTGAGACATCTTGCAACAAACTCAGTGATGTCTCTCTTGATGTTAGGCCACCAATTCACCTTATGCAAATTCTAATACATCTTATTGCTACCCAAATGCAAGGTGTACTTAGAACTGTGAGCCTCTGCTAAAATCAACTCCTGCAACTACTTATTCTCGGGAATACAAATCTGATTCTGGAACCTTAGGATGCCATCTATGCCAATCACATACTCTGATTGAATTCCCAATTGCAACTGATTGGCAATTTCAACACAACCTGTATTCTCCCTTTGAGCATTTCTGATCTAATCCATCAAATCTGGTTCAATCCTGAAACTAGCCACTAACCTATATCTCTCAGAAGGAGTAACATCTAAACTGAGGCTCGCAAACTGCTCTAATAGCTTATATTCCTGAACCATCATATAGGAAACCATCCCAAAATGCTTCATGCTCAAAGCATCAGCTACTACATTTGCCTTCCATGTGTGGTAAAGTATCTCGCAGTCATAGTCTTTTAGCAGCTCCATCCATCTACATGCCTCATATTTAATTTACGTTGTGAGAATAAATATTTCAAACTTTTGTGGTTGGTAAATACCTAGAATTTTTCACCATACAGATAGTGCCGCCATATCTTCAAAGCAAACACCACGGCAGCAGCAAGATAATTCCTCTAATGGTCCTTTAATTGATGGGACCCATAGGTAACCACTTTCCCATGCTTCATTAGCACGTAGCCCAAAGCTAGTGAGGAGGCATCACTATACATTGAAAATGCTTTGGAACCACTCAGAATGGTAAGGATCAGTGTTGTAGTCAATCTCTACTTCAACTCCTGAAAACTGCACTTACAAGCATCAATCTACCCAAACTTCACACCCTTGCGTGTGAGACGTGTTAGAGGAGCAACAAGTCTAGAGAAACCCTCAACAAATCTACGATAATATCTTGCCAAACCTAGAAAACTCTGAATTTTAGTCACCGTCTTCGATCTTTCCCACTACACTATAACCTCGACTTTAGATGGATCAACTGACAGATAGTCTTTAGATACTACATGCCTCAAAAAAGTGATCTGATCTAGCCAGAATTCACACTTACTAAATTTGGCATCCAACTTTCTGTCTTTGAGGGTTTGCAAAATAATATACAAGTGTTGCTCATGTTCCTCCCAGGACATAGAATATACGAAAATGTCATCGATAAATATGATGATAAACGTATCTAGATAACGCTTAAAAACCTCATTATCATATTCATGAATTTTGCAAGGGCATTAATAAGCCCAAATGGCATAACCAAAAACTCGTAGTGGCCGTACCGAGTTCTGAAAGCAGTCTTAGGGACATCACTCTCCCAAATCCTCAATTGTTGGTATCCCAATCTGAGATTGATTTTAGAAAATACCTGGGTACCCCTAAGCTAATCAAATAAATCATCAATCCAAGGAAGAAAATAATTAAATCCTTGTCTAATAACTCCTGGAGCTGCTTCTTGAGCTCATCAAGCTCTACTAGTGCCATCCAGTAAGAGGGCTTCAAAATATCAGTACCAGGCACTAAATCAATAGTGAATTCAATCTCTCGATAGAGCTAAAGTCCCGGTAATTCATTCGAAAACACATCTAGAAAATCCTTGACCATCGGGATCTCGTGTACCACCAAACACTTCTTCTCAACGTCGTCCACATAAGCAAGAAACCCTTCACAATCAAACATATTCTTAAGTTCTTAAAGTCAAAGTATTTCAGGGTTTATTGATTTCAACAAAATATTTTAATTTCATTCCTATGTAGAAAGCTTTACAATATATTTTTTAGGTTAAGAGAAAACTATATACTTAGTGTAACAATCTACACTAACAAAACTCATAGCTAACTAATCCATCCCTAAAATCACATCAAAATCGTACATATTCAACAAAACTAGGTTAGCTACGGTTTCTTTTTCTCCTATCTTTAGTTTACAATTTCGTTACATAACATCATTCATTTGTGATTCTTTAAAAGGAGTTGTGATCTATAGTGAATATCCTAAGGGTTCGGGTTTTACCGGTATCTTAGCAGCACATGCAGGAGATATAAATGAATGAGTCGAACCCGGATCTATTAATGCAATTGCATTTATATCAAAAATAGAAATCTTACCTCGAATAATATTAGATGAAGTATTTGCAGACTCCTTATCAGGAGCATACACCTTACCCCGAGTCACCGTCTACTTTCACTTCTCAGCTGTTGTAGCTCTTCATGGTATGGGCAATGTCACCTTTTCTAGTTTTATAACTACTGGTGCTACTGCTGTTGTAACTGCTGGCACTAACTCTCTGTCCTTAGGGCAATCTCTAATCATGTGACTCGTTGTCCACATTTAAAACAGGCTTCCATATCCTAATAGCAAGGTCTGTTACCATGCGACCTCCCACACTGCTTGCATCTAGTCGCAAAACCCTTATGGGGAGTAGTAGATCTCCCAGTACTAGCAGACCTCGTAGATTTGTCTGCCGTAGCTCTCTCCCTGATCATAATACCTTTAGGCCCCTTAGTTAGCCTAGTATCTTCTCTATCATCAAATTCTCGTCAAACTTTCTCTTTTCCCTTACTCCTAGCTTGGAACCCAAACTCCGCCTCTTGAGCCCAAAATTCTGTTCACACAACTAGGCTCAGCAAACTGCTTCATCATAATTAGCAATATCAAATGAGGCTAAACTATTCCTGATAGATACCTTTAACCTAGATAGAAACCGCTCGACCTTATGCTTTTCACTCCTAGCTACCTCTGGATTAAAGCGGCTAAGAGTAGTGAATTTGAACTCATACTGGTCCACAGTCATACTCCCGTCTTTAAATTCATAAACTTTGGCTTTAATTTCATTTGTGCTATCCCAAGGTTGTACCGTTTATAGAAAGTCTCAAAGGAACACCTCCCAGGTCACTACTGGGTATCTGGATGATAAAACTATCGTAGTGGACTTCCACCAGTACTTTGCATCACCCACAAATAAGAAGGTAGCCAAGCCTACCTTTTTAGTCTCAGAACATGTCATGTACTCAAACAGGTTCTCCACCTCATTTACCCACTCTTTTGTAGCCATCGGATCCTTCTCTCCTCTAAACTTTGACGGATCCAATTTCTTAAACTACCAGATCAAACTCGCATCATAACCTCTAATAGGTACCTGCATCTGCTATTTTGTAATTGTCACGACCCAAAGGCCGTGATGTACACTTATCACTCTATTTACTATTTACCAAATTTACGAACTAGATTTTTCTTTTCACTTTAAAGTTTGCATTCGGTGTCAGTGTCCTCTCTAAACTGAATTCACGTTCTTAACTTGATTTGTATTCATTATTTAATTTGTTTTTCTTAAAATCATTCGACTTAATATTCTCGTTCAATATTAAACTATTAAAAGAAAAACGTCAAAAACTCCCCCTTATATAAAATTGACTTTCCCCAGCTTAATAACCTACAATAAAATCAACTATTTCCAGTCACATATTTCAATCCAAAGTTCTCAGTTCATTTCACTATATACTACACATACTTCCAAAATCAACAAATATATATAAGAGGCAATTTACAGCTCATAATTATCACAATTCACATCTCGGATCGTACTCGATAATCATATAAGTCTATAATAATCTAAGACGATCCTAAGTTACATCCTAAAAAATTCCATAAGCATGTACTGTGCAAATTTAAAATGTCATACATGGATAACAAAATAATCGTTGTTATACCTCAAGTGCAACAAAAACAGCACTCGGAGGATTCAGACCGATATAGCTACTCAAGATAGTCCCCGAGGCCTCACACCCAACTCCAAGTGGGAGCCTAACTTGTATGATCTGCGATGTTATTAATAAGGGGTGAGCAAAACCAGGGCTCAGTAAGTAGCTTAAGTAAATGCATGTTAGACTCATGTCGTTCTACATACACGTGTAGAAAACAATGCTGGAGTCGTAAGCAAGCTCGGTATTTAAGCATGATCATAAACCAAACACTTCTTTGTGCACTTCAGTTATAGAACGCTTTCAATATGCACTTAATTAAAACAAAACTTACTATGCATCTCATTTAAATAAATTTGCTATGCATTCGGTTGAACTCAGTATGCTATGTATTTCAAATAAACGATTAATATAATTCGATAAGTCAATCGGTGATTACTTTGATAAACAATCAATAAACATTCGATAAACGATCAATATGCATTGCAATCATTTCGATCAATATGGATTTCAAGAATCTATGAGTTATAAATCAAGAAAATCGATAACGATTAGGCATATTGCCTCGGTTCACTAAAAGCAGTACTAATAATGAAACAATAGTAAGTAGAGTTTAGGCAATGGTCCTCAATCAATCAATCAATTGATATCCATCCTAGCTAGCGATGGAGTGGTGTCGCAAGCAACACTAAATCTATGGCCATAGAACGATATCCAGTTTTGCTGATCAGTCAAGAGCTGGAACTTGCTTGTTGGTTTTTCAGACAAGTAACAATCTACCTAGAGCTCTAGGCTCGATAGGTACAATACGATAGTCTGAGCACAAAGCTCGATAGATGGCAATAAGGCCTAGAGCTAAGCTCGATAGGCTATAAATGACCCGAAGGTCATAGGACACGCCTGCACTCCAAAATAGTTTGAAAATAGTTTTCTCGTGTAGCACTTGGCTTCCACGAATTTCAAAACACTTGTTAAACAAGTTTTGAGTTTCAAATATGCAAGATTTCGATTTTTTTCAAAGGGTTCGTCCAAACCGAAACTTTATAATGGAAAACATGATACAATTTATCAAAATATGGGTATTAAATAACTCATTTCAAATATGCAATATGTAAATGCACATAGGTATGAATTCGATAGCTTTTAACATGTATGTTCGATCGGCCACAACCCACAGGGCAAGGAGAGTTTAAATGTAGCTTAAGCATAAACCAACTTTTATACTTCTTAACCAAAGAATAAACTGAGGTATTTAACATATTCAAAATCATTCCACGAAATGACGCTAGCATACTTTACCTAACCCACTTACCTCGAAGCTCAAAATTCCCTTCTCGTGTTTCCGAGTCCATTCTCAAGTTCTTACAACGCTTCGATTCACTACAAATACAATTCATTTCCCATCTCAATAACTCATTACTATCTGACCAATTTATATTCTAAGCCACATGTCTTACATAATCGAAATTGACTAAGTTCATTTCTATGCCCACTTTAACTCTTCACTACCGTTACATTCCGTGTGTGTGCATAGCCATATATGTATATACACATATATTGGCAATTATAATTGTGTACAGTGTATATTTATATTTACACATACAAATCTCAACCAAGTATGTAATATCTCATTCTTGAAAGGCTTGCTTAGTTACATTTCATATAATTTTACTTTTGCTAAATGTTTCAACTCGAATCTTATACTAGGAATTCATCTCTCTTTATTTCTCCAATAGTGCCATATATATATTTACATATTTTTCCCATCAACCTTAGCCAATGATACAGTTTTCTTGTCCAATACAATGCTTCCACAAATTCTTAAGTCTATTAATTCATATTGTACATATATATATATATATATATTTAACAACAAGTTCATGAATTCTCAAAGGTTGCACTATATATATATATATATATATATACACACATAATTTGGACGTGTACTCATCTCTCTTAATTATTTCCTCTACACCAATTTGAAGTTCGTTATATATTATCACTATGAACTTTATAGATTGAACCGAATATGAAATTCTCACCTTGTATCCACATCAATTTTCAGCACCAAAATTCAACCGCTTCTTGCCCTTGTGTAGTCCTTAAACTCAACGTACAATAGCAATAACTACCATTATGACCAACTTCAACAAACCATCATTCACTACTGTTCCAGTCGCCTTAATCAGTGCTAAAATGAGCCTTGGACAGCACCTTACATGCCACAAAAATAGCCCTTCAAATATATTACCATATGCCTTAATTTATACATATCCATTTTAATGTATATATTTCAAACTCAAATATAAAAGAAAAGAGCCTTACCCTCTCAAGTCCTTGTGTGAGTTGTTCTTTTTCTTGCTTGGGCTTTACATTGTCGAGAGAGAGGGACTAACTAGTGGCTCTTGGAATCTTTGCTTTGAACAGTAAAGTGCCAGCCTCAAATCTCCACTGTAGGTCAGTGTTCCAAGTGCTATTGTTCAGCCAATATCTAGCATACACAGCCACCATTTACCTCTGTCACACGTTCACTGTTATAGCTTCTTGAAAGTCAAGTTTTTCAGCCTTCAAACCATCATCATTTTCTCCCCTTTCTCTGTTTGCTGAGAACCACTGTTCAGGTCAGCCTCTACCTAAATTTTCAGACCTCAAAACTTTGCTTCAGACCCCCTTAAAACATTGTTGTTCAAGGCTGTACAGAGGCATCTCTCATTTCTGCTTCTTCTCTTTCACTGTAACTCACTCTCTCCCTCTCGTTCAGTTGTTGCCGCTGCTGCAGTTTCCTTTCTTCTTCTCTTTCCAACTGGGATCTCACTGTTTCTTTCTCCCTTTCCTTCCTTTTTTTCTTTTCCTTCTTTCCTTCTCTCCTTCTCTTTTGATCGGGTTTTCTTTGTTTCCCGTTTAGCTTCTGCCCCTTTTCTTTTCGGTGCAGACCTACTCCCACTATTTAAAGAAGCCAATCACTTTTAATATATTATTATATATATTATATATATTTCCTATTCATTATTTATATATATACATGTACCTTTTTTTTATATATATACATATATTAATATTAATATATTTTTATCATTCCATATATATATACATATATATTTTATACATCTTGTTTTATTTATTTCATTTTATTAGTATTATTTCTTGTATTATTTAATCACATCTCCCATTCTAGTTTATATGCATATACATATATATTTTTATTTGTACAAATATCTATATTCATGTACATATATATAAATATATACATATCTCTTTTATCTCAATTATATATGAGATATATATATATATATATTTAATAATATATATATACACATAGCAATAATGTCCTTAAATTAAATTTATTTTCTTTATTAAATTAACGCATGTTTTGAACTTAATTATATAATTCTAAACTATGCTAGCACTCATCATTTATCGGTAATTGCTCCTAAGTAAAATATTCGTTTCCATTACTAAAGGAAATTACAAGTACAAACTAAATCTCAATTTCTTAACTTAGTTGAGGTTCTTTATTTACTTACAAAATTAGTACGAAATTTGTAGTCTTCACAGTAATTTGGGGCTAAGGCTGAGGTGGGGGCTGTACTGGCTATGGCTGTGGCACTAGCTGGGCATGTATTGGTGGAGGTGGAGGTTGTGCTGCTTCGGGTACCGGTGCTCTGTTAAAACTAGTTATAAAGTCTGCTACAAGTCTTTTCAGCTTGGATATTCTAGTGTTCAGACTCTCTGGCTATAGAGGGAGAGCTAGCTTCAACATCAGCTCTAGGGAGGGTTATACACACTTGGGGCATCCCCTGCCCCATATGGTACTCCTTCGCCTTTTAGACATATTGCACTAACACAAATACACAAAATCGGTTTTTAATCACATCTTTCAATTATATACTCAGACAAGTACAGCACTACTTGAGATGTATATCATTCCAAATCATAAGACACTGACAGACATTAAGCCAACCCACTCTGATACCAACTTAACTGTCACATACCGAAATATCGAATATTTTACTAATTTCACATAAACAAATCACTTACGATTGGGTATCTACAGTGTTGATTTATATTCAAAATGAAATTTCTTTACTTTTATACAAACGCAGGATTCAAAGTTCAAATACATAAACAAAAATATAATTATTTACATCCCAAGTATTATATTCATAAAAATACACTGTACAAAAGTTTGAATACATAAAAAAAACTGTCGTATGCCTCAATGAATTTAGAATGCTTGCTTGAGAGATACCAAAACCAAATCCTTCAAAAGTAGACCCAAATACTGTAGATAATCTGGGAGTGGAAAAATAAAAAGGTGAGCTAATTGCTCAGTAGGAAATATATATACAAATGCTGATACATCGTATTCTATATGCTGTTTAAAAATTATATTTTAATACGAAAACCATGAATTCATGCTGAAAACTTGTGGGCACGAATGTCCGAAAGTGTGATAACCGTAAATTTTCCATTTAATTGGAAATTATAAATATTGAAATAAATAAATAAATAAAATTATGAGAATCAGAATATTGTGGAAATTTCAAGAATTAAGGAAGTGATGAAATTGGAAATTTAAGTGAAGGAAATTAAAATAAGGAATAGAGGAAATTTAATTTGGATAAATGGAAATCCAAATTAAATAAGAAAATGAGAAATGAAAGAGAAATATATTTATATAATTATAAATTATATAAATGTAATTTTAAATGAATACATATGTATTGAAATTATTATATAGTATACATATATATACCGAGGTATATATAGACATATATACTATTGTACAAAATAAAATAATACATATGTATCTAAGTAAAGTATTTTATGTATATATATAGATATATACATAAATGAGAAATGTAAATACTAATTTACATTAAAGTTTGAGTGTATATATATTGTTAATACAATATATATGGAATTATTACATTTATATAAATGTTTATATAAATGTTATTTAATTTTAAAATATATAAATATACATATATATATATATATTAGACATATATTTTGTAAAATACAATATATATATTTTATAGATAATATATATTGTACTATACATTATATATGAAATAATATTATATGTATAATATATAGTATATATATTATATGTATATAGTATAAAGTATATAGTATGATATATACTAAAAATAGAAATAAAACAAAACAAAAAAAAAAGAAAGAAAACAGAGGAAAGGATCGGGACAACCCCGACCCCTTCCCAGCCAAAGGCTGACGGCGGCGGAGATGCCACCGCCGGCGAGGGAAAAAGGGAAGAGACGGCGCCGGCCAGAAAGGAGAAAATGACCGGCGACGAAAACGGAAGGGAACAGAAGCGGAAACAGGGGCGGAAACCGACGAAACCGGAAGAGGAAAGGAAAACCAGATCTGGCGGTGCCGGCCAAATCGGTCGTCGCCACTGCCATCGAAGCACCGCCGGAGGAAGAGGAAAACGTGGGAGGCCACGGTTCAGGCGGTGAACGGCGGAGGAAGGCCGACGGAGGAGGAGAAGAAACCGAAGGTAAACCGAGTAGATCCGCCGCCGTGCCGTCGATTCGTGACGAACGGAGGCCAGATCCGGCTTCACCGTGATGCCGGCCAGCTGTGGAGCTGCCGAACCGCCGGAGAACCGGCCACCGAAGAAGAACCGGCGGTGAGGGAGGTAGACCGGTCCGGCGGGAAAAGAAAGAAAAGGAAAAAGAAAAAGAAAAAGAAAAGAAAAAAAGGAAAAAGAAAAGAAAAAGAAAAGAGAAAAAGAAAGAAAAGAAGAAAAAGAAGAAAAAGGGAAAAGGAATTCCGGGAATTTGGAGAATTCCCGAGAATTCGGAAATCACGAGAAATCCCGGGAATTTACGGGAACCGGTAAGAAATCCCGGAAAATGTTAAATTATTTAAATAATTTATTTATTTAAATAATTATGGAAAAATTCTAATTTTTAGAATTTAAATTCCAGAAAATCATCCTCGATTACCGAGACGATGGAATCGGGAGAGGTGAACACGGGCGCGACCTTCGAGAGGCAGTCGCCAACCCGAAACAGGTAAGGGAGACATGTGCCACCTGTAAGGATATTTGGCCATGTTTTTAAATTGCATTTAATTTTATAAATGCTATTAATAATTATCGGTTTTTGGTGTGTTGATTTATCGGTTGAAATTGTGATGAAACACCGGTTGAAAATATAAACTGTATTTCCCGTGCAGGAGGCTAGCCAAATCGGCAGCCGTTATACTGCCGAAAAATTATGAAAAATTGCATAATTTACCGAAAATCACCGGAAACCAACATAAAAGATTTGATTTCACGTGAATCGATTTTCGGGTACGAAAATCGAGAAATTAAGTAAATTTCATAAAACATGAATATAGTGATATTTAATTTTAAATTATTCATGTTTTCGAGAATGGTGAAAAGGAAATCACCGAAAATTCACCGGTAGGTGATATTTCACGTGAAATGAGATGAAAATGAAAAAGAGACTAAAGTGAATATTTTTATAAATATTCTTAAATATTCACTTGATTTTACAAAAAACCTTTATGGTTTTAATTATGGAAATAATTAATTACGAAAATTCCATAAAGGTTAAGAAATGATGGAAAACTATGATTTCGAGACTAGAGGTCTCTACACGTGTTTTTAGAAAGAAACATGATTACGGGATTTATGAATTTGGAAAAATAAATATTTTATTTTTCATAAATTATTGAAAAACCATGTTTTCAAGTGAAAGCACGGAAAAGCGTGCATATGGTTTTACGGTGGAAAAAGGACAATTTTGCCCTTCTATATTTTCAGTAATGATTTATAAACTGTTTTCACCGTATGAAAAATATGATTTATACCTTTATGAAATATTTTGAAAAATGTTATTTATTTGATAAATTTCATAAAGGTGATTATATTTACATGTGAGCCTTATGGATATTTGATTTATGGTGTTTAAAATCCATAAAGGCTATGGTACGGTTACACTGTTTTGAGACTTAGGCCCCGAGCTTCATGCATCACATATACTGTTACTGTCACGTGGCTGATTGACCAGCTAGTCATCAGCATCCCGGACTGTCGCCTAGTAAGCGTACACCGAGGACATATTACAGATCATGGCCATAGATCTCATTACTGTTACTGTGTCCCTTAGTGGACGATGATAGCATGATTTACTTGTAGGGTGTTGCCTAGTCTCACTTACTGCTTACTGTTTACTGTTTACTGATTTCTGAAAGGATCTGCGGAATCCTATTTACTGTACTGTACTGTTTACTGTACTGAATTACTGTACTGATTACTGTTTACTAATGAAAAACCGTACCAAAATACTGTGTTACTGAACTGTACTGTTTACTGAAATGGTAGCCATTGATTACTGTTTTACTGAACTAAAAGCTACCATTTACTGTTTACTGAACTGAAAGCTACCGTATACTATTTACTGAATTGGTAGCTACTGTTTACTGTTACTTACTGAACCGTATCGAGATACTGTTTTACTGAACACTGAATATACTGTTTTACTGAACTGTACGATACGGTTACTGATTTGAAAAGAGAAATAAATGTTTATTCTAAAAGAATAACATAAGAATTATTTCTAAGATTTTCTATCGAAGAAGTAATTATCAAATGATTGGATATTTACAAATCACTGTACTGTCACGTGTTTTTACTGTACTGAAGAGAAGAGAAGTAAACCACTGTTTTATTACTGAACTGTCACGTGTTTTAAGGTATACTGAAAGTGAAAAGAGATAAGTGGTTTACTTTGTGGAAAAAAACGAAAATTATATCGTTTGAAAACAACGAAAATAGTACTCTCTACAGTTGCTTCTAGGTTCCGGAACAAGTCAGGTATTTCAAAATACCTGCCTTACTCTATCTGGATCCCTAGTCGACTGTAGTATCCTTCCTACATGTGTGCCTAGAGCCAGCTAGGAAGATTTTAAAGAAAATGAAGAAAATTGAAAAATTATTTTCAGCATATAGATAGCTGAATATCAAGTGTGACATATAACTCTCTTACTGAGCCGTGGTTTGCTCACTCCCCAATTTTAACATTTCAGGTTTGGATGATGGTGGGATCCAATATTTGTGGATCACGGTTGTACACAAAGGATAAGGTGACAGACGGTCTGAGACATATAAGGTACGATCATTTATTTTCTGTATTTAGACATGTATACAGTACTACATTTTTGTAAATAAAATGGGAGATGTGTATTATCTTAACAATGTTATATTAAAATTGTTTAACATTAAGTGCAAGTGAAGTATCACAGACAGCCCAACCGGATAAATGGTGTAAAAATAATGTGAAAAATATGCTAACGGGTCGTTACAGATTTAATGGTATCAGAGCATGGTTGGCCTGATGTCTGTGGATACTTTTGGAAAGAAAAGTGTTAAACATCCCCTATAGTACTGTGTCGTCTGAATACATAGAGAAAATAAATGATTGTCAATTGAGTAAAATGATTTAAAGGGAGTGAGAAAGTATAAATTGTGAATGTTAAAGAAATGATAGGCTCAGAAATTACCAGAAAATTGGTGATTCTTATAATCTAAATGAAGGCCTATTCGGTAAGGAACCGAAAGGACTCGGTGAGGGCCCCACCAGTACTTTACGGTCCGAATCGAACTGAGACTTGAGAATGATGGTATGAAGGAGGGGAATGGCATATCATCATTAAATAGACTTTAAGATCACCGATTGAGGGTAATTTGAAGAGAGAGAAAATTTTTGGCTAAAAATGACCAAAATACCCCTGACCCTAAAATTTTACTGGGAGTCAGAATAAACCAACAGAAGTTGGATTTGAGTGATTTGACAGAGAAATTAATGATATAAAGCTGCATTTCATGCAAAATAATCCAATTGTGGATTTTAGTGAACTTCTCTGTCGAAATCGAATGAGATTTTAATTGCTGATATAAGTATCAGAAAGGATATTATCAGCACATAGATGATCATATCGTTGATCTAAATGTATACTGAGAAAGAAAGAAATGTCAAAATGACGAAAATGCCCTTATGTTGGGTGAAGTTCGGAACAAAGATAAAAGCGAACTGAATTGGAATCCATTGAGAGAAATAGTTATTAATGGCATAGAGGATGTCATATGAATATAACGATCCCTATTACTGATTCCACTGACACTTAGAGGACGGACGCGAATTACGAGTGACCCAGTGAACGGGCTGGGCATTCTCAAAGAGGTTAATACACGTGTGTACAGGCAGACGGCGGACGAGCCGAGGCCTTATATGATGCGATCCGATAAAAGTGTAGTGGAATGCCACAAGATGATTGGCTCGTTTATTGATTGTAAGGGACTGAATTACGAGTGTATCGACTCGAATAATTATTACGGGATCGTGAAAATTATGAAAAGTGAAATGATTACAGAAAATGACTGAGAAGGTGAATAGTACAGATGAGGAAATCCATAGCAGTACGGTTGATTGAGGTTCTATACATTTATACTATTTTGAGGTATTAAATGAATATTTAATTATAGAACTCGAGCATTATGAGATATGCCTTGCCATTGATGTACTGTATGGAGTATTGTGAATTGGTGAATATATATAAGAACAGTAAAGTGATAAACAGAAGAAGATGACAGCTAACCTAAGTTCTTCAGGACCCTTGAGACAGAACTGTGATGGGCGACCCAATGATGGGCGACCCGTAGTGGATCATGTGTTGTGAGGTATGGGCGAACTATGTGGTCGCCGACTCACTTGTAAGGGTAAACCTGGGGCGAAAGGATCGCCTAGGGAATGCTCGCCGACGGCCGATACGAACGGGCGGGACTCTTACAATTATTTTAATGATAACACGAGTGTAAAGAACTAGGTATGTAAGGGTGCCAAGGTTCGAACCTCGTGGATAGGATACTCAAGAGAATCCGAAAGCTTTACAACAACTCTAGAAAATGTGTGAATAATGAAATTCACTTGTAAAGGTGTGATTGATGGAAATACAGATAGTATGATTTGAGGTTAATGAAGTATCTGTATAAGTGCAAATGAGAGAAGCACAGATGACCGTGATATATAGATGGATTAAAATGGTATATTAAATTCTGATTATTTAAATAAAGTTCTTATGAAGAACAAGTGATCATCTACATGAAAATGGACACTTTATTGATCTGATCAGAGATACAGGAGGAGTCCATAAGACTAGCCTCAGTATTAAGCGTCATTAGAGAAAGGTCAGAGACTGATGTCCATAAGATGATGACTAGAACTCGACGAAATTTTTACGAGTTCATATTGAGGTTTCAAGGTTAATGAATTACCTTGTGAGGTATATAACCCTAAAGAGTGAGATATCGAAATAGTTAAGGATACAAATGAAATATGAGCAGCACCGTAGTATAACCCTTAAACTCTTAAAGACTGCAGACTTGTGTTAAGATTGGCAACTAAGAAATGTGGCTAGACAGTATCTCCTCTTGAGATATATGATTTCGAGATGATAGGATGACAGTGAACCTGTCTATGATAGAGAGCTAATGATCGAGATACGAAAATAATGAGTTTAGCTAGATACTACTGCCAGTCTATAAAAAGAGTGATGAGACTAGCTGCTCTGTAGATAAGACCTAATTAAAGAAGTTAAAGTCGGTAAACAAATAAGTATAAAGAAAAGATGGTACGCAAGATTTTAAAAGATCTTAGCAGTATAGTACCATACCAATCGAGAAACCGACTAAAAGGATGAGAGTAAAAATATGAAAACGAAAATGAAAGTGGAATAAGGAAATAAGTTGCATGATGAGTAGGGAACATGAAATAGTTCCTGAAAGTAAGATTGAAAGTGATTTGTTTTGGTTATCACATAACTGTGGCAAGATGTAAAATCAAACCAGGTTTGATAAGTGAAATTAATGATACTCCAAGGAGTAAGATAATTGATATGTTTACTGCCAGTATATAAATGAAAAATGATTATGCATATAACCACCGTAACATGATAGAAACGGTGGAAGTGTATAGATAATGTGGTGAGTAAATGAATAATTGAGGATTCAATTGTGGAATCTAAATTATGAAAAGAGATTTAAAGACCATACTACATGAAGAGAATATGATTGTCTCATGATTTATGATTGTAAGAGATGATCAATAGTAAAGTCTGCAAGTGAGATGCAGCCTTAATGAAATAAAAGAGAAAATGAATACTGTGAATAATAAAGAGTCCAAAAGAGATAAGATAATATGGAAGTGATTAAAGACTAATGATCTAAATAGAATCACGTTCCATTATTGGAATCCTTTATTCTCTAGTGCCTTAGTCACAGTATGAGTGAGAAACAGTAGAAATGTATATGTACAGTTCCAGTGAGCATTACATGTGATGGGAGTCTCTGAGATGCCATATGCTTAATGAGAGATAGCAAAAGGCTTTGAGATCCCAAGTGTATTGATAGCACCGCTCCATACTGATATATATACATATATGAGCGTAAGATGTAAACGCTCCATGATATTGAGAGAGCGTGTGCATGAGATGTGAAAGCTACTGGGACACTTACGTACAACTGACTGACATATGTAATTAATGGTTTTAAACTATATCGACTTGGCACTAAGTGAGAAAAAATGGATGATGAACAGCATAGATTAGCTATGATATGAAAAAATATTGTGTATGGACTCTTATATGAAAAGAGTAAAAGTGAATAACTCCCGATTTGAGAAATGAACTTACGGGAGTATAGACATATATGATGAAAGACAGCATGTAGTGGTCTAAAATATTCTTGATGTTGAAAGTGTACTGGCAGTATTACTTAGAGGATGAATTAGAGGTTAGAAGTCGTAAGTATACGGCATATACCACCTTTGGACTTAAGTTAAATTCGGAGGACCGAAATTCTTAAGGTGGGGAGAATGTGATAACCGTAAATTTTCCATTTAATTGGAAATTATAAATATTGAAATAAATAAATAAATAAAATTATGAGAATCAGAATATTGTGGAAATTTCAAGAATTAAGGAAGTGATGAAATTGGAAATTTAAGTGAAGGAAATTAAAATAAGGAATAGAGGAAATTTAATTTGGATAAATGGAAATCCAAATAAAATAAGAAAATGAGAAATGAAAGAGAAATATATTTATATAATTATAAATTATATAAATGTAATTTTAAATGAATACATATGTATTGAAATTATTATATAGTATACATATATATACCGAGGTATATATAGACATATATACTATTGTACAAAATAAAATAATACATATGTATCTAAGTAAAGTATTTTATGTATATATATAGATATATACATAAATGAGAAATGTAAATACTAATTTACATTAAAGTTTGAGTGTATATATATTGTTAATACAATATATATGGAATTATTACATTTATATAAATGTTTATATAAATGTTATTTAATTTTAAAATATATAAATATACATATATATATATATATTAGACATATATTTTGTAAAATACAATATATATATTTTATAGATAATATATATTGTACTATACATTATATATGAAATAATATTATATGTATAATATATAGTATATATATTATATGTATATAGTATAAAGTATATAGTATGATATATACTAAAAATAGAAATAAAATAAAACAAAAAAAAAGAAAGAAAACAGAGGAAAGGATCGGGACAACCCCGACCCCTTCCCAGCCAAAGGCTGACGGCGGCGGAGATGCCACCGCCGGCGAGGGAAAAAGGGAAGAGACGGCGCCGGCCAGAAAGGAGAAAATGACCGGCGACGGAAACGGAAGGGAACAGAAGCGGAAACAGGGGCGGAAACCGACGAAACCGGAAGAGGAAAGGAAAACCAGATCTGGCGGTGCCGGCCAAATCGGTCGCCGCCACTGCCATCGAAGCACCGCCGGAGGAAGAGGAAAACGTGGGAGGCCACGGTTCAGGCGGTTAACGGCGGAGGAAGGCCGACGGAGGAGGAGAAGAAACCGAAGGTAAACCGAGTAGATCCGCCGCCGTGCCGTCGATTCGTGACGAACGGAGGCCAGATCCGGCTTCACCGTGATGCCGGCCAGCTGTGGAGCTGCCGAACCGCCGGAGAACCGGCCACCGGAGAAGAACTGGCGGTGAGGGAGGTAGACCGGTCCGGCGGGAAAAGAAAGAAAAGGAAAAAGAAAAAGAAAAATAAAAGAAAAAAAGGAAAAAGAAAAGAAAAAGAAAAGAGAAAAAGAAAGAAAAGAAGAAAAAGAAGAAAAAGGGAAAAGGAATTCCGGGAATTTGGAGAATTCCCGAGAATTCGGAAATCACGAGAAATCCCGGGAATTTACGGGAACCGGTAAGAAATCCCGGAAAATGTTAAATTATTTAAATAATTTATTTATTTAAATAATTATGGAAAAATTCTAATTTTTAGAATTTAAATTCCAGAAAATCATCCTCGATTACCGAGACGATGGAATCGGGAGAGGTGAACACGGGTGCGACCTTCGAGAGGCAGTCGCCAACCCGAAACAGGTAAGAGAGACATGTGCCACCTGTAAGGATATTTGGCCATGTTTTTAAATTGCATTTAATTTTATAAATGCTATTAATAATTATCGGTTTTTGGTGTGTTGATTTATCGGTTGAAATTGTGATGAAACACCGGTTGAAAATATAAACTGTATTTCCCGTGCAGGAGGCTAGCCAAATCGGCAGCCGTTATACTGCCGAAAAATTATGAAAAATTACATAATTTACCGAAAATCACCGGAAACCAACATAAAAGATTTGATTTCACGTGAATCGATTTTCGGGTACGAAAATCGAGAAATTAAGTAAATTTCATAAAACATGAATATAGTGATATTTAATTTTAAATTATTCATGTTTTCGAGAATGGTGAAAAGGAAATCACCGAAAATTCACCGGTATGTGATATTTCACATGAAATGAGATGAAAATGAAAAAGAGACTAAAGTGAATATTTTTATAAATATTCTTAAATATTCACTTGATTTTACAAAAAACCTTTATGGTTTTAATTATGGAAATAATTAATTACGAAAATTCCATAAAGGTTAAGAAATGATGAAAAACTATGATTTCGAGACTAGAGGTCTCTACACGTGTTTTTAGAAAGAAACATGATTACGGGATTTATGAATTTGGAAAAATAAATATTTTATTTTTCATAAATTATTGAAAAACCATGTTTTCAAGTGAAAGCACGGAAAAGCGTGCATATGGTTTTACGGTGGAAAAAGGACAATTTTGCCCTTCTATATTTTCAGTAATGATTTATAAACTGTTTTCACCGTATGAAAAATATGATTTATACCTTTATGAAATATTTTGAAAAATGTTATTTATTTGATAAATTTCATAAAGGTGATTATATTTACATGTGAGCCTTATGGATATTTGATTTATGGTGTTTAAAATCCATAAAGGCTATGGTACGGTTACACTGTTTTGAGACTTAGGCCCCGAGCTTCATGCATCACATATACTGTTACTGTCACGTGGCTGATTGACCAGCTAGTCATCAGCGTCCCGGACTGTCGCCTAGTAAGCATACACCGAGGACATATTACAGATCATGGCCATAGATCTCATTACTGTTACTGTGTCCCTCAGTGGACGATGATAGCATGATTTACTTGTAGGGTGTTGCCTAGTCTCACTTACTGCTTACTGTTTACTGTTTACTGATTTCTGAAAGGATCTGCGGAATCCTATTTACTGTACTGTACTGTTTACTGTACTGAATTACTGTACTGATTACTGTTTACTGATGAAAAACCGTACCAAAATACTGTGTTACTGAACTGTACTGTTTACTGAAATGGTAGCCATTGATTACTGTTTTACTGAACTAAAAGCTACCATTTACTGTTTACTGAACTGAAAGCTACCGTATACTATTTACTGAATTGGTAGCTACTGTTTACTGTTACTTACTGAACCGTTTCGAGATACTGTTTTACTGAACACTGAATATACTGTTTTACTGAACTGTACGATACGGTTACTGATTTGAAAAGAGAAATAAATGTTTATTCTAAAAGAATAACATAAGAATTATTTCTAAGATTTTCTATCGAAGAAGTAATTATCAAATGATTGGATATTTACAAATCACTGTACTGTCACGTGTTTTTACTGTACTGAAGAGAAGAGAAGTAAACCACTGTTTTATTACTGAACTGTCACGTGTTTTAAGGTATACTGAAAGTGAAAAGAGATAAGTGGTTTACTTTGTGGAAAAAAACGAAAATTATATCGTTTGAAAACAACGAAAATAGTACTCTCTACAGTTGCTTCTAGGTTCCGGAACAAGTCAGGTATTTCAAAATACCTGCCTTACTCTATCTGGATCCCTAGCCGACTGTAGTATCCTTCCTACATGTGTGCCTAGAGCCAGCTAGGAAGATTTTAAAGAAAATGAAGAAAATTGAAAAATTATTTTCAGCATATAGATAGCTGAATATCAAGTGTGACATATAACTCTCTTACTGAGCCGTGGTTTGCTCACTCCCCAATTTTAACATTTCAGGTTTGGATGATGGTGGGATCCAATATTTGTGGATCACGGTTGTACACAAAGGATAAGGTGACAGACGGTCTGAGACATATAAGGTACGATCATTTATTTTCTGTATTTAGACATGTATACAGTACTACATTTTTGTAAATAAAATGGGGGATGTGTATTATCTTAACAATGTTATATTAAAATTGTTTAACATTAAGTGCAAGTGAAGTATCACAGACAGCCCAACCGGATAAATGGTGTAAAAATAATGTGAAAAATATGCTAACGAGTCGTTACAGAAAGATGCTATAGTGGATCAAATTACCAGATGGAGTACAGAAAGATGCTTTAGAGCACCTCACGTGTCCCGGCATCCAAGTCCACTATAGGGAATTCAAAAATATTTAATTTAATCACAAATTTAGTAAATATTCACTAGCTTGTCAAACATTTCTTAAATTATTTAGAAAACATAAATTACCAAAATGCCCTTATACTTAACGAAACTTTTCAATTTTGCCCCTACAGTTTGACTTTGTTGAAAATGTCTATCTAATCTCCAAAATGTTTTATTTAATCATAAAGTACTTCTATTTAACTTGCTCTAGTCGTTGCTAGAGCTTCTGTTGAGGTTTGGGTACATATTTGGGTGAAATTATCAAAATACCCTTAACCGTAAAATCGTCTAAATTTTCACTATTACACCCAATTTATTTCATCAGTCTACATGTTCTAAGACTTTATTTCATGAAAAATTATCTACCACAGGCAGTTGGTCAAAAGTCCATTTAGTTTGACCATAATTCACAAAAATTCCAATGGTTTGTGGACTAAACCATCATTTATCAAATTATTGAACGTTTTTCGAAACATGCATAAATAATCGAGTTTAAGGTTAGAATTCTTACCATCATAATTTTTAGTCTTGAATATCGATTCCATCAAGTTTCACTTCACTAGGAACTCTAGTGGATCAATGGGCCCCACTTACTATTTCGCCCCTTATACCTAAAATATAATTAACAATTTATCAATTATAAAATATTCAAAGGTAATTAAATATAAGGGGTTTCACATCATACACTGAATAGGACGTGTAAGAAGATTGAGTGGGGATGTTGCACCCAAGCGGTGTGCCTTGCGTATGAGTCAAACTCAACCCATCAATGATGTTACACCATGCATTTGGATCAAATTGAGGCTTAGCCCTCGTATCCTCTCCACATTTTTCTATCAACGAGGTGGCATACCTTTCCTACAATGTATTAAATTAAGAAGGAAATGAATTGAAAATAATAAGGATAACATTTAGGAAAGGTTCGATCATAAGAGCGATTAAAAGAAATCATAGCGATTTTGATACAATCTTAGATAGAAACTAGAAATTAAAATTTGTTGATTGTAATTATGACCATAATTTGCTAAAATAAATAGTTAGCATTATAAGATGGTATAATTAGTGTTGGTATAATTTTAACACATGGTGATTGTAAAAGGATTTTATAAGATAACTAAAGATTATATATTAAATTAAATTTGAAAGAGGATTTATATAATAATAATAATAATAATAATAATAATAATAATAATAATAATAATAATAATAATAATAATAATAATAATAATAATAATAAACAAAAAACAAAAAATCAAAAGAGTTAGTGGTAGGTTGGAAGTGGGAAAGAAATATAATTTAATTGTAATTTTATTTAATATTTAATAAAAAATAAATTAAGTAAAAATTAATTGTTGGAATTAAGAAAAATGGAAGTAATTTTGATATAAGTAAATAATGGAACTAATATTAATAGTGAACAAAGATTAATTGTAAAATTAGAATTGGAAAATAATAAATATAATGCAAGAATGAAATATATGACTATAATAGATAAGTAATGACAATAGAATTTTAATGAAATTGAACTTAGGACAATGAGTGAATTTAATTATAGTAAAATTTTGATATTTAATAAGAAGTAAAATAAGTTACCATGGTTAGTCATAAACATAGAAAATAAAAATTTATAGAATAATTACTAGAATTTAAATGAGAATTATTAATGATATTGAATTTAGAGAAAGAATAAGATTTAATTGAAATTATGTTTTAGTAGTTAACAGGAAATAAAATAAATTAATTATTAAACTTAATAAAATAGATAATAGAAAATATGCGAGGTTGGTAAAGTTGAACTTGGGGAAAAGAATAAAATACAACAATGGTAACTATAATTATAATTGTAATAATTAATAGAAAATAAAATAAATTTAATGTACCATGGGAAGTAACAAAATAGGAAACAAGAATTTCTAGAATATTTAATTGAATTAAAAGATGGGATTTTAAATATAATTTGGAATTTATTGTGCAATGTTAATTCGGAAAATAAGGAGAGATGTAGAAGTGCTTGCGAATTTTTATATTGCGTGACATAGAGGTAAGGAACATGTATGAGAGTTGTAATGTTTTATTTGTATTCATAATTTTCAGGAAATCAAATCGTACCCATTTCGCACCTAATTTTCCTAAGCAAAAAAATATAGATAGATTTTTTCAAATTCATATGGGTTTTATATGTTTTAAATTGAATAATATTATATATTATTTACTGTATTTATTTTACATGAATTGATTTACATAAAATGACTTACATGAATTGATTTACATGAAATAATTTACATGCATTGATTTACATGAAATGATTTATATGTATTGATTTACATGAATTGGTTACATGAAATAATTTACATTAATTCATTTACATAAGATGATTTACATGAAATGTTTAAATTGCATAAATTGTAATTTTTCATGATTATGGATTGACTGAAGATAATTGCTATTTGAAATGATTTCTACAGTTGAATTATATGAATATATGAAATGATTTTGAGACAGTTGCTCCTTAGTGATCATGCATACAGATTATTGATGATTAGGGCTGGGAGACAGTCGCGCAAGTCCCCAGTACCTTCCCTTTCTGATCACAGTTGTCACTGATGAGTGTACACTGTAGATCTTTCGATAATAGCCATTGTTACAGGTAGGAACAGCTTAGGGTTGAATGCCTGGCCCCATGTGGGTACGCTTGATTCCTTTACAGGTCCCTGTAGGGATATAGTTTCGTGTGTGGTTCTATTGGATGTGACTGTCTCCACTGAACTAATTGTGAATGATTTGATTACTGATTTATTGATTTGAGAGAAAGAAAGAAAAGATCGAAATTGAATGATTGAAAGTAATAGTTTTAAATGAATTGTTTACTGCACTAGATAGAAATATGAAAAATATTGCTTATAACATGATTTGAAATGTTACTGTTTTATTTACTGAAATTTTTATTGAAATCGCTTATAGAACTGTTTAAATAATTTGTTTTATTCTGAATAATGATTTGAAATTGCATTGCATTAATTATCAAATGTTTTAGATTGATTAATGATTTGAAATTTGCATTTAATAAATTGTGAAATGTTTTATACCGATCAATGTTTTCATTATCAACTGTATTCCTCCCTATAGTCGCATCTAGGGACCAGAACACAACAGGTACTTCAAAGTACCTCCCACGTTCTACTCGGTTACCTAGCCAACTATAGTATTCTTCCTATACTGTTCCCTAGTGCATCATTAGGAAATAAATATTTTTATGCATTTTAATATTATTTTTAATATGATTTTCATAATTAATAAAATAAATTATTTTTACTTAAATACATATAGTATGCGCTTTTATATATGTTTTTTACTGGGCTTTCCCCAAAGCTCACCCCCTTACTCACTGTCACGACCCGAAGGTCACAACAGTGCCTCTTGTTTGTACCGATGCGTAGAATTTAGGGCTAATTTTTCACTTTTCTATACTTGTTTTGTCTAAGTGCAATGTAATGAATTTTATTTCGGGACGTTAGCTCCCTCGCCTATTTTTATCACTTTACCCAGGTTAAATACCTGCATAAAATTCACAATTAATATACAGCTCATGATTCCCACAATGAAAGTTGATTTATATTCTGCCATTACTATCTCTAAATTCACCATAATCCTTTCTCTTAATGAGTCTAAATTTTCATCAAAACTTAAGTCCATTTCCAAATTATAACATTTCATCCATATGGTTCATATCTTCTTGCTTGGTCACTTGTTCATGCCATCCAATCATATATCCATACTCATGCAAGGATTAGCAGTTTTATAATTCATCATTAACATAGTCTCGATGCTATTTCCTATCTTAGTTACATCCCATCTAAGTATTGAATCAAAAATAGCCTGAAACTTATATTAAATATAAAAGAAGAGTATATATATACCCAAAGTGCTCAAAATAATCTCCTTAGAGAGTTGGGACTATATTTCAGGCTTGGGACTATTCGGATAGCTTAGAAATACTCCCTCAACTCCGTGCTCAATCTAAAAAATTTAAATAGCGTTTAATGAGTGAGGCTCAGTAAGTCATTTATATAATCAGTTATATATATGTATTTACATTCGTACGCATGCGTCATGCATACGCATGCATACACGTTGCATGCATTGGTTGGTGCATGCATGTACGTAATCTATACGTAGAACTTTGAGTACTCCTTCCATATCAATTTAAGTACGTCGTATACACTGCATACGCGCACGTTTCATGTCATTCTTGATTTCTATTCTTGAAGACTTCATTTTGATAAATTGCATTATCTATACTCACAATTACATGTTGAGTATATGACCGGTTTAAGAAAATTGCGGTTCTCACATTCTCCTCTCCTTAGGAAATTTGGTCCTCCAAATTTCTCCAAGTCGTCTAAAATATGTAAGGCTACTTCTCTTTCATTCGACTTTCCAACTCCCACATCGCTTCTTCTGAGGAGTGGCATTGCCAAAGTGCTTTTACCAAGGAAAACGTTTTGGACCTTAATACCTTATCCTTTTTATCCAAAGTCACGACCCGAAAGTCATGACGTTCACTTCACACTTACATTTATTCCACTTAGTAAATTTGCGAACTAAATTTTTCCTTTTCGTTTTACAGTTTATAGTCGGTGTCAGTGCAGTCGCTAAATCATTTTCATTCATTCTTTAATTCAATTATGATTTAAATTACTCTCTAAGATAGGAAAAGATCATTTATAGTCCACAACTTACTATTTCTTAAAAACAAATTGAAAATATCCCCCTTATATTTTGAGGTTTCCCCAGTTAATTACCTGCAGTTCATCACAAGGCAATAGAACAACATTTCCCACAATCCACAATATTCACCAAATATGTGTCATCTCAACAGTCCTAGTATTCATAACTAATCACCACATACACATCATCTAATATCAGAATATTACATCAACTACTCATCATCCTAGTTTACAACCCATCCTATAGTACTGTGCAGAAATTGCCTGAAAATAAAAACATGTACGAAAAGAGTGTATACCTCAAAAGCAACCAAGTAGGTTCGGAGAACAAGGAACAGTACCAAGCCTAGATACCGTCTCCGAAGTCCCACTCAAAAGCCTTCATGGCGGAGTTTAACTAAAATAGTCTGAAAAGAAGTGAAATTAAGGGGGTAAGCAATCCATGTCTTAGTAAGTCATTTATATAAGTGCAGAATTAAACTTATACTGTTTCTAATGTAAATGCATGAAACCTTTAAATAAAAATTCTCATGTCATATTCACTCTGTAATCATTTATCAAGTAGCTCATATCATGTCCGAAAGGTTTTTAAGTGAGCAAAGGCTTAAGGTGTCAATGGGAAAAGAGTATTTAGAAATACCTCATTATCCATGTTGTAGTACCTATCCATCACATAAACCTCTAATCATATCAATTCAATCATTTTTCAATCTTCTTGTTCTTATACCACAATATTTTGTACGACAGTGAAATATATGTAAATCCGACCTCATATGGTATTAAACTATGCTTATATCAATCTCATATCATGTCACATCTCATATGCAAACCATGATCAAACGCAATACCAAATTCAGGCCATTTATCATATAAAAATTATGTTTCTGTACGGTATTAAATCATATCACTTTTCGTGTGTAAAAACATGGTCACTTGTATTATATAGCCATGACACTCCTCATATGATTCTCATGTTCGTGTACAAAATAAGGTCATGACATCCCTCATGTAAAAAGCATATTGTTATGTCATGATTTAGTATGCAAATTATGCAACTTTATTGTACAAACCGCTATCATTTTAAATCATATCACGTTCGATATATAATCATGTACGAGATGTATATAATCTCGAAATCGTATTATATATACTTTTCAAAGCATGTTCATAACATGTAAAATCTCCAATCATTTCATCTTTACTTTTAAAACATGACTAAAGCATGTATAATTCACAAATCATGTCACATGTACCTTTAAAGCATGTTTTAAATAAAAACATGTAATCTCAAAACATCTCATATTCACTTTTATGGCATGTCAAAACATATACAGTTTCAAAATATTTCTCGTATATTGTAAAAATCATATCAAGTCTAGAGTTCATATTATATAAAACCATACTCTAGACAACATATCATATCAAGGTTGAGACTAGGCTGAATCCCTAATACTCTATCAATAAAGACTTTAATTACTGTAGCTAGCAGTGAAAATCATGTCATTGTCCCCTGGAAACCAACTAGGGCGCTATCTATGGCCATAGACCTCATGTCTCTCAGGTGAGACTAAGCCCTGTCCACGACTATTGTCGGACAAGCATCTATGCCTAATGAGTAATCTCTAATTAGGCTGCTTCCACTATGCTTTATTGAATTTAATTTCCTTAGGGTGCCTATAGTCTCATAAAACATTTAACTGTTCTCATGAAAATAGTGCCAAGTACGTAATATATTTCTTTAAATTCATTTACATATATACGTACATATGCGTACACTATAAATTCATTCTTTTCAAAACCATTTAAATGTCTAAAGTGTTCGTGTAAACACGATAGGAATAAATCATTTCGAGTTTCATGTATAGTAATAAGGCATGCTTAATGGCAATAAAACTCAAGTAGATGAAATGAAAACAGTATAATGGAATGCTCATGAATTGCATGAATGCTTATCATTCCATCTCATGATATCTACAAGTCTATACCATATCGATTCATTTCCTGTTAATATCACACCACTATGGTACTTTATCGAGCTTAATATTGCACCTGCATTTCATTTCGTTAAATCCAATCTCTAGGTGTTCAAATCATTTGATCGTAAAACTTTAACCTATACAGGATAATCCTACTTCTACATTATATAAACGTCTTACCTAGTGCGAGCTTAGCGTGATTGTGCACCGGGATTATCTAGACCGTACTCGTCGTCTTCTCGTCGAACTACACCTTCACAATAAAAATCCAACTTAATCATGCCTAGCCCATTCCAATATACTTGAAAAATTTAAATTCCAACTCAATACACACATATATATAGATATTCATATATATATGTATATACACACTTAACCCTAATGTAATTCAAATCCTTAAATCGAATTATCTCATCTTCCTACCTCTCTCTCTCTCTCTATATATATATGCATTATATATCCACATATATATATTTATATATTTCCTTTCTTTCTAATTCTTTTTCCTTTCTTTTTATTTCTTTCCTTTTCTTTGTTTCTTACCTTGTTTTCAAGTAAGTAGTATATATCTATATATATATATATATATATATAACACTAATATAATATAAATTCTTAAATCTAATTCTCTCATCTCCATATATTCACTTGTCTCAATGGTACCTAAGGGTCCTAAGTTCGAACCCCTGGGGACGCGAATTGGAGTTGTGGCCTAAGGGCACACTCCGAGAAAGCCGTGAGGGGCGATGGCTTGTGTTGTGCACCCCGAAGCGAACAATACAAATAAGTGACCCGCTTGGGGCAGTGGCCTGAGTAGGTGACCTGCAGGTGCACCTCGGGGCATCACACTCACCATCCCAGATAACTATTCAGTGTACGTGGCAACAACAGGTTTGTGATGAAGATCATAGAAGTCTTGATAATATCAAGTAAACAGGTATATATTAAATTTTATATTTATGTTCAAACAAGTGTATGCATAGCAGATGTACTTATTGTGGGATGTAAACAGTGAAATGTTAAATTAAAGGAATATATATGAATTAGTGACATGTAATTATATTGAACAGATATAAATAGAATTATAAATATTATTCTATAGTTTTATTATGATTTCGTATTTATTATTTATGATTTAATAAATTTAATGATTTAAAAATTTACTAGTAATGAGTATTATAGAATTGAACTTGTATCGACACTGAACGCTACACTACAGGTGTCCTAATAAGACTGACAAATGATGCATTAGTGTTATGAACATGTCATTGTGCATGTATACTTTTTCTTTTAAACTATAACAATGCGAGTTAGTTTCTTTTAAAACTATAATAATGCAAATCATTACCTTTGAAATCATGATAACGCATCTTACATGTCTTTCATCTCAAAATTTGATTTTCAAAGCATCAAGGGTCAAATGACTCATAATCATTCATTTCAAATACAAATGATAAAGCTTATCAAACATTTAAATCAAATACAGATAAAGAAATACTTTTAATCAATATCATTAATCATCAGTATCTTTTCAAATTTGCAAACATTTCATTTCTATAAAACATTTGATGGAGACTATAAGCATCCTCAAATAGAGTCATGCATGAACTATATCCCATATGGGATGCATATAAGAAATGGCATACCTAACATATGGGTCAAGGATCCACCCCTAAGCCCAACACATAAAAGGAGACAAATGGCTATCGTCACACGTATAATTAGGGTTCTCAGTAAGCACTGATCAGGTGCCATCTAGGACTATTGAGACATGGTTAATATCCTTCATCTATAAACGTCCCATAGTACCACTGAGCAGGTGATACCGAGATAGCTGTAGACTTGCTCAAGGTCTAACTGCAACACATAACACATAACAATATGTATGCTCGCGAGAGCAAATAAGCTCAAAATATTTACTCAGTTCCTATAAATTGATAAAATGATACGTTATGTATTCAAAACCTTATACGATCACATAATCGAAATACAAACGGTTAAGGAACCAAGTTCATTTCATAGTTTCATGCAATACAACGGTGATTTTCAAACTTTTCAAATCATTCAATATGATAAACTCCAAAACACTTTATATTTATTTGCTTTTTAAAACAATTAAAGTTATGCATTCTTTTGTACCATTTACAAATCAGCACTTAATGCACTTTAAAACTATAATATAAAATGATGCACTTGTGCATTATTAATGCATGCAAACACATGTCCATTTCAATCTAATCATATACAGTTTCACCAAGTTTACTCGACTCTTTCATTTGATCGTTAAAATTACCATTTGACTTCCAAAATTAATAACTAATTTCAAGACATTTTTTTCGGTACATTATCTATTGATTTTTTCAATTACTTCGTCTCAAAACCATTCAAATCATTCAATAAGTTTAGATTGATAAATCGAATTGAAAACTTCAAGTTTATCCTTAGAAAATATAATAACTTATTATCCAAATACTTCCTTTGAAAGTATGACTTCTCTAGCAATTACTTTTCCATTTATAGTTTTATAAAAATTTTGGCAACATAATGGCTATAATAATCCTAACTCTCCTGCATGAAAACACAGTTTATATATCTCAAAACCAGCCACGGTTTCCTAATGCAGTTCATTCATAACATACTTATTTCTCAGCCCATAAATCATACATGAAATAATTAGAGTACCATCTATTATCATTAATCAAAGCATCCTCTAATTATCATTTTTCAAACCTCATTCATATCCATTATCATTCTTTAACTATAACCATGACAATAACAAAATCATGAAGTCATTTAATTGGGACAACCAATAGTTTCTATGTCTATGCTTTAAACTTTTAAATTTAAAAATCATTCATTAATTCCTTTCCTGCCAACATACCAAATAAATTTTATATGCAACATGATATTATCCTACTTCCAGTTCACTCAAACAGTACAATTGATAGCATCGAACCAGTGAATAGATCTTTATTCACCTACTTTTTCATTTCACTCTTCTAACGTCGGAGCTGCATAAAATCATTTATAAAAATTCAGTTTTATAATTTATATATAAAACATTCTTATAATTCATACTCATTGGCAGTTCAATTATCTTATCCAACGATGACCACCAAAATTTTACCATTTCATTGTATGAGTAGCTCATCGTTTGTATGGCCTTCCTGACCTATCGGGACCATTCTGCTCATAACCGAAAATATTGAATTTCAATTAATACACCGTCAATGTTGTATGTAACCTAACTTAATTCCCTATTTAGAAGTAGGGCTCACTTGGTAATTCATTCTATGTTGTTTTCCACAATTTTCCAAAGTTCAGTCTAATTTTGGCCTATTTGGCAGGATAGTTTCTTGACCTTTGTGCATTAAAAATTACATTACAAATTATAGGTATATCCAAAAATTATGAATTGAAGACCATATGAATCTTAATTCAATTCCATATTTAGAAAAGTAAATTTCAAAATTTTTTTATCTCTGAGTCATTTTTAATAATTCCTCAAATTTACTCTGTTTTCAAGTGCATTCTAGCAGACTTTCTACTGACCTTTATGCACAAATTGGTCCATATCTAAATGCAGGGTTGTCCAAATTATACAAACTCAAAACCATGTTATTCCTAATTCATTTACCTTTCCAAAAATGTATCGTTTGAATAAAAATTCAATCTGGGCTAGTTTCTACAACTTTTCAAAATCAAAACCAGAATTTACATTTTTTAGGTAGAGTGTCTTGTAGTCATTTGCACATATCTTAAGCTACAGAACTCCAAATGAGGTGATTCCAAAACTAACTTTCTCCTAACTCATAAGGCTATCTACCATAAGGTTTTCAGAATTTATCTAGCTATAAAACCTCCAAACTAAACATTTTAACACAGCACCCAGAACAAGATAGTTCAACAGAATCAGAACACCCACACACTCTACACTTTGTTTCTTGCAAAGTTAATACCCCTATAGCATGAAAACAACATTTTCTTATAGTAAGCCCTCATGACCAATATCCTAGTATATCCATACAATTTGATTTATTTCAAATTAAAACCATAAATATGTTAAACAAGCTTAAAACAATAGGATGAAACTATAGGAATCAAAATCCAACAACTCTTCTTCTCACCTTTACTATGGCAGCAACTTTGGAGGGCTGTATCATTAAGTAAATAGCCAATTCAAGGCTTCAAATTCTGGGTTTAGGGAGGGCTAATGGAGAGGAACAACTTTTGTTTAGGGGGTTAAGTGAATTGGTGAAGGGAGAGAGGGGTTTTCCAAGGTTCTGACTCTCGGAACTTAGAAAAATATGAAAGGGAGAATAGGAAATGGTGGCTGCCCTTGGAAGAAGAAGATGGCCTCCTTAAATATTCTATTTTATTATTTTAATGTTAAAAATATCAGCCCTTGTGAATTTACCATTTTACCCTTTATTTTTTCACTTTATTACTAGGCTTTGTTTGTTTTTAGTTCAAGCTTGTCACTACCAAAAATCCATTTTCCCACCAAGATCCAAACATGGCCTTAATTACTTTTCCAAAGCTCATTATTACCATTAAAATATCTGCACTTGACAAATGACCATTTTGCCCCTTTACATTTTCATTATTTACATTTATGTCCTATCTATTATTTTATCATTTAAAAATCTTATTTTCATTTTTATTTTTATCTAAATATATTCATTTATAATAATATAGGTCAAACATTGGCTATCGGTGAGGTTTGACCTGCCTTAAGGTGTGAAATTACCAAAATAGCCATAAACGAAGGTTTTTTTTTGCTCGTTTGCATTGTTTTTAGCATTTACGCGTGATTCAGTTCATGGGCTAGATCTACATGAAACTTCTTCACACAAGGATTTATCTATGGTAGTTTGTAGGTCAAAGGTCAAACTAAGTTGACCATTATTTGAGAAAGTTCTCTCGGCTTATGGACAAAATCGTCATTTTTGAATTTGTTGCATGCAAACATAAGAATACTCAAACGAAGGAATTTCGGAAAGTGGCCTTCTTACTAGTTATGTATTTGGAGCTCAAATTAACATTTTGCCACTTTCCTCCTGATTTGAATTAAGGATAGTCTTATGGGGCCCACCTTACAGTTTACTGTGGTGCTTATATAGCATAGCATTAATTATAGCTTCTTTAGATATTTCAAATTGAACTCCAATTAAGACTTATTGTGTAATATGAATAAATCAATCCTCAAATACATTCTAATCCACTCTCTTAGAACCATGTCGGATCATAACAATTCCCATGTAGGTCTACATCCTTTTCTTTCAACAGTCCTACTATTCGAAAATCTTAGCTCACTCATTTTTTTCCTAAATCCTTAACTTAGGGAATTACATGAGAATTGGGGTCCTCATAGTGTAGCTGTTTCATAGAATCCTCTCTCGTGTAGCTTGTATTGTATGGCACGCCATGTTGGCATGTAAAATTTAAAACCAAATAAATTATTTTAAAAGGTGAAAATTTTAAATAGAACAATTCAAAAATTGAAAATAAAAAGGAATTAAAATAAACGAAAAAAAATGAAAAATAAATAACCACAAATGAAATATATGATTATAATTATTTTTAATTTCTTATTAGAGAAATTAATTGTCACGACCCGAAGGTGTAACGTCCGGAATTAGAAAATTCCAAATTAAATTTTTCCTTTTCACTTCTATCTCCTTAGTCAACTATTCGGTATCAGTCAGTTTGCATTCGGTGTCGATGTAAGTTCCCTTTTACCATTTCAGTTACAATTAACCTTTATACCATTAAATTTATTAAACTATAAATACAAATTATGAAATCAAAATAAAATATATTAAATAATATTTATAAATCTAGAAGTAATTTACATCTTACTATTTCAAGTACTTTTATAAATTTCACAATTACAGTATTTACATCCCATCACAAATACATCTACTGTACAATTACAAGTCTGAACATAAATATAAAAACTTTACATATACCTAGTCACTAGGTACTTTAAACTTCTATTGATTCTTCGCAGCGAATTTCTCGTAAACTGATGAGCTATTTGAGATGATGAGAAGGGGGTGAGCCTTGGGAAAGCCCAGTAAGAAACATATATAAAAGTGTGTACTAAATGCACTTAAGTAAAAATCATTTATTTTACTAAATATGAAAATGCATAAAAATATTTATTTTCCTAAAAGCTCTCCATTCAGTATTAAAAACTAATTCAGTATCAGTAAACAATTCAGCTGATAAAATAGTATAGTATAGTACAGTGGAGAGAGTTACATCCAATAGAATCATGCACGATCAATAACAGTATCCCTGTAGGGACGAAACAGTAATGAATGGCCATCGTCGAACAATGCACACAATTCGCACTGGTCGGGTGCTCACTGTGGAAACTTGTGGGTTTGACCACAATCCCACAGTCATGTACAGTAAACCTACGGATTGGACCAGGTCCACAGTTATATAACAGTATGCATGATCACTAAAGTACGACTGTCTCAAAACCATTTTCATAAATCATTTCAATAGCAGTTATCTTCAGTCAGTCGAAAATCATGTAAAATAGGAATAAAATTTCATGTTTTGCAATTTAAACATTTCCTATAAATAATCTCATGTAAATCATTTCATCTAACTCATTTTATGTAAATTAATGCATGTAAATTATTTCATGTAAATCAATTTATGTAAATCATTTCATATAATGCAATTCATGTAAATCATTTCATGTAATGCAATTCATGTAAATCATTTTATGTAATGCAATTCATGTTATTCCTTTCATATAAAATAATAACAATTTTAATAATATATTTTATGCAATTTAAAACTATATTTAGGCTTGTTTGTATGAAAAATAATTCTATTTTCTTGTTTAAAAGAATTTGATGGAAAATGGTTACGGTTTTGTTTTTCCGATAATTTATGAAGGCAAGTAAAATATTCCCTAAGTAACTTTTATATATGTTCCTTACCTCTATTTCCATGCAGTATAAAAATTCGATAGTGCCAATTACGCCTCTTTATTTCTCGTACTTCACACTGCACAATAATACTAAGTTACATTTAAAATTCTACATTATAATTCTAATAAATATTCCGTAATTTTCTATTTTCTATTTATCATTTTCAACAATTCATTTATTTTATATCTACTAATTACCAAAAATATAATTTCTATTAAATCCCATTCTTTCTCTAAATCTCATGGTATCAAAAATTCCAAAAAATATTCTAATAATTCTTGTCTTTTATTGTATCATTTCCCATGGTAAATTATCTTTAATTTATTTCATTTTTTATTCACTAACAAATATAATTTCAATTAAATCACATTCTTTCTTTGATTTTCATGTCATTAATAATTTCAATTTTTCATTTAAAATTCCACATATAACTTTAATAAATATTTCTATAATTTCCCGTTTTCCATTTTGTAAATCTCAATAATTTATTTATTTATTTTCTTATTAAATGTCTTAACATAATTATACTTAAATTGAAATCTTTTCTTAATTCTAATTCTACTAATAATTTCATACTTCAATTCTAACAATTATTTCATTAATTCTATATTTTCTATTTTATCCCTTTTATGGTAAATTTATTTCATTTCTTATTAAATATCAAAATTGAGCTATAATTTAAACTGACTTATTCTTTTCAATTTAAATTTCATAAAAATTCTATTACCTTTAATAATTTACTAAAGCCAAATATTTTACTCTTTCATTATGTCTATTATTTCTCAATTCAAATTTCCCAAATAATCTTTATCTTTTATTAATATTAACTCTCATAATCAATTTATTTTATTTTCTATTAACTATCACTATACAATTATCATTTAATTATACTCTCTTATTTTAATTGACTCCATCAATATTCATGAGATGTTTATTAAAATCAAATTACCATTCTTGAACTTCCTATAATTCTCATTCTCTTCATTAACTTCAACAATTTATTTGTTTTATTTCCTATTAAATATCAAAACATAATTACTCTTAAATCATATTCTTCTCCCAAACTCAATTCCACCAATAATTTTATTAACCTTAATTTATTATTTTATATCCTTTAAATTATGAAATTTCTACATAAACTCTCATCTTTATGCTTAGTCAAATGCTCTAATTTACTCTAACTCATTCTTTTCCTAAATTAAATTTTACAATTGATTATTATTCACTATCATATTAACTCTATCATTATCATTTATTAAAGTTACAACATTTTCTTTTCCATCTTCATGGCCGAACCTCTCCCAATTTCATCTTCATGTTTAGTTTTCTTTTTTTTTTTATCTCAACTCTAATTTCCTAATCATCTTCTGCCCTCTTAATATGTTTATCATATATATATAGTTATATAAAAATTTACACAAGTCTTCATTCACAGCAGCATGGCCGACGGTTCCTAAAAGGTTCATTCTCATTGTTTCTCATTTGCTCTTTCCTTCATTTATCTTATGAACATCTCGCATTTCATTAGTTACTTTTATCAAACACCTTATCTACAATAAAATTCCACCATCACCATTTAATTTCCTCAAGGCCGAACGCCTCCTGCAGGAAGAATTCATCATCACGCCAACTTCTGTGGTTCTACAAACTTTCATCCAAACTCAAGTTTCCAACCAAGTTTAGTCATCATCTACAATAGTTCCTACCCAACAGACATCTAAATTATTAAAATTTCCCATAATTTCTTATGATTGCCGTGACTCCCTTTTTAGCACCACACTGCATTTTGTTTCGATTTATGGTTCTAATTATATTATTCATGCCTTACATAATTAAGATCCTCAACTGGAATTAAACAAAACTCAACCTCTTCTTACCTTGCTCCAACCCATACTGTTCAGGTGGCCAAACCAGTCCCGATTCTTCAATTTTCAGCCACTCTTTGCTGGATTTAAAAATGATTTTAGGGTGAAAAACAAGTTTAGTGAAGGAAGTGGGGTGAGTTAAAGAAGAAAAGGTAGAGATTTGGCAAGGTGACGTGAGGAATCCATGGAGGAGAAGAAGAAATCGTGCAGCGAAATGAAGCAGGGGAAGTCGACGGTGAAGTCTCCATTTTGGCTGAGTTTGGGTTTTCTTTATTAATGTTATACCCAATCAAAAATTACCACATAGTCCACTAACCCTTTTTCTCTCTTTTCTCTTTGTTTTTTTTTTTTTTTAATGTTTTCTGTTTTAATTAGTCTGCAGTGCAACAAGCTTCCACGAGAAGCTTTGCTGCGATATTTTTTTTTCAAATTTTAATTTATATTTTTATTATATGTATTTTATTAATTTTAATAGTTAACTTATTTTATTTTTTATTAATTGTTTAAAATATAATTACCATTAGATTATATATTTTCTCAAATTATATTTCAATTTCTATACTATAATTTTAGTAATTTCTTTTTAACTTCCTATCTTCTATTTTATTAATTCTTATAATAAATTTTTTTTATTTCTTATTACATATTACTAAAATATAATTACAATAAATCGTATTCTTTTTTAATTTTAATTTCACAATTTATCTTTATTCATTATTTATTTTAATTCCATAATTAACCATTATTAGCAATTGCATCAATTTTTTTTTTTCAAAACTTAACCTAGGAGTCACTTCTACTCACGTAATATATTTATGATGCACTTATTTTGTACTTAAAATTACACTAATTTCATCCTCTAATATCATCATTCTAGGGTCTCACTTCAATCTGGACAGAGAAAGTCTTGGTGGGGCCCTCATCGAGTACTTCTCTGACCTTATCGAACAGACCCTTTATTTAAATATTTTAAAAATTAATATTTTATTTTTTTAAATTCCTACACTTTGTAGTCTATATCGAATATAAGGAAATTAGGGTCCTCACATCCTCCCCCACCTTTAAGGAATTTGGCCCTCCAAATTTAACTCGCGTACTTCAATGATTCGATACCTTAAGACCTATCGATTTATCATACTTACTCTTAACCGTCATTCATTCATATCAATATTCATATACTGTATGTACACCATTTATTAACAACCCTCTTACCATATCAATCATCTTCTATAATCAAAATTATACTCATCTCAAGAAATCAGTATCGATCATTCAATATCTATCTCATTCGTTTATATCCATATTTCCATATAATCTCTATATCATCTACTAGTAATTCTCGTTTCTATTTATACAATTCATCTCCACTGTAATCATTATATCATCTCCAATTATTCGGAAACTATAAATCACTTTCGATCACTCTTTCTCAATCTAATTCCATTAATCATTATCAATTATCTCCGATCATTCAATGTCTATCTCCACAATATTTCCCTACTATGTCCATAACATCATTCTTGTTCTTTCCATCAACTACTATTATTCCTCTATCAATCGACATCTTGTTCCATTTTCTAACTATTTTTCATAATTTATATTCAGACAATGCATAGTAGTGTGGGATGTAACTCAATTCTATCTTACTTACACCGACACGTACTAGGCAAACCTTGCTTTGATACCATTTTTGTAACGTCCGAAATTAGAAAACTCCAAACTAAATTTTTCCTTTTCACTTCTATCTTCCTTATTCAACTATTCGGTATCAGTCAGTTTGCGTTCGGTGTCGATGTAAGTTCCCTTTTACCATTTCCGTTACAATTAACCTTTATACTGTTAAATTTATTAAACTATAAATACAAATTAAGAAACCAGAATAAAATCTATTAAATAATATTTATAAATCTAAAAGTAATTTACATCTTACTATTTCAAGTACTTTTATAAATTTCACAATTATAGTATTTACATCACATCACAAATATATCTGCTGTGCAATTACAAGTTTGAATATAAATATAAAACTTTACATGTACCTAGTCACTGGGTACTTTAAACTTCTAGTGATTCTTCGCAGCGGATTTCTCGTAAACTAATGAGCTATCTCGGATGGTGAGAAGCGGGTGAGCTTTGGGGAAAGCTAGTAAGAAACATATATAAAAGTGCGCACTAAATGCACTTAAGTAAAAATCATTTATTTGACTAAATATGAAAATGCATAAAAATATTTATTTTCCTAGAAGCTCTCTAAGGGACAGTACAGGAAGGATATTGTAGTCGGCTAGAAAACCGGGTGGAGTATGGGAGGTACTTTGAAGTACCTATTGTATTCCGGTCCTTAAATGCAACCATATGGAGTAAGCGATTGACAGTGAAATCATAATTCATTATAAAATATTTAATAATAATTTATTGTAAAAACTACCAACTTTGTACAATATTAGTGAATAAAAATGAGACATAGAATAAGTTAAGCACTATGATGCTCCTTGTAAATTTTATTATTTCAAGTAATAAGGAATGAAGTTACAAGTTTAGTAAATTTAGCAATAAATGATTAATACCTTGAGATAATTTAGAAAATCTAATAATGAGCTCAAGAGATGTATGAGAGCAAAGAGATACAAGTGTTCCACAACATATAAGTATATTTGTTTTAATAAAACAAGGACATAAGAATACTAAAGGAAATGTAGTATACTTGAATATTAAAAGGGTTAAAATAAAATAAACAAGGAATACATATATATATATTTTAATATATATGTACACATGTTGAGTGTTAAATATGTATATATATATATAGATATATGTAAGTTTGAAGAAAGGAGGAATATACATAAATACATATATATATATATACACACACACACAACACACACACACACACACACACATACACTACAACAAATCTGACAATTTGTGACGATATTTCTAAGTGACGCATTAAATTTTGTCACGCAAAGTATATCATATGTGACGAACACTATAATTCGTCACGCTTCTCTACAGTTTTAATATTTTTTATGACGATATATAAAAACGTCACATTATAACGTCACGATATATTTGGCGCCAAATTTTACCGCCAAATATATTGGTGGGAAACTTTTTTGTGACGATTTCTAATTTTTTTTGTGACAGTTGTTTATTTGTCATAAAATGAACACTTTATACGTGACGAATTATATCACGTCTCATTTTATAATAACGTCACTAAATATTTAGTGTTAAATTTTAATACAAAATATAAATGGTGGGAAATATTTTGTGACATTTTCTTTTACTTTTTGGGGACGTATGTGTTTTTGTCATTTATTTTAAACATATATGGTGACATAAACATGGCGCTTATAATTCGTCATGCTTCTCTATGGTTATAATATTTTATATGACGATATATAAAAACGTCACATTATAGCGTCACGAAATATTTGGCGCCAAGTTTTACCGCCAAATATATTGGTGGGAAACTTTTTTGTGACATTTGTTTATTTGTCATAAAATGAGCACTTTATACGTGACGAATTGTATCACGTCTCATTTTATAATAGCGTCACTAAATATTTAGCGCTAAATTTTAATACAAAATATAAATGGTGGGAAAATTTTTTTGACATTTTCTTTTACTTTTGGGGATGTTTGTGTTTTTGTCATTTATTTTAAGCAAACATGGTGACACAAACATGCGTCACCAAAAAACAATTATTAGTGACAGTATAATTTCGTCATATAAATGTAAGGTAATATATGATGACATGACTAATGTCACAAATTTTTTACTGATTTAATGTCGATATTTGTCTGTCATTGATTTTACACAAACACAGAGACGCACATAGTAATCATCAAAAGACAATTATTAATAACGATATAATTTCGTCACACAAATGTACGGTAATGTATGATGACATATGTAAATTCACAAATTTTTTACTAATTTGATGACGTTATTTATTTATCACAAATATAATCAAACCAGTTTGTAATTAATAAGTGATGATAATTTATTTGTCATGTATATATAACATAATTAGTGACGTGTAATAACGTCACTAATTTTGAAAAATATTTAAATTTGTTAGAATAAAATTTTATTTTTTAATTATAATTAAATTTTAAATAAAATTATTTATTTAGGTTAATTAGAAAATTATTGGGTTCATATTTCATTAAAATTGTCATGATACATAATTTTAACAATTTTTATTTAATACATTTATAATATTTTTATTGTAACATACATATAATTCATTTTACGATTTCACAATGAAAAATGGATAAGAAAAACAAAAATATTATTTGTTTAAATATAATTTTCTATACTTGTATTTTATTATTTACTTAATTTTGTAATTATATGAATATCAATTATTTAATATTTAATTTACAAAATCAAAATTAATAAAAAAATGTATATCATATGTGACAAATACTGTAATTCGTCACGTTTCTCTATAGTTTTGATATTTTGTATAACGATGTATAAAATCGTCATATGATAGCGTCAAGAAAAATTTGGTGCCAAATTTTACCACCAAATATATTGGTGGGAAACTCTTTTTTGACAGTTACTATTTTTTTGTGATATTTGTTTATTTGTCATAAAATGAACACTTTATACTTGACAAATTACAAAATGTCTCATTTTGTAAAAACATCATCATATATTTGGCGCCAAATTTTGCCACCAAATAGAAATGTGGAAATATTTTTGTGACGTTTTTTGCTTTTTAGTAACATCTGTGTTTTCGTAATTGGTTTCAAGAAAATATGGTGATGCATATTTGCATCACTAAAAGACAGTTATTAGTGACGATACAATTTCATCATATAAATGACAAATAAATATATGACGATATGAGTAATGTCACAAATTTTCTATTGAGATGACATTTTTATTTGTCACTAATATAATTAAATTAGTGTGTAATTAATAAGTAACGATAATTTATTTGTCATGTATATATAACATAATTAATGACGTGTAATAACGTCGCTAATTTTGGAAAAAAATTGTTAGAAGAAAATTTCTTATTTTTAATTAAATTAAAATTTTAAATAAAATTAAAAGATAGGTTCATGAGAAAATTATCAGTGACATATTTCCTGAAAATTGTCATATTACAAAATTTTAATTTATGTATAATTAATACATTTATAATATTTTTATTGTAACATGTACAATTTATTTTACCTATTCCGTGATGAAACTATATATATATATATATATATATGTATATATATCATATATCATATATGCAATAAATTATATCATATTAAAATATATATTTTTACAATTTATTATTATTTTTATGTATTTATTGGGATAAAGGCTCCTAAATATATATATATATATATATCATATATGCAGTAAATTATATTATTTTAAAATATATATTTAAAATTACTATTACATTTTATGTGTCAATTCAATAACTTTGATGATAATGTTTTTATTTAACTTAGACGATGTATAACTAGACCTGTTAATAGGTCGAAATGGACTAGGTTTGAGTCATGTCGAACAGAATTACTTTTTGAACTGTTAGGTAGATGTTTGGCATTTTTATTGAATTTGTTTAACAATCATGATTGGATATATATTAAAAAATTAAAAATAAAGGCAGATTAGAAGTTTAACAAAAAAAATTCAAAATAAATTTGAAAATTGAAGTAAAAACTTGAAAAGTCTAATAAAAAAAAATAAGTTAGAGGACTTAACTAAGAATGTAATTACAAGTTTTTGACTAAACAAGTAATTTAAACAATACCCACACATATAATTTCAAGTTTATGTAAACATATATTATAAAAGATAAAGTGATTGTCAAATCTTATATATAAAGAAGTCTTAAAAATTTTGAAGAAGCCAAAATTTATTTATTAATATACAAATATATATTATATAAAAAAATTTTCAAATATAATTTGGCGTGGCCAAAGCTACCCCCTTCCATTGTTGACGTTTGCCCCTACTTTCATTAATAGAAATTGTTATGGATAAAAAAATGTGAAGTTTTGTGAGCAGAAAAAAAATTTAATTATAGATATTTTCATTCATCTATTATTAATGAATTTTGATGGATTCATAAAATTCAATATAACTTACAAATTTATTTTTTTTTTTAAAATCAGTATTTTTAATGAAACTTTCATCAATGGATGTTTGAATAATTAATTTATTCTATATTTTAATATTTTTCTTACAAAATGTATGTTTTGAAATATAATCCAATAAATTAACATAATATGAAAAATAAAATATATAATTTAAGAATACAAATAATTTAAGTAAATATAATTGAAATAATTTTTTTTAGAAATATAATTGTTTTAAGAAATTGATTAGAAATATTATTGTTTTATAAAATAGCAACTAAGTAGACTATATATATTATGATAAGGATTATATATATATATATAAAAGAAATGTATATTATATATATTTAATAATAAAAGTAATATTAAATATAAATAAAAAAATAAAGTGAAAGTAAAATGTAAGGGACACGGTATAGGGTTGTCTGTAGGCAGACATTGAAGCAACCCAAAAAAAAAGAAAAAGAGCAAAGAGGGGGGCGATGCTGATGGGAGGGAAAGAGATTATCAGGGGAGAAGAAAGGAAGTGGCACCAGTGTCCAGATCTAGCTACTGCCGGCGACAAGAAAGAGAGAGAAAACGGGAGGAATAAAAGGAGCAAAAAAGAAAGGTTGCTGGGGCTGCCATCAGGGGCTGTTCCGTCGAAAATGGAAAGAAGGGAGGTAGGTGAGCTGCTTCTTGCAACCACTGTAGGCGTTGATGCCTTTTTTTGCTGCCGGCCAAAGCTAGACCAGAGAGAAGGGGTTGAACCGGATTTAAACCGGTTCAGCCCAAAAAAAAAGCAAAAGGAAAGGGGATCGGGACAGGGAGTTTGCAAGAGATGTTGAGACTGAAATAGGGGGCCAAATCAAGGGCTGTTTCAGGTAGCTATTAAATTTCTTCCTTAATTTTTTATCCAAAGTTGAAATTATTCTATTGCTAAAATAATTTTCAATATATACATAATTATCTTATGTGTTATCACATGTTTTTGTCATTTGTTTATCTTATTTAATTTGTGCAAATCACTTAATTAATCATAAATTTTATTTTAGAAAATATTTCAAAAAAATATGATTAAATCAAAACTCTTAATACCACGTTTTTATGTTTTGCTTTCCCGCTCTCTCCAAAACACTTTACAGTTATATAGCTGCGAACTCTTTACGCATTCCACTAGGCTTTCTTCCGGTTGTCTTCCATCCTCTGCAATCAGAGGAGTAATGGTAAGTCTCAATCTTTTATGCTTTTTGTTTTCATCCCTTTTTATATAAAATAAGGGTTTTTAATGTTGGGTATCTTTTTGCCGGCAATTGTTCCCCTTCTATGCCTCGTCTCTTCCATCTTCTGTAATGAGAGAAGACCATTGTTTTTTTATGGGTTAATTGTTGATTGTTAAACTATTGAGAAATTTTATGGGTTTTTCTTGATAGGCTTCGTTAACATTGATTTTTTTTTTTTAGCTATAAAGTTAGTGACTTTTGCTTGACTTTGGTAATAGGTAGTGGATAACGAAATGGATTAATTGTTGTTTGTGAAACTATTAAGAAAAATATTCTTTCTTGACTATGATATTATTCAAAAAAGAGCATGGTCAGTACTTTTATTGAGAAAAATGTGATTTTGGTGTTGATATTTGATGTTGTTTGAATAATCACATTTGTTTGTTTAAGTTGATTGTGGTAGTGGAGAGATTTTTTGCATTATAATTACTAGTTGTTGTGATTTTTTGTTGCTTGAGATTGTAAATCCTAAATGTGAATAGCAGATGTGAGGTTTTAGCTTTTGGAACACATATGATATATGCTCACTGCATGCTTTTTGAATTATTTTTATGAAAAGAAGGTAGTCCAGTACCCTTATGTTTGTATTAAACTTTCTGTTCAGTTCGAGAATTAAGAAAAAAACTACTTGGCGTGAAATAAATGGACTTGATCCATGTATCATAATTTACTCTTCTCTTGGCTACTACTACAAATTAGGACCTCTCTCAGATTTTAATTCACTTAATTTTCTCCTTGGCCTTTGATTTATATGTGAACAATGAATGTCCAATTGTTAAAATAATGTTCAAAGTTGATGTTTATTTTATTTTTTTTTTTGCTCAATTCCAATGTACAATATATATTTATCATTTCCTCATATAATATTCTTTCATTCATTCTTTCTCAATGTCATAGTAATTTAATTTGTTATGACTGCAAGTAAAGGCCTTTTTGGAAGATGTTCTTTGATCTATTGTTTTTTTAAATTTCCCTTTGTTGAAAAAGAGACTTGCAATTTTATATTAGTGCTCCTTTCGGTTGTTGTCTGTGTTGATCCTGTTTAGTATTAATCTTGGCACTCCTTTTGGTTGCTGTATATCTTGGTCCCACTTTGTATTTGGTTATGACATTATTTGTTCATCTAATAGGATTGTTATGTTTTGGAGTTGGTTATTTGTTAAATGTTATGTTTGTTCTCCAGTGTAGCTATGATTATAGCTTAGATTAAATTAATGAAATCAACATAATGTCTGTTGATACATACAAGTTAAAAACATTTGAGTGGATGATATTACTATTTTCAAGTTGCATTAAATCTACCAGATTCTAGACTCCATTGGGCAACAATTTGTGATGAGGGCATGTTTTAAGTTTTAACGATCATCCTTGATATTATGAATTGCAAACTTTAAATCCATGAAATTGTTATTTAATTTTACTTTTAAATTCTCTTCTTAAAATTAACATGCATATTAGTAAATTATAGGAGTTCAATTTAAAATGTATACTTTACAATAGCATAAAAAACACCTGGAAAGTCTAGTGTGGTCGCAATACATACATATAGCTGTGAAGAAGTTTGCAATAGATATTTTCTTGCTTTCTCAGATCCTTTGAAAGATCTTTAATATTTTTAATGTATTTTTCAGAACTTTTTTTTGGTTACATTTTTTTTCTAAACTTTTACTATATGCATTTATCCTTCTTTGTTTTTTGTTTCATCCTATCTCCTCCCTTCTCTCCCTATTCCCGCAGCAATGTGTGGGCATCATACTTGAATGCATTTAAAAGCAAATGGCTTCATGAGAATCATTATAAGTTATTCAAGGTTAAAACTTATGTTGATTCAAAGAAATATGTTTCTTTTATCATATTGTTGGTTTCTTTATTAGCAAAGAGTTCTCCTATTCCATTAGAAATGGCTTGTTGGTATGGCCATCCAGATCTTATAGTAATGATCAGGTTTCGTACTTACAACCTATATGTTCTGTTATAGTTTTCTTTATTATTTGTGTGTGTGGATGTGCATGCACATGCTTTCCATGGTGCCGTTCTATCATGCTTAATATTGGCCACAATGTTTCTTTTCAGAATTTAGATGTTTTCTCTCTTTTGGTTTGTTTTTCTACATATGCTGTAGCTTAATGGCATATGTTATTGTGTAATTGAGATAATAGAAGGATTGAAAGTGACACTTGAGTGCGACTCCCATTTGCATTTTTTACCTGTATTTTGAAGTGTGATGGCTTTTAATGAAATTAAGCAACCAAATCTAAGGCCCATTTAAGTGAATAACTATTCCCAGACTAAGGTGATTGGAAGAAAGTTACAATTCTGTTTATTACGCTTATTATTTGTATGTTATTAATAATGTGAAGCTAAGATATGATTTTCACCCTCTTTTGTTAGTGTTGTTGAGATTTCAAAATATAGAGGTTAAGTCTTGTTTCTCCCTCCAAAAGGCATAAGAAGCAGATTTAATCAAAGGTGGTTGATTTTCTTCATCAAGGTGTGTATTATATCCCTATCCTTGGCAACCAATTTCAGTAAATGTTTTATATCTTCTAGTTATCTCCTTTTTTTCACTGATTGATTGCAATTTTTTTTGTTGTTGTGGTGAATGTCTATTTTAGAGTTCTAATAACTTGTTATTGATTTTGTCTATATAATCTGTTAATTTAATTCAAGATGTTATATGATGAAATTGCTAGGAGATTGGATAATTGACCTATTCTTAACTTGAAACATGAATTACAACGTTGACAAATCAATTCTGTCTAGCTATTCTGTCAATTCATATAGGGTAGACCTTGAATGCACAAAACTAACTCCAAACTTAACATTTATGAGTTAATTGGACCTCAAACATTAACCTAATTTAAATTAATTTATTTAAACATGAAATATGGATTTTGTCAAGCTCAAATGATGTCATAATTTCTATGTTACATAAAATGTTTATTATTTATCACAAGGTAATTCTTTTTATGCTTAAATTATTTTAGGAGCAACTATTAACATGGATAGAAGTTGGATGATGGAGTCTAAATATTCTGACAAGTATGTTTTAGGAGTATCACAATTCATGAATTTTGTACGTATCAAAATGGGAGAACAATGTAAAATTCGTTGTCCTTGTCGAGATTGCTTAAATGTGTTTAGTAGAAGTCAAGGTGAGGTAGAAGATCATTTACTTTTGAAAGGTATATCAGAGCGATACACCAACTGGATTTATCATGGTGAGCAATCTGAATTCAGGATGCCAACTTCTGGAAATTTGGCTAATGAGAGTAGTAGTTCTAGAGATGCAACGACAGTTAATGATGAAGTTTTGGATGGAGTGTATGATCTATTAGATGATGTTTTTCCTCGAGTGGATGAAGATGGTCTTAATGAGAGTACTAATTTAGGTGAGGAAGAAGCTGAAAAATTCAAAAAACTTTTGAATGAGGCGCAAAGTGGATTATTACCTGAATACACCAGCATGTCTAAGTTGTCATTTGTTGTAAAATTGTTGCATATAAAGGTTTACTGCCAAATGAGCAACAAGGCGGTAAATATGATATTGGGACTACTAAGGGAGGCTTTCCCTACTAGTACAATCCCTTCATCATATTATGAGGCAACAAGAACTTTGAGGGACCTAGGATTGAATTATATACCAATTCATGCATGCAAATATGATTGTGCTCTATTTTGGGGGGAGTTTAAAGATAGACAAAGTTGTCCTACATGTGGGACGCCAAGGTGGAAGGTTGTTGAGAAGCAAATTCCATGGAAAGTCTTGCGTTATTTTCCTGTGAAACCAAGACTCCAAAGATTGTTTATGTCTAAGAAAACAGCGGAGGATATGCGGTGGCATGAAGAAAAGCGTGTTGATGATGATACTCTAAGACACCCAGCAGATGGGGATGCTTGGAAAGAATTTAACAAGGTGAATGATTGGTTTGCACGTGATCCACGAAATGTTAGACTTGGCTTAGCAACTGATGGCTTTAACCCTTTTGGGATCATGAGCTCTACCTATAGCGTGTGGCCCGTTGTGGTTATGCCTTACAATCTCCCCCCTTGGAAATCTATGAAGGAGGCTTTCATGATGATGTCATTACTTATTCCCGGACGAAACTCTCCAGGAAAAGATATTGACGTCTATTTGAGACCATTGATAGATGAGTTGAAAGATCTATGGGAAAGTGGGGCTTGGACTTATGATGCTTACAAAAAAGAATATTTTCAAATGCATGCTGCAGTTCTATGGACTATAAATGACTTTCCGGCATATGGAGATTTATCAGGTTGGAGTACTAAAGGATATTTGGCATGTCCTATTTGTAACGTGGATGCTCCTTCACGAAAGTTAAGAAATAAAATATGTTATATGTATCACCGCCGTTATTTGGCTCCTGACCATGTTTGGCGAAAAAGCAAAGTGTTTGATGGTAAGGTAGAAAATAGGCCAAAGCCTAAGGAGTTATCTGGGAGTGAGTTGTTACTACAGTTAGAGGCTGTGAAAGATATTGGTTTTGGAAAGCATCCAAACAATAGGAAGAGAAAGCGTACCCCTGATGAATTGAATTGGACTAAAAAGAGCATTTTCTTTGAGTTGCCTTATTGGCAAACATTGAAGTTAAGACACAATCTTGATGTCATGCACATTGAGAAAAACATTTGTGATAATGTTTTAGGAACATTATTGAACATTGAAGGAAAGACAAAGGATACAGTGAATGCGAGGTTAGATTTAGAGGATATGAAAATAAAAAAAGAACTGCACTTGAAAAAACTCTCAGATGGCTCTTACTTGATGCCTTATGCATGTTACACTTTATCAAAGGAGGAAAAGAGGGAATTTTGTGAAATTTTAAACTCAGTGAAGTTTCCAGATGGATATGCATCTAACATCTCACGATGTGCTAATGTAATTGATGGTAAGATATCGGGATTGAAGACTCATGACTGCCATATCGTTTTACAGAGAATACTTTCGGTTGCTATTAGGAAGTTTGTACCAAAAGATGTTTTTGGAGCATTGGATGACTTGGGCAATTTCTTTTTAAGATTATGTTGCAAGACATTGAAGAAGAAGGACGTGGAGGATTTAAAAGTAGATATTGTTGTTATTTTATGTAAATTGGAGAAAATTTTTCCTCCAGCTTTTTTTGATGTGATGGTACATTTGGCTGTACACTTGCCACATGAGGTCATGCTTGGAGGACCTGTGCATTATCGCTGGATGTATCCCATTGAAAGGTTATGTATTCTTTTACTAATTTAAATTTCGAAATGTTCAATCGAAGTAAGTTTAACTAAAAAAGTTTTATTTTTTTACTAATAGGTTTTTAGGTAAACTCAAGAAATATACAAGAAATAAAGCTCGTCCAGAAGGAAGTATAGCAGAGACATATACTGCTAGTGAATGCTTAACATTCTGTTCTATGTACCTCTCTGGGATAGAGACTAAATTTAATCGAGAAGATAGAAACTATGATGGAGACAATGAAGTGGATGAGAAAGGGTTAGTTGTTTTTTCAAAGAGTGTTCGCCCCTTTGGAGTATCAAAATATGATGTCTTGTCACAAGAAGAGTTCGAAATGATTCAATGGTATATATTGAACAATTGTGATGAAGTCGAGCCATATTTAGAGTAAGTCTTTTGATTTTAATAATAAATTATCGAAGTAAGTTATTTTCCTTAACTAAGCTAACTTTTATTTTATTTATTTTTTTATGTTATAGAAAACATAAAACAGAGCTTGGGTTGCAGAATAGTTTATCAATTGAAGAAAGACATAAGGAGCAGTTTCCCTTATGGTTTAAGAGACAAGTAAGTAAATGTTTCAAAATCAATGTTGCTAAACATTGTGAAATCAATGATACTATACATGTTAAAATCATTATTTTTGATTTCTTTTTTCCTTAAATGATAGGTTTCATTGTTGCGAGATCAAGATTCACAAGAAATTTCTGATGAGTTACTTTCTTTAGCTTATGGTCCTGATAAACGTGTACGAAGGTACACAGGTTGCATAGTTAATGGGGTTAGGTTCCACACGAAAGAGCGTGATTTTCATTTGAAAACTCAAAATAGTGGTGTGGTGGTTGAAGGCAATCATGAAGATGAGCAAATTGACTTTTACGGTCTTGTAAAAGACATTATTCAGCTAAATTACATAAAAGATTGTCAAGTTATTTTGTTTAGGTGCGAGTGGTTTGACCTTGATAGTAAGAGGAAAAGAATTCATAAGGATGGTCATTTACTAAGTATCAAAGTTGACAAATATTGGTACATGAACGACACGTTTATTTTATCAATTCAAGCAAATCAAGTTTTTTACTTGAATGACACCAAGTTGGGGAAAGATTGGTGGGTGGTACAAAAGTTTCATTATAGGAATTTATATAATGTTCCAGATATGCAACATGTGGAAAGTAGTGAAATGTTTGATGTGGATGAAGATCAAATAGATCAAGAGGTTGAAATGTTTGAAAGTGAACGAACTATGCAAAACGAAGAAAATGATGGACCACTACATAGGGATGATATTGCTGCAGCTGTCATTGCTCCTGAGGTTGTGAAAAATACTCAAGCAATAGTTGATGATGCTTACATGGAGGAATCCGAACAAGATTATCAGGAAGGGACTGAAGATGACATAGAAAAGGAGGAAAATGTTTATGATGAATATGATAGTGATATAGATCCTAAGTTCTAAATATTTTTGTTATTGTCATGAGAACTTAATTAATTGTTTAAGTTTGGTTGTTATGGAGTAATTTTGTTTATAATAATAGTTGTTTTATATTATCTTTGATTGTTTCCATTGTAAATATTTTTGTATCATGTTTCCAACTTGGTTTAAAATCTTTGACTCATTGAGGTAATTGTCCTTTTAATGTTTTTTCATTCCTTTTTTGTTTGATTTTTCTAAAGAATATATAATCATATACAATTTCTTTGTCTATACTGCAGGATGGCACCGGGAAAAAGAGGGAAAAAAAGAAACATTTCAGAAGAATTAGTCCAATCAATTGTGCAACCTTCACCTGTATTGCAACAAAATGATCCAGTGGAATCATTAGAGCAAGTTCGTTCTGCTAATGACTTGATGCAATCACCACAACAAGCTAATCAAGATTCACCCATTCAAAATGCTGGTATGTAGTATATTTAGAATATAAGATTTGCATTCCTAGTAACAATATAAATTGTTTGGTATGATCTTGAATGTGAGAAAAACAAGTTTGCTACAAACTGGTATAAATACTGCTGAAAATTGCTTGCTGTTTGAAACCTGAAAAATAATCCATGAACTCTTCTTTTTGTCTATTTTAAGTGCATGGCATGGGCTGATTATCCAATTGGTAGTCATGTAATTGAAATAATAAATATTCTTCTGTTAAATTCCAAATGACATTGAACATATGATTAGAGTTCTTTTTGATTCAAGTTGTTGATCATTAAAGTTAAGGCATTACATAATACAAGTAATACAAAAATATGCATTGTCTTGTGCTTTACCACTTGAGCCGTGAGGCTTTACCCATAGTTTTCTATATATCTTTTTTTTTTGTGACAATACTGTTGGCATAATGTGAATCGCAGAAAGCTTAAAAGTAAGACAGATTAATACATGCATCCACTACTGATTCTATTAAATCCATCACAACAATCAAATTTGTTTCCAGTAACATATTTACAGTAACCTTTTGGAAAAAAACATTAAAGAAACAGAAAGTTTCATTGAAGTCAATCTAAGACACAGCACCAAAACATTCAACTCCACATAGATGTCTTGTAGCAAAGATGCTATTCTATTCTGATCTGTAGCTTGTAGGTGATTTTTTTCTTTTTTAAATTTAATGTGAATAAAAAAAATAAAACCAATAGTGACAGCATTTAATCATTTGTAGCAAACCTTAAATTATGTATATGCAGAGAGCTGCACTGCACAACGCAACATTTTGGTGATGAAAAGTTTGTGTTGTTGAGCTGTGTGTGTTTTGGTGATGAAAACTCTCTTGCTGTTGTTTCCCTTTCACTGCAGGCTGTACTAGGTGCTTTTTAGTATTTTTTGTTTTGTCTTCGTTTTTACCCTTTGTGATTTTGGCTTTTCATTTTTATTATTGTTTAGTTTTTACTTGAGTTGTCTTTAGAGTTTGCAACGTCATCGCACTTCCATTCAGTTTATATATAGTTTATATATTTAGAGCTGTTAACTAATTATATTTAAAAAATAGATAGGAACACGCAATTATTGTGTTTAATATATAGTTTATAAGATATAAGACACAAACCTTATCCCAAAAATGGACAAGATCAGCATCACGCTGGTTAACAGCTTTTGTAGGTGGCAGCAAGGAGTTCTCGTCAACAAATGTGAAGTCATCATTTTCAGGATTTGTACCCAAGTATGCGAAGAGATTGTCCTTGCTAAGACCTATATCACCATATTGCATGACATGGGAGCCATATGCAGAATTGCCATTGATAGTCCTCCTTTTCACCTACAAAAGCCATGAAATGAAATTGGATAATAGATTTCAACAGCAAAACTAGAAGGCTTCTTAAATACTTATATAGTACCGAATAAATGACTCATTGACACTTATATTTGATGTCAAAAGAATTTAGGCCTCCCATTTTCTGGATATAATTTCATATTTCTTATATCTAAACAGTAATAAACAACTACAGGCAAATTGAAATTGAATTTTTTTTTTTGCAAGAAAAGAAAAGAAAGAGTTCATGCCAAAACACTGTTAAAAACCTTACAAGTTCATATTGCTGATGCAAAGTCTCTGTCTGCAAATTATGTATTTCACTGCTCAACAGAAACATAATGTTAAAATTCACACCAATATATGAATTAAACAAAAAATAAAACATAAGCTGATTCCTTCATCTATGGTTCATGTTAGCAAGAAGCTGTTAATTTTTGAACTACATTAGGAGACACTATGCTTCAAGCGACCTGCTAAGTTGAGAATTTGGTCAGAATATGGTGTTTGTTTGTAATTTGTATGCCATGTAATTTGACAATATACTTCTAGAGTGCTTGAATTGTCATATTCTTATTATGTCGATGTGGATTTTGTATTCACTTGCCATTCATGGTCTCATGTATCATTCATTCTACCATATGTTTGTTTCCAACACATTTTGTATTTTAAACCTGAAACAATTTAGATGAACTTGGTTTTATGTCATGCTTCTCGGAGGTTTCTTTGAAATCAAAGTAATGTTATTGGGAGCAGGATTTGCTCAAACCTGTTTGCCGAAGCATGTTTTATAAACATCTTTTTCCATTCTTTGGAGACTTTTTTTTTTCAAACTGGAGTTGGTGAGGATGCCATAGGGTATCCTTTTGTGTGTTTACTATTCAATTACAGTCGTTGATGTGCACTTGATAAGGCATGCTGTTTGAATGCTGGTAATTGTTTTTGGTAATGAAGTTTCTTGGTGTTTACTTAGATGAATTTCTAGACTGATTTTGGTCGTACTTATCGTGCACGAACTGCGGTTGGGATTAAACTGGAATAAGCTGAGAATTTATCAATAAATTGTGCAGTGTACAGTCTTGGTTTCAATAAATTCTGTAGTCATCCAAATGCATCTTGTTGAGAATGCGCTTTTTTCAATCTATAATGTTCAATATGCATCATTAGACACATGTAAATGGAAATAAAGTGAAAGTAAGAGGACTGTAAATGGAAATAACACCTTGCAGCAACGTATGTGTACTGGGTTGCTTGGGTTGCTGAATATCAGATTTTTTGCTTTTAAAGGATTAACATTGTTGGATTTGTGTGTTGCAACCATGGATTTAATGTAGGTTTTGCTTCTTCTTTTCTCTTTCTCACTATTTATTTCATCCATTATTTATTTCTCTCTTTCCTGCAATTTCCCAGCTCTTTATTTATGTTTTTAAATCTACAATTGTTTTGCATACCATTAATAGTTTTTTTATAGCTGTAGATTCTATCCCCTCTACAAGGGTACGAGGCCCAACTCGAGGGATTGGATTAGAAAAATTCATCAAAGGAAAAAAATAAGATGGTAATAGATATACCACCAAATAAAGGTAGACCTATTTGTGAAGTTCAATCAGCTAAATTATCTTCTGAAATTGGAATCATTACTCGACAATTCATGCCGGTCCCAACAAAATGGAGAGATATGAAGAATACAGACAAGTTGCATGCCTTTGAGAGACTTAATGTAAGTGTAAAAAATTTATTACATATATTCAATGTTGATTATTTTTCTATTTATGTTTTAAATGTAGCAATTAATTTGATTCTTTTTTCTTTTAGACAAAGTTTGAGATGAAATTGGATGATGAAGCTGTTAAAAAATCTGTCTTGTCAATTTTGTCCAAATTGGCAAGAAATGAACGATATAAGCTACACTTGCATTATAAAAAGTTTCCAAACCCTGAAGTGGCACGCCAAAATAATCCTCCAAAGTATAACTTGTCTCAAGAAAATTGGGAAAAACTTTGTGATTTGTTTAGTGATCCTGCATACAAGGTTTGTTTCTTATTCGCATAAGTGTTGTACTTGTAGGATTTATTTTTCCTATATATCACATAATATTTATATGTCATGACTATTTTTTATATTTTATTTTGCATTCTTATGTAAATGAAGAGGAGGTGTGAGACAAATGCTAAAAGTCGGAGCAAAGTCAAGTTGACTCATAACCAAGGATCGAGGGCCTTTGTAGCTAGTCGTTACTCCATGGTAAATTTTTATATTCTAAAAGTTCTTAAACATTCTAGATTTTTTTTTATTTTATTACCTTTATTTTTAAAAAAATTTATGGTATTTATGTAGCGCAATGATGACCAAGAACCTAATAGGATGGAATTTTTTAAAGCGACTCATTATTCTGAGGAAAAAGGATGGTCAACACCAGAGGCTCAAGCAGCTTATGTAAGAATTTTGAAATTAAGAATTGTAATTTTATTTTTGTTTTAGTATGATTCTTTTAGTTAATATTATTTTTCTTAATTGTTAGGAGAAAATGGTGGAGTTAGAATCAACTCCTACTGAGGAAGGAATAGAACCTAAGACCATTGATGCTATAATGGATGAGGTCCTTGGTACTCGATCTGGATACATCAAGGGACTTGGTTATGGACCTAAGCCAACTAAGAACAGCTCAAAAGAAAATGCTTCAGAGTTGAAAGAAACTCTCAAAAAAACACAAGATGAACTTGAAGACTATAAATCAAAATTTGGACATTTTGAAAGTCAAATTGAAGCAATGAAAACTGCTTTGATAGCTGCTGGAATTCAAGTCCCTATCCCCCAATCTTCAGGTATTTCTTTTCCTTCTCACAATTTTTTATCATGAAGCACACTGAATGCCATTGTATAAATCTAGGGATTTAGATTTAAGACATGATTTGACCATTTGGCATTATTACATAGTAAAAGAATGTGCTTTGTTTAAATTTGATATTAACTTCAACAATATGATAAACACATGATCTTGAAAGTAAGAAAAGCAAGTTTGCTACAAACTATTTGGCATATAAACTGTTTGCTATATTTTCTTTTAGTTTGTTATAGGCAATTAAACTATTGCATTGGAACTTGAGCTTATTACGCTACATTGTTTGTTGTATTTACATTGTTGTATTACAATTACTACTACAAATTGCTTGCTGTAATATACCTACGAACTCGAGCTTGCTTGCCGCATTACATTGGTTGTTGTATTTACAATTGTTGTATTACAGTTATTGTTGCAAATTGCTTGGAGTATTACACCTGGGAACTTGAGGTTGTTTGTTATATTTAATTGTTTGTAGTATTTACAATTGTTGTATTAAAATCGTTGCAATAAATTACTTGTCGTACTATACTTTGGAATTTGAGCTTGCTTATTGCATAATATTGGTTGCTAGATTTACAATTGTTGTATTACAATTACTACTATAAATTGTTTGTTGTATTACTCCTTGGAACATGAGCTTGCTTGTTATGTTACATTAGTTTTTGTATTTACAAAATTCATAATGGAAATATGTGTAGCGCTTTTAATTGTTATCCTTTTGACAAAGTCTTGTGATAAGTCATAGATTATTGTTATTATTCTCTTTTAATAATAATTTATTATTTTTCTTATCAAATTATGTAATATCTTGTATTGATAGTTTGTTAATAATTGTTTATCGTAGTTTCAAGTGACACAAATTCACAATCAATGCAATCACCCTTGACACAGGAATTGGATTGAGAGCTACAATTCAAGTTTGTTCTGTTATTTCCTAGATTTGGTATATTTCGTTCCAAACTTTCAAACTTATTAGGTATTTTTTATGGTTATTTAAATTTCTGAATATTGGACAATTTGGATTGTATTAGTTTTACTTTATTTTAAACAATTTTATTTCTATGTGATTTATATTGACTTTATTGAATGTATTAATTGCATTTGAGAACCAATACAAATGTTTAAATAGTTATTTATTTTCTATATTATTTAAGCGAGATCTTGTATGAATACTACTATTTTTATTTAATTATTTGAGAAAAATATAAATATTATTTATAATTAAAGAAATGTGACGTGTAATATTGTGACATTAAATATTTCAATCACTATTATAAAATCAAAATATCGTGATATTTGAGATTTTATTATGAAGATATTTTACTAGTATTGGTGACGTTAATTTTTGTTATTTATCACGTGACGATTTTATGTTTCATCACCTAAAATTAAAGTTTTAACTATATTTAGTGGAATTTGAGACATTATTATAATATCATAGGTGAAGATAATTTATGTCACTAATAGCGTGATCATTTTATATTACGTCGCCTAAAATAAAATTTATATATATTTTAGTGACATTTTGGCATTTTTTTATGACATTACCATAATATTATAAATGACGAAAATTAATGTCACCTATAATGTGACAAATTGATTTGTTGTCACAAAAATCATAAAATTTTATTTATTTTTAGTGACGTTTAAGAGATTTTATGACGTTATCCTATTACCATAAGTGACGCAAATTTATGTCACTTATAGTGTGACGAATTCATATTTTCGTCATACAAAACCTAAAATTTCAACTATTTTTAGTGACGTTAAGGAGTTTTTTATGACGTTATCGTACTACTATAGGTGACGAAATTGTATGTCACCTATAGTGTGACGATATGATATTTCGTCACTAATATATAAAATTTTATCACCTTTTTTGTGACGATATTAATATTTAATGACGAATTTTTGTACTAATTTATGACGTAATAAAACGTCACAAAAGAGTAACCATTAGGTGATGCTTTATGTTAGCGCCACGTTAGAGTCATGCATCAGTGATGAAATTATAGGTTTGTCACGTTTGACCTTTAGCGACGGTGCAAAGGTGACGTTTGTCGTGACGATTAAATTTACATCACTAAAAGCTATTAGTGACGAAAAATTAATATTTCATGACATTATTTCATGCGTCATAAAATGCCAAATTTGTTGTAGTGATACCTACACTAAAACTATATTAGACATGAAAATATATACAATATATATATATATATATGGATATGTGTAAGTATATATATATTATAATTAAGACTTGAAGTATAGATATATATATATATATATATATATATTATTTGTAGAGAATATAATAAAATAAATAAATTACATGTGAATGTATGTGGGTGTGTGTGTATATATATATATATATATATTACTTAAGAACAATTATACATTATGTGAATTAAAGATATTTCAAACAAGAATAGAAAAAAAAAATTAAAACATAAACAAAATATAAAATAATTAAAATAAGAGTTAGGGGAGTTTGATAGGACTTTCTCCCATCAAACTCCACTAGCAATTCTTGGCAAAACACATAAAGTTTCTCAAGGAAGCTTTGAAAAGTAAAAAGAAAAGAAAAAAAGTTAAGGGAGAGTGAGGCGGACGGGAAGAGAGGCTGAAAGTGAGCATTGCGGTGAAGAGAACCAAAAACAAAAAAAAAGAAAGGAAAGGTGAAGGCCGAAAGGAAAAGGAAAGAAGAGAAGAGAAAGAAGAGGAGGAAGTGTACAACTGCTGCCTCCATCGTCAACAGTCATCGGAAAGGAAGGAAGAGCTGCTGGAAAATTTGGGTAAATGAGATATTCTTCTAACCTTACAATGTTTATTTATTAAGTATGAAAATGAAATTATGATAAATTGAATCAAATGGGCTCTCTATAGATGAAGGATTTATTTAATTCCAACTTGATGTTCAATCTGGAATCTATGTTTTGTTTTGGGTTACAGTTAAAACATTCAGTTTAATTTTTATACAAGGAGAAAATTTCTGGAAAACTTATGGTGGATAGCCTTTTAAGTTAGGAGAAAGTCAGTTTTGGAATTTCATGATCCGGATTTCTATAACTTGAGATATGTACAAATGAGTACAGGGTACTCTGTCAAAAAAACGTGAATTCCAGTCTTAACTTTGAAAAATTGTAGAAAATAGCCTAAATTGAGTTAGGTTTCAAGCCTTACATTTTCAGAAAGTTCGTGGAGTTAGGATTATTATGGTTTTAAGTTTGCACCAATTGCATATGCTGATAATTAAATATAGAGTATTTTGTGCAAGTAGGTCAGTGTAACACTGTGCCTGAATACTGCTGGAAGATAGTGCAAATTTGGAAAATTGCTAATGTTGATCTAGGAAGAATTAAATCATGAACCTTACATTTCTAGATAGGGAAATGAGTTAGCTTTCATCTAGTTTTGGAATTTATGGATTTGGAATTATGTAGATTAAGCTATGTACATATGAATGCAGGATACTCACTGCAAGGTACAAACAGCCTAGTGTCAACTTCAAAAAATTCCTAGAAAATAATTCAGATGGAGTTTGATTGTAAACTTTACATTTTCAGAAAGGTAAATGAGTCAGGATTGATATGGTTTTGGGTTTGTACAAATTACATATCCCTATAATTAGTAATATAAATTTTAATGAACAGAGGTCAGGAAACTATCCTACCGAATGTGCCAGATTTGGACCAAAGTTTGGAAAATTATTGGAAATGGCACAAGATGAATTAAGAAGTAAGCCCTATACTTCCGAATAGCGAACTGAGTTAGAAGTAATGTAAAATTTACGGCTTGATGATTAGATTCTGAAATTTTTACAAAAAGCTAACAAGGATGCTTTAAAGGGTTTTCAAGGTAAAGTAAGGTTTTGTTTAAAGTCTAAGTACATATATATATATATGTCTAAATGCATATGCTCATGCATAATGTATATTTGTACGAAGAAAGAAAAAATGGGATGAGCATAGATAAACAAATATATATCTATAATATATATATACTGGAATATAGATATAGATATAAACACAAAGATGCTTAAAACATATATATATGTATATAAGGACTCGTACCATGGGTACGTTGCAATTGACGATAAAGAGGTAGCTTTAGATTAATAGTTACTCGAAATTAATAGCGTTTAAGGTCCTTATTTTAAGTACGTGATTAAGCACGATGATGTAAACTTATCGAAATGTTAATGGATTATGTGTAGCGAAGCGGAACGGTGTAGAGGTTTGAGTACAGACTCGGAAGCGCAAGGAGGATAATTACTAAGCCTCGAGGTAAGTGGGTTAAGTAAGCCCTACTAGTGTCATCTCATAAGAGATGAAAGAAATCTTATTAAATATTTGTTTAAATTCATATCAAGCTTGGTGGAACATTACGGATAAGACTAATAGAGTATGGTAAGATATAAATTGTACATGATGTGATTGTGAATAATACTTGCTTGCAGAGAAATCTTAGTTGTGACTTGCATGCTATGTGTTATAGTTTATTTATGTTTATTGAGCATGTTAATGTATTATGATACCTTGAGAATGAATACTTGAAATAATATGCAGTATATATGCTACTTACAATGTTGAATTCATGGACCTCAATTAGTACCTAGTCGTGTTTGTCGAAAACTAGGAAAGAGGCCAACCTAAGTAAAGACTCGACCTTTTGTACTATGTGAGCCACCTCTAGATAACTCAAAGTAACTACGTGCTACCAGCTTTCTTCATGAACTGTGGGAGCCAACTCTAGAGTCCTTTGAGAGCTAAGTGCTACACGAGTTCCAATGAACCATTAGAAAGAATGTGCTATAGAGGCTAATCCGAGTAAAACTAAATCTTTTGTACCGTGTGAGCCACCTCTAGAGATGTCACGACCCGTGAACACATTTTTACCCTTCTTATACACAACTTAACCGGTTGGGCTGTCTGCGATACTTCACTTGTACTGACTGTTAATAAATTTTACATAATATTGTTTATATTATACACATCCCCTATCGTAACAAATCAGATAAGTAGTACTGTTGACGTGTCTAAATACAGAGAATAAATAATCATACCTCAAATAATCAGTCGGTCTGACACATTGTTCTTCGTGTACAGCCAGGATCCACAATCCACTGATCTCACATTCATCAAAACCTGAGATGTTGAAAATTAAGGGGTGAGCAAAACCACGGCTCAGTAAGAGAATTATATGCCTCACTTGATACTCAGCTTCCTATATGCTGAAAATCTTTTTCATTTTTCCTATGGGCTCTAGGCTCGCATGTAGGGAAGATACTACAGTCGGCTAGGAATCCGAATGGAGTAAGGTAGGTATTTTAGAATACCATACTTGTTACGGAACCTAGAAGCAACTGTAGAGAAAAATTTTTCTTTTTGTTATGAATTAATAAATCCTTTTCAATCTTTCATAATCTTTTTCATATTCTTTTCATATATATATGCTTCTACGAAATAGAGTATTTAAATAAAATAATTAATATTCGTATCATACATGCTTGAGTTATTGTAAATTAGCATGTATGGGTTATACTAAGGTTTATTACCATTTCGTAAGTGCACACATGTCATAACTACTCATACTTACTTTTCATCCTTAGTTACACAAGGCATCGTTCTTATTAAAAGAATAATTATGTGTGGAAACACAAACATTCAAGTAGTACATGTTCGATGGCATATATAGACATAACTCAATAATCAAAAGAAACGAACATTCAAGTAGCACATGTTCAAATGACATATATAGACATAACTCAATAATCGAAAGAAACAAACATTCAAGTAGCACATATTCACATGGCATATATAGACATAACTCAATAATCGAAAGAAACAAACATTCAAGTAGCACATGTTCAAATGGCATATATAGACATCATCCAATAACCATATACATCATGTGTCATATACCTAAGATCTATTTAATCCTTCGATTTTTGTCGCATTCACGAATCACAATCACTTACTTATCGTCACAATATCCTACGATTTCTCATACTAACATCGGAACACGTGTAGCACTTAGTTCCCGAAGGACTCTAGAGGTGGCTCCCACGGTTCAATCATCGAGTCTCTGCTCGGTATGGCCTGTACTGAAATATCGGAACACGTGTAGCACTTAGTTCCCGAAGGACTCTAGAGGTGGCTCCCACGGTTCAATCATCGAGTCTCTGCTCGGTATGGCCTGTACTGAAACATCGGAACACGTGTAGCACTTAGTTCCCGAAGGACTCTAGAGGTGGCTCCCACGGTTCAATCATCGAGTCTCTGCTCGGTATGGCCTGTACTGAAATATCGGAACACGTGTAGCACTTAGTTCCCGAAGGACTCTAGAGGTGGCTCCCACTGTTCAATCATCGAGTCTCTGCTCGGTATGGCCTGTACTGAAATATCGGAACACGTGTAGCACTTAGTTCCCGAAGGACTCTAGAGGTGGCTCCCACGGTTCAATCATCGAGTCTCTGCTCGGTATGGCCTTTTCCGTTTGACATATTCCATGTCATGTAAAATATTTCCCTTTTTAACATGTCACCTATCATTTATGGATTTTAATATAGACGTTAATCTTGTCGTACTATAAACCCTGGAGGGTAAAGGACTAAACCGGTCAAATCTATGACCATAATCTATATTGTCCTCGGTGGATCACGGATCAGGTGTCGACCGGGACTAAACATGTCACATATCATGTATCAGCATGATAAGAATACCAACCAGTCTCAAAACCGTATTTTTCATCGGAAAATACACCTTTATGGAATTTATATAATTATATAATTCCATGATATAAAACCGTAAGGGTTATAATCCTTTAGTGAATATTGATAAAAATATCCATAAAATATTTACTATATTTCACTTCATCTTTCGTCTCGTAATTCGTGTAATTTATCTATTTCGAGAATTTTCGGTGATTTCATTATCACCATTCTCGAATACATGAATATTCTAAAGTTCCATCTCATTATATTCATATTTTATGAAATTTAGAAATTTGCTCATGTCTCGTGATTTACTATCGAAATTCAGAAATAAATCATTTAATATGATTTTATAAAGTTTTTCTAAAATTTTCGGCAGCATAACGGCTGCCGATTCACTAACCTCCTGCACGGAAAATACAGTTTAAAATCTTTCAGCCAGTACTTCTTCTCAAATTATTTTCAGCAATTCATGCATCATAATAATTTTCATAAAATAATTGCATGAAATATTTTAAATTAAATTATGCAGACTGAGTATCCTTACAGTGCTGCACATGCATCCCTTACCTTTTTCCGGGTCGGCGACTTCCGCTTATCGATCGCGCCCGCGCTCCATTTCTCCCGATTCCTTATCTCGATTGCTGAAAATAATTTCTGGAATTAAAATTCTAATTTTTAGAATTTTTCATAATTTATTTAATTTTTTCTGAAATTAAATTCTCGGGAAATTTCTTACCGAATTTGTAAAATCCCGGGTTGTCGAATTTCCGGGAATTTTCCGAATTCCCGAAATTCTCCTTTTTCCTCTTTTTCTTCCTTTTTCTTCCTTTTTCCTCTTTTTCTTTTCTTTTTCTTTCTTTTCTTTTTCTTTTTCTTTTTTTTTTTCCTTTTTCTTTTCTTTTTCTTTTTCTCCTTTCTCTGGCCGGACCGGTTCAGACCGGTTTGTGCCTCATCCCGCCGGTTCGGCCGGTTCGACCGCCGGCGATCCTCCTTTCCGCCGGTTCACGCCTCCCACAGTTGGCCGACGTTGCGAGGATGCCGGATCTGGCCTCCGTTTCACCCCATCACCGGCGACGGCGCCGGATCTGAGTCCGTGGGTTTCGGCCTCTTTCTCCTCCGTTTCTTCCTTCCTCCGCCGTTTCCTTCACCGCCGGTGGTCTCCTTCACCTTTGTTGGTCCTTGCCGGTGGCGTTGGTGGCGGTGGCGGTGCCCGGATCGGCCGGCACCGCCGATCTCCCTTCTTTTTTTTCTTCCCGATCTTTCCGTCGGATTTCTGTTTCGATTTCTCTTTTCCGTTCTGTTTTGGGCCGTTGCCGGTGACCCTCGTCCTTCCTCGTCGACCGGCGACGCCCCCTCTCCTCTTTTCCTTCGCCGGCAGTGGCGGCTCCACCGCCGATGGTTGCGGCTGGGAGGGTCGGGATTCCTTCCCCCGATCCTCCCTTCTGTTTTCTTTCCCTATTTGGTTTATTTACCCTTTCTATATTTAGTATATGTTTTACTATATACTATATACTATATACTATATCATATAATTTATACACATAATATTTACCATATATTACACATATAATATTATTTCATATATATTGTAATATATATATTATATATAGATTATATATATTGTAGATTACAAAATATATATATATCTAATATATATATATATATTTATATTTATATTTATATACTTTAGAATAAATAACATTTATATATATAGAATTATATAAATGTTATAATACAATATATATATATATACCTATAAACTTTAATATAAAATAACATTTACTTTTCTTATATATTCATATACTTTTATTTAAAATAATAATATATATATATTTCATATATATATATATATGTATATCTGTACATATATATTTATAATTATATAAATGCATTTTATAATATACACATGTATTTGTTTGAGACAAAATAGTATATATTTCATTTTATAATATATACTAATATTCATATACATACATATGTATTTATATAAAAACATGTGTAAATATATTTGTATAATTTAATTATATAAATATATAATATACGCATTTTTATTTTATTAATTTTGGATTTCCATTAATCCAATTTAAATTCCTCCTTTTCTTATTTTCAATAACTCCGACTTTATTATTATTATTATTTTTATTTTTTTTTATTTTCATTTAATTTCCTCACTTTTCTTAATTTCGGGAATTTCAACTATATTCCCGTCTCGTAAATAAATTTTATTTATTTACTTTAATTTATTTATTTCCTCTTATCTATTTTCTTTAATATTTATTTTCAATATTTATTATTTCCAATAATTGAAAAATTTACGGTTATCACATCCTTCCCACCTTAAGAAATTCGATCCTCCGAATTTAACTTAAGTCCAAAGGTGGTACATGCCGTATACTTATGGCTTCTGACCTCTAGTTCATCCTCCAAGTAATACTGCCAGTACACTTTCAACATCAAGAGTGCTTTAGACCACTACATGCTGTCTTTCATCGTATATGTCTATACTCCCGTAAGTTCTTTTCTCGAATCGGGAGTTATTCCCTTTTATTCTTTTCATATAAGAGTCCATATTCAATCTTTTTCATATTACAGCTGATCTATGCTGTTTATCATCCATTCTTCTCACTTAGTGCCGAGTCGACAAAATATGGTACTATCATGTACTCATATAGATCAATTATATGTAAGTGTCCCAGTAGCTTTCACATCTCATGCACACGCTCTCTCAATAACATGGAGCGTTTACATCTCATGCTCATATATATAAATATATCAGTATGGAGCGGTGCTATCAATACACTTGGGATCTCAAAGCCTTTTGCTATCTCTTGTTAGCATATGGCAACACAGAGACTCCCATCACATGTAAGGCTCACTGGAAACTGTACATACGCATTCACACCGTTTAACACTTATACTTCGACTAAGGCACTAGAGAATCTAAAAGTCTGATAATGGAAAATGATTCTATTTAGATCATCAGTCTTTAATCACTTCCATATCATCATTTCTCTTTTGGATTTATTGTCCACAATATTCATTTTCACACTTATTCCATCAAGGCTACATATCATTGCAAATTTTACTGTTAATCATCTCTTACAGAAATAAATCATAAGACAATCATTTTCTCTCCATGTCTCTTTTCATGTAGTATGGTCATTACATCTCTTACTCTTATGGTATATTCAATATCATTTAAATTTTTGAATATACCTGAGAATATACTCTTTTCATAATTCTAGATTCTGTGATTGAATCCTCGAATTATCCATTTAAGCACCACATTATTTATACAATTCCACCATCTTTATCATTTCGAGGTGGTTATATGTACAAACATTTTACTGGCAGTAAACATATCAATTATCTTACTCCTTGGAGTATCATTACTTTCACTTATCAGTTCTGGCTTTGATTTTACATCTTGCCACAGTTATGTGATAACCAACACCCTTCGCTTTCAGTCTTAACTGCGGGAACTGTTTTATATTAATGTTCCCTTCTCGTCATGCAATTTATTTCCTTATCTCACTTTCATTTTCGTTTTCATATTTTTACTCTCATTCTCTTTTTTTTTTGTCGGTTTTCTCGATTGGTATGGTACTATACAGCTAAGATCTTTTAAAATCTCGCATACCATCTACTCTTTACACTTATCCATCTGCCGACTTTAATTTCTTTAATTAGATCTCGTCTATAGAGCAGCCAGTCTCATCACTCTTTTATAGGCTGGCAGTAGTATTTAGCTAGACTCATTACTTTCGTATCTCAATCATTATCTTTATATCATAGACAGGTTCACTGTCATCCTGTCGTCTTGAGATGTTATATCTCAAGAGGAGATACTATCTAGCCAAATTTCTTAGTTGTTAATCTTAGCACAATTCCACAGCCTTTAAGAGTTTAAGGATTATATCACAATGCTGCTCATGTTCCATTTATACTTTAGACTCTATCAGTACTTTAGCAATTTTCTCTTGTAAGGATGCCTCATTCTTTAGGCTTATCCACTTTACAAGGCAACTCATTACCCTTATAACTTCAATCGGAACTCGAAAAATTCACTTCGAGTTCAAATCATCATCTTATGGACACCAACCTTCAATCTTTTATCTAAGGACTCTTTATACAGCAGCTAGTCTTATTTACTCCTCACGTATCTCTAATCAGATCAATAAAGCGTCTATTTACACGTAGATTAATACTTGTTCTTCACCAGAACTTCATCAATGATAGAAATTTAATATATCCTTTTTGATTTGTCTACAACTCAACATCATTTGCATTTCTCTCATTTACACCTATACAGATAACTCCTTTATTCTCAATTTTTTTTTCATTATTAATATTTTCGTCATCTAAACCTCTACACGTGAATTTCATTATTCACACATTTTCCAGAGTTATTTTCTTACGCTTTTCAGATTCTTTCTATATCTTCCGATATAAGCTTAGAATTTAACTTCATATTTAAAATCAAATCAGTGTTATCTCGATTCCTCTAATTTATATAACTTTGGAAGTTTTATCGGAAATCAAATCTGATACTTTCTTTAATCGTACCCTTCTTATCATCTTGTGACCATCGTTCTTTAACTTTTTATCTGATTATGCCTTTTACAAGGATTGCTCTTATAAGCTCCTTATACATCTCCGATTAAATCATATTTAAGGCATCACTTCCATATAATATTTATTTGTTCTTCATAAGAATTTTAGTGTATAACCAAAAATTTTAATACATCATTTAATTCATCCTCAAATCATATCATTTGTATTTCCTTTCTTTACATCGATACTTGTGAATTTCATCATCCGTAATATTTTCCAAAAATTATTTTCTTAAGCTTGTCGGATTTCTTCTATATTCTTCGATACAAGCTTAAGAATAAATTTCATATCCACGATCGAATCAACATTACCCTGATTTTCTCAATCTATGTTACTTTGGAATTTATTGGAATTCTCAACCGACAGTCTCTTTAACCACACTTCTTTTATCATTTTGGACCTTCATCATTGTTTCCCATCATTTCACAGTGTAGTTTCAAGGCAGAGACATTCCATATTCAAATCATTTTGATACATACTCTACCTTGATTTCATTACATAGTCATACTTCACAGCGTTACGAATCTCATTCTGGTAAGCTGTATCAAGTACAATGGTTATCAACACACTTTACAGCTACTTGTTTCAATTCAGTTATTCACTTTAAAACCATTTCCATTTACTGAATTCAGGCTTAATTCCCTTGAGTATATTCTCCACGAGGTTTGAACCTTGGCACCCCTTACGTACCTAGTTCCTTACACTCGTGTTACCATTGAGATGCTTATAAGGGCCTCGCCCGTTCATATCGACCATCGACGAGCATCCCCTAGGCGATCCTTTCGCCTCAGGTTTATCCTTATTAGTGAGTCTGCGATGAGATAGTTCGCCTATATCTCACAACACATGATCCACTACGGGTCGCCCATCATTGGGTCGCCCATCACAGTTCTGTCTCAAGGGTCCTGAAGAACTTAGGTTAGCGGTCATCTTCTTTTTTATCACTTGACTGTTCTTATAATTATCCTCTAATTCACAGTACTCCAAACAGTACCTCATTCTGTAGCACATATTCCAAGATACGTCGGTTCTATGTACGATTATCTGTTTGATACCTCAAAGAAATGAAAACGTACAGAACCATAAGTAATCACACCAGTATGTATTTCATTATCTGTACTTTTCACCTCATCAGTCAATTCTTGTAATCATTTCACTCTTCACAGTATTTAACGATCCCGTTCAATACACTCTTAATTTTTCGACCCTTTCAGTCAATAACCGGGCCAAACATTTGATGACATTCCACTACACTCTTTGGATCGCATCATATAAGGCCCCGGCTCGTTCGCCGTCTGCCTATACACGTTTTATTGTGATGCCTCGGATTTGCCGGTCTCAAGCCGGAGGGGCCCGAGCCGCACCACTCATCCGTGCTGTCCGCTCTGGGTTCTAGAGGTGGCCCCCGTCACACAGACGTGGCACTTAGTCCCTCACGGATTGTTTTATTGTGAAGCCCAGGATTTACCACTATGGCCCAAAGTCCACTCGTGGGGGAGCCCTGGCCGCCTCACTCAACCATACTGTTATCCCCTATGGCCCACAGTCCACTCGGGGTTTTTCTTTCGCGTCCGTAATCTAAGTGTTAGTGGAATCAGTAATAGGGATCGTTAGATTCATATGACATCTTCTATGCCATTAATAATTCCATTACTATCAATGGATTCCAATTCAGCTCGGTTTTATCACTATTCCGACATCGCCCAATATAGGGGCATTTTCGTCATTTCGACATTTATTTCTGTCTCCTCAATATACATTCAAATCAATGAACTGATCATCTATGTGTTGATAGTATCCTTTCTGATACTTATAACAGCAAGTTAGATCTCATTCGATTTTCGACAGAGAAGTTCACTAAAATCCACAATGGGATTAATTTACTTGTAATTCAGCTTTATATCATTAATTTCTCTGTCAAATCGATCAATTCCAACTTCTGGTGATCTATTTTGACTCCCAGTAAAATTTTGGGGGTAGGGGTATTTTGGTCATTTTTGGCTAAAATTTTTTTTCTCTTCAAATTACCCTCAATCGGTGATCTTAAAGTCTATTTAATGATGATATTTTATTCCCCTATTTTATACCATCACTTTCAGGTCTCAGTTCGGTTCGGACAGAAAAGTACTGGTGGGGCCCTCACCGAGTCCATTTCTGTTCCTTACCGAACAGGCCTTCATATAGATTTGAAGGATCACAAATTTTTCGGTAATTTCTGAGCCTATTTTCTTTTTTAACATTCTCAGTTTATACTTTCTCACTCCCTTTAAATCATTTTACCCCATTTACAATCATTTATTTTCTCTATGTATTCAGACGACACAGTACTACAGGGGATGTTTAACTCTTTTCTTTCCAAAGTATCCACAGACATCAGGCCAACCAATGCTCTGATACCATTAAATCTGTCACGACCCGTGACCACATTTTTACCCTTCTTATACACAACTTAACCGGTTGGGCTGTCTGCGATACTTCACTTGTACTGACTGTTAATAAATTTTACATAATATTGTTTATATTATACACATCCCCTATCGTAACAAATCAGATAAGTAGTACTGTTGACGTGTCTAAATACAGAGAATAAATAATCATACCTCAAATAATCAGTCGGTCTGACACATTGTTCTTCGTGTACAGCCAGGATCCACAATCCACTGATCTCACATTCATCAAAACCTGAGATGTTGAAAATTAAGGGGTGAGCAAAACCACGGCTCAGTAAGAGAATTATATGCCTCACTTGATACTCAGCTTCCTATATGCTGAAAATCTTTTTCATTTTTCCTATGGGCTCTAGGCTCGCATGTAGGGAAGATACTACAGTCGGCTAGGAATCCGAATGGAGTAAGGTAGGTATTTTAGAATACCATACTTGTTACGGAACCTAGAAGCAACTGTAGAGAAAAATTTTTCTTTTTGTTATGAATTAATAAATCCTTTTCAATCTTTCATAATCTTTTTCATATTCTTTTCATATATATATGCTTCTGCGAAATAGAGTATTTAAATAAAATAATTAATATTCGTATCATACATGCTTGAGTTATTGTAAATTAGCATGTATGGGTTATACTAAGGTTTATTACCATTTCGTAAGTGCACACATGTCATAACTACTCATACTTACTTTTCATCCTTAGTTACACAAGGCATCGTTCTTATTAAAAGAATAATTATGTGTGGAAACACAAACATTCAAGTAGTACATGTTCGATGGCATATATAGACATAACTCAATAATCAAAAGAAACGAACATTCAAGTAGCACATGTTCAAATGACATATATAGACATAACTCAATAATCGAAAGAAACAAACATTCAAGTAGCACATATTCACATGGCATATATAGACATAACTCAATAATCGAAAGAAACAAACATTCAAGTAGCACATGTTCAAATGGCATATATAGACATCATCCAATAACCATATACATCATGTGTCATATACCTAAGATCTATTTAATCCTTCGATTTTTGTCGCATTCACGAATCACAATCACTTACTTATCGTCACAATATCCTACGATTTCTCATACTAACATCGGAACACGTGTAGCACTTAGTTCCCGAAGGACTCTAGAGGTGGCTCCCACGGTTCAATCATCGAGTCTCTGCTCGGTATGGCCTGTACTGAAATATCGGAACACGTGTAGCACTTAGTTCCCGAAGGACTCTAGAGGTGGCTCCCACGGTTCAATCATCGAGTCTCTGCTCGGTATGGCCTGTACTGAAACATCGGAACACGTGTAGCACTTAGTTCCCGAAGGACTCTAGAGGTGGCTCCCACGGTTCAATCATCGAGTCTCTGCTCGGTATGGCCTGTACTGAAATATCGGAACACGTGTAGCACTTAGTTCCCGAAGGACTCTAGAGGTGGCTCCCACTGTTCAATCATCGAGTCTCTGCTCGGTATGGCCTGTACTGAAATATCGGAACACGTGTAGCACTTAGTTCCCGAAGGACTCTAGAGGTGGCTCCCACGGTTCAATCATCGAGTCTCTGCTCGGTATGGCCTTTTCCGTTTGACATATACCATGTCATGTAAAATATTTCCCTTTTTAACATGTCACCTATCATTTATGGATTTTAATATAGACGTTAATCTTGTCGTACTATAAACCCTGGAGGGTAAAGGACTAAACCGGTCAAATCTATGACCATAATCTATATTGTCCTCGGTGGATCACGGATCAGGTGTCGACCGGGACTAAACATGTCACATATCATGTATCAGCATGATAAGAATACCAACCAGTCTCAAAACCGTATTTTTCATCGGAAAATACACCTTTATGGAATTTATATAATTATATAATTCCATGATATAAAACCGTAAGGGTTATAATCCTTTAGTGAATATTGATAAAAATATCCATAAAATATTTACTATATTTCACTTCATCTTTCGTCTCGTAATTCGTGTAATTTATCTATTTCGAGAATTTTCGGTGATTTCATTATCACCATTCTCGAATACATGAATATTCTAAAGTTCCATCTCATTATATTCATATTTTATGAAATTTAGAAATTTCCTCATGTCTCGTGATTTACTATCGAAATTCAGAAATAAATCATTTAATATGATTTTATAAAGTTTTTCTAAAATTTTCGGCAGCATAACGGCTGCCGATTCACTAACCTCCTGCACGGAAAATACAGTTTAAAATCTTTCAGCCAGTACTTCTTCTCAAATTATTTTCAGCAATTCATGCATCATAATAATTTTCATAAAATAATTGCATGAAATATTTTAAATTAAATTATGCAGACTGAGTATCCTTACAGTGCTGCACATGCATCCCTTACCTTTTTCCGGGTCGGCGACTTCCGCTTATCGATCGCGCCCGCGCTCCATTTCTCCCGATTCCTTATCTCGATTGCTGAAAATAATTTCTGGAATTAAAATTCTAATTTTTAGAATTTTTCATAATTTATTTAATTTTTTCTGAAATTAAATTCTCGGGAAATTTCTTACCGAATTTGTAAAATCCCGGGTTGTCGAATTTCCGGGAATTTTCCGAATTCCCGAAATTCTCCTTTTTCCTCTTTTTCTTCCTTTTTCTTCCTTTTTCCTCTTTTTCTTTTCTTTCTTTCTTTTCTTTTTCTTTTTCTTTTTTCTTTTTCCTTTTTCTTTTCTTTTTCTTTTTCTCCTTTCTCTGGCCGGACCGGTTCAGACCGGTTTGTGCCTCATCCCGCCGGTTCGGCCGGTTCGACCGCCGGCGATCCTCCTTTCCGCCGGTTCACGCCTCCCACAGTTGGCCGACGTTGCGAGGATGCCGGATCTGGCCTCCGTTTCACCCCATCACCGGCGACGGCGCCGGATCTGAGTCCGTGGGTTTCGGCCTCTTTCTCCTCCGTTTCTTCCTTCCTCCGCCGTTTCCTTCACCGCCGGTGGTCTCCTTCACCTTTGTTGGTCCTTGCCGGTGGCGTTGGTGGCGGTGGCGGTGCCCGGATCGGCCGGCACCGCCGATCTCCCTTCTTTTTTTTCTTCCCGATCTTTCCGTCGGATTTCTGTTTCGATTTCTCTTTTCCGTTCTGTTTTGGGCCGTTGCCGGTGACCCTCGTCCTTCCTCGTCGACCGGCGACGCCCCCTCTCCTCTTTTCCTTCGCCGGCAGTGGCGGCTCCACCGCCGATGGTTGCGGCTGGGAGGGTCGGGATTCCTTCCCCCGATCCTCCCTTCTGTTTTCTTTCCCTATTTGGTTTATTTACCCTTTCTATATTTAGTATATGTTTTACTATATACTATATACTATATACTATATCATATAATTTATACACATAATATTTACCATATATTACACATATAATATTATTTCATATATATTGTAATAATATATATATTATATATAGATTATATATATTGTAGATTACAAAATATAATATATCTAATATATATATATATTTATTTATATTTATATTTATATACTTTAGAATAAATAACATTTATATATATAGAATTATATAAATGTTATAATACAATATATATATATATATACCTATAAACTTTAATATAAAATAACATTTACTTTTCTTATATATTCATATACTTTTATTTAAAATAATAATATATATATATTTCATATATATATATATGTATATCTGTACATATATATTTATAATTATATAAATGCATTTTTAATATACACATGTATTTGTTTGAGACAAAATAGTATATATTTCATTTTATAATATATACTAATATTCATATACATACATATGTATTTATATAAAAACATGTGTAAAATATTTGTATAATTTAATTATATAAATATATAATATACGCATTTTTATTTTATTAATTTTGGATTTCCATTAATCCAATTTAAATTCCTCCTTTTCTTATTTTCAATAACTCCGACTTTATTATTATTATTATTTTTATTTTTTTTTTATTTTCATTTAATTTCCTCACTTTTCTTAATTTCGGGAATTTCAACTATATTCCCGTCTCGTAAATAAATTTTATTTATTTACTTTAATTTATTTATTTCCTCTTATCTATTTTCTTTAATATTTATTTTCAATATTTATTATTTCCAATAATTGAAAAATTTACGGTTATCACATCCTTCCCACCTTAAGAAATTCGATCCTCCGAATTTAACTTAAGTCCAAAGGTGGTACATGCCGTATACTTATGGCTTCTGACCTCTAGTTCATCCTCCAAGTAATACTGCCAGTACACTTTCAACATCAAGAGTGCTTTAGACCACTACATGCTGTCTTTCATCGTATATGTCTATACTCCCGTAAGTTCTTTTCTCGAATCGGGAGTTATTCCCTTTTATTCTTTTCATATAAGAGTCCATATTCAATCTTTTTCATATTACAGCTGATCTATGCTGTTTATCATCCATTCTTCTCACTTAGTGCCGAGTCGACAAAATATGGTACTATCATGTACTCATATAGATCAATTATATGTAAGTGTCCCAGTAGCTTTCACATCTCATGCACACGCTCTCTCAATAACATGGAGCGTTTACATCTCATGCTCATATATATAAATATATATCAGTATGGAGCGGTGCTATCAATACACTTGGGATCTCAAAGCCTTTTGCTATCTCTTGTTAGCATATGGCAACACAGAGACTCCCATCACATGTAAGGCTCACTGGAAACTGTACATACGCATTCACACCGTTTAACACTTATACTTCGACTAAGGCACTAGAGAATCTAAAAGTCTGATAATGGAAAATGATTCTATTTAGATCATCAGTCTTTAATCACTTCCATATCATCATTTCTCTTTTGGATTTATTGTCCACAATATTCATTTTCACACTTATTCCATCAAGGCTACATATCATTGCAAATTTTACTGTTAATCATCTCTTACAGAAATAAATCATAAGACAATCATTTTCTCTCCATGTCTCTTTTCATGTAGTATGGTCATTACATCTCTTACTCTTATGGTATATTCAATATCATTTAAATTTTTGAATATACCTGAGAATATACTCTTTTCATAATTCTAGATTCTGTGATTGAATCCTCGAATTATCCATTTAAGCACCACATTATTTATACAATTCCACCATCTTTATCATTTCGAGGTGGTTATATGTACAAACATTTTACTGGCAGTAAACATATCAATTATCTTACTCCTTGGAGTATCATTACTTTCACTTATCAGTTCTGGCTTTGATTTTACATCTTGCCACAGTTATGTGATAACCAACACCCTTCGCTTTCAGTCTTAACTGCGGGAACTGTTTTATATTAATGTTCCCTTCTCGTCATGCAATTTATTTCCTTATCTCACTTTCATTTTCGTTTTCATATTTTTACTCTCATTCTCTTTTTTTTTTGTCGGTTTTCTCGATTGGTATGGTACTATACAGCTAAGATCTTTTAAAATCTCGCATACCATCTACTCTTTACACTTATCCATCTGCCGACTTTAATTTCTTTAATTAGATCTCGTCTATAGAGCAGCCAGTCTCATCACTCTTTTATAGGCTGGCAGTAGTATTTAGCTAGACTCATTACTTTCGTATCTCAATCATTATCTTTATATCATAGACAGGTTCACTGTCATCCTGTCGTCTTGAGATGTTATATCTCAAGAGGAGATACTATCTAGCCAAATTTCTTAGTTGTTAATCTTAGCACAATTCCACAGCCTTTAAGAGTTTAAGGATTATATCACAATGCTGCTCATGTTCCATTTATACTTTAGACTCTATCAGTACTTTAGCAATTTTCTCTTGTAAGGATGCCTCATTCTTTAGGCTTATCCACTTTACAAGGCAACTCATTACCCTTATAACTTCAATCGGAACTCGAAAAATTCACTTCGAGTTCAAATCATCATCTTATGGACACCAACCTTCAATCTTTTATCTAAGGACTCTTTATACAGCAGCTAGTCTTATTTACTCCTCACGTATCTCTAATCAGATCAATAAAGCGTCTATTTACACGTAGATTAATACTTGTTCTTCACCAGAACTTCATCAATGATAGAAATTTAATATATCCTTTTTGATTTGTCTACAACTCAACATCATTTGCATTTCTCTCATTTACACCTATACAGATAACTCCTTTATTCTCAATTTTTTTTTTCATTATTAATATTTTCGTCATCTAAACCTCTACACGTGAATTTCATTATTCACACATTTTCCAGAGTTATTTTCTTACGCTTTTCAGATTCTTTCTATATCTTCCGATATAAGCTTAGAATTTAACTTCATATTTAAAATCAAATCAGTGTTATCTCGATTCCTCTAATTTATATAACTTTGGAAGTTTTATCGGAAATCAAATCTGATACTTTCTTTAATCGTACCCTTCTTATCATCTTGTGACCATCGTTCTTTAACTTTTTATCTGATTATGCCTTTTACAAGGATTGCTCTTATAAGCTCCTTATACATCTCCGATTAAATCATATTTAAGGCATCACTTCCATATAATATTTATTTGTTCTTCATAAGAATTTTAGTGTATAACCAAAAATTTTAATACATCATTTAATTCATCCTCAAATCATATCATTTGTATTTCCTTTCTTTACATCGATACTTGTGAATTTCATCATCCGTAATATTTTCCAAAAATTATTTTCTTAAGCTTGTCGGATTTCTTCTATATTCTTCGATACAAGCTTAAGAATAAATTTCATATCCACGATCGAATCAACATTACCCTGATTTTCTCAATCTATGTTACTTTGGAATTTATTGGAATTCTCAACCGACAGTCTCTTTAACCACACTTCTTTTATCATTTTGGACCTTCATCATTGTTTCCCATCATTTCACAGTGTAGTTTCAAGGCAGAGACATTCCATATTCAAATCATTTTGATACATACTCTACCTTGATTTCATTACATAGTCATACTTCACAGCGTTACGAATCTCATTCTGGTAAGCTGTATCAAGTACAATGGTTATCAACACACTTTACAGCTACTTGTTTCAATTCAGTTATTCACTTTAAAACCATTTCCATTTACTGAATTCAGGCTTAATTCCCTTGAGTATATTCTCCACGAGGTTTGAACCTTGGCACCCCTTACGTACCTAGTTCCTTACACTCGTGTTACCATTGAGATGCTTATAAGGGCCTCGCCCGTTCATATCGACCATCGACGAGCATCCCCTAGGCGATCCTTTCGCCTCAGGTTTATCCTTATTAGTGAGTCTGCGATGAGATAGTTCGCCTATATCTCACAACACATGATCCACTACGGGTCGCCCATCATTGGGTCGCCCATCACAGTTCTGTCTCAAGGGTCCTGAAGAACTTAGGTTAGCGGTCATCTTCTTTTTTATCACTTGACTGTTCTTATAATTATCCTCTAATTCACAGTACTCCAAACAGTACCTCATTCTGTAGCACATATTCCAAGATACGTCGGTTCTATGTACGATTATCTGTTTGATACCTCAAAGAAATGAAAACGTACAGAACCATAAGTAATCACACCAGTATGTATTTCATTATCTGTACTTTTCACCTCATCAGTCAATTCTTGTAATCATTTCACTCTTCACAGTATTTAACGATCCCGTTCAATACACTCTTAATTTTTCGACCCTTTCAGTCAATAACCGGGCCAAACATTTGATGACATTCCACTACACTCTTTGGATCGCATCATATAAGGCCCCGGCTCGTTCGCCGTCTGCCTATACACGTTTTATTGTGATGCCTCGGATTTGCCGGTCTCAAGCCGGAGGGGCCCGAGCCGCACCACTCATCCGTGCTGTCCGCTCTGGGTTCTAGAGGTGGCCCCCGTCACACAGACGTGGCACTTAGTCCCTCACGGATTGTTTTATTGTGAAGCCCAGGATTTACCACTATGGCCCAAAGTCCACTCGTGGGGGAGCCCTGGCCGCCTCACTCAACCATACTGTTATCCCCTATGGCCCACAGTCCACTCGGGGTTTTTCTTTCGCGTCCGTAATCTAAGTGTTAGTGGAATCAGTAATAGGGATCGTTAGATTCATATGACATCTTCTATGCCATTAATAATTCCATTACTATCAATGGATTCCAATTCAGCTCGGTTTTATCACTATTCCGACATCGCCCAATATAGGGGCATTTTCGTCATTTCGACATTTATTTCTGTCTCCTCAATATACATTCAAATCAATGAACTGATCATCTATGTGTTGATAGTATCCTTTCTGATACTTATAACAGCAAGTTAGATCTCATTCGATTTTCGACAGAGAAGTTCACTAAAATCCACAATGGGATTAATTTACTTGTAATTCAGCTTTATATCATTAATTTCTCTGTCAAATCGATCAATTCCAACTTCTGGTGATCTATTTTGACTCCCAGTAAAATTTTGGGGGTAGGGGTATTTTGGTCATTTTTGGCTAAAATTTTTTTCTCTCTTCAAATTACCCTCAATCGGTGATCTTAAAGTCTATTTAATGATGATATTTTATTCCCCTATTTTATACCATCACTTTCAGGTCTCAGTTCGGTTCGGACAGAAAAGTACTGGTGGGGCCCTCACCGAGTCCATTTCTGTTCCTTACCGAACAGGCCTTCATATAGATTTGAAGGATCACAAATTTTTCGGTAATTTCTGAGCCTATTTTCTTTTTTAACATTCTCAGTTTATACTTTCTCACTCCCTTTAAATCATTTTACCCCATTTACAATCATTTATTTTCTCTATGTATTCAGACGACACAGTACTACAGGGGATGTTTAACTCTTTTCTTTCCAAAGTATCCACAGACATCAGGCCAACCAATGCTCTGATACCATTAAATCTGTCACGACCCGTGACCACATTTTTACCCTTCTTATACACAACTTAACCGGTTGGGCTGTCTGCGATACTTCACTTGTACTGACTGTTAATAAATTTTACATAATATTGTTTATATTATACACATCCCCTATCGTAACAAATCAGATAAGTAGTACTGTTGACGTGTCTAAATACAGAGAATAAATAATCATACCTCAAATAATCAGTCGGTCTGACACATTGTTCTTCGTGTACAGCCAGGATCCACAATCCACTGATCTCACATTCATCAAAACCTGAGATGTTGAAAATTAAGGGGTGAGCAAAACCACGGCTCAGTAAGAGAATTATATGCCTCACTTGATACTCAGCTTCCTATATGCTGAAAATCTTTTTCATTTTTCCTATGGGCTCTAGGCTCGCATGTAGGGAAGATACTACAGTCGGCTAGGAATCCGAATGGAGTAAGGTAGGTATTTTAGAATACCATACTTGTTACGGAACCTAGAAGCAACTGTAGAGAAAAATTTTTCTTTTTGTTATGAATTAATAAATCCTTTTCAATCTTTCATAATCTTTTTCATATTCTTTTCATATATATATGCTTCTGCGAAATAGAGTATTTAAATAAAATAATTAATATTCGTATCATACATGCTTGAGTTATTGTAAATTAGCATGTATGGGTTATACTAAGGTTTATTACCATTTCGTAAGTGCACACATGTCATAACTACTCATACTTACTTTTCATCCTTAGTTACACAAGGCATCGTTCTTATTAAAAGAATAATTATGTGTGGAAACACAAACATTCAAGTAGTACATGTTCGATGGCATATATAGACATAACTCAATAATCAAAAGAAACGAACATTCAAGTAGCACATGTTCAAATGACATATATAGACATAACTCAATAATCGAAAGAAACAAACATTCAAGTAGCACATATTCACATGGCATATATAGACATAACTCAATAATCGAAAGAAACAAACATTCAAGTAGCACATGTTCAAATGGCATATATAGACATCATCCAATAACCATATACATCATGTGTCATATACCTAAGATCTATTTAATCCTTCGATTTTTGTCGCATTCACGAATCACAATCACTTACTTATCGTCACAATATCCTACGATTTCTCATACTAACATCGGAACACGTGTAGCACTTAGTTCCCGAAGGACTCTAGAGGTGGCTCCCACGGTTCAATCATCGAGTCTCTGCTCGGTATGGCCTGTACTGAAATATCGGAACACGTGTAGCACTTAGTTCCCGAAGGACTCTAGAGGTGGCTCCCACGGTTCAATCATCGAGTCTCTGCTCGGTATGGCCTGTACTGAAACATCGGAACACGTGTAGCACTTAGTTCCCGAAGGACTCTAGAGGTGGCTCCCACGGTTCAATCATCGAGTCTCTGCTCGGTATGGCCTGTACTGAAATATCGGAACACGTGTAGCACTTAGTTCCCGAAGGACTCTAGAGGTGGCTCCCACTGTTCAATCATCGAGTCTCTGCTCGGTATGGCCTGTACTGAAATATCGGAACACGTGTAGCACTTAGTTCCCGAAGGACTCTAGAGGTGGCTCCCACGGTTCAATCATCGAGTCTCTGCTCGGTATGGCCTTTTCCGTTTGACATATTCCATGTCATGTAAAATATTTCCCTTTTTAACATGTCACCTATCATTTATGGATTTTAATATAGACGTTAATCTTGTCGTACTATAAACCCTGGAGGGTAAAGGACTAAACCGGTCAAATCTATGACCATAATCTATATTGTCCTCGGTGGATCACGGATCAGGTGTCGACCGGGACTAAACATGTCACATATCATGTATCAGCATGATAAGAATACCAACCAGTCTCAAAACCGTATTTTTCATCGGAAAATACACCTTTATGGAATTTATATAATTATATAATTCCATGATATAAAACCGTAAGGGTTATAATCCTTTAGTGAATATTGATAAAAATATCCATAAAATATTTACTATATTTCACTTCATCTTTCGTCTCGTAATTCGTGTAATTTATCTATTTCGAGAATTTTCGGTGATTTCATTATCACCATTCTCGAATACATGAATATTCTAAAGTTCCATCTCATTATATTCATATTTTATGAAATTTAGAAATTTCCTCATGTCTCGTGATTTACTATCGAAATTCAGAAATAAATCATTTAATATGATTTTATAAAGTTTTTCTAAAATTTTCGGCAGCATAACGGCTGCCGATTCACTAACCTCCTGCACGGAAAATACAGTTTAAAATCTTTCAGCCAGTACTTCTTCTCAAATTATTTTCAGCAATTCATGCATCATAATAATTTTCATAAAATAATTGCATGAAATATTTTAAATTAAATTATGCAGACTGAGTATCCTTACAGTGCTGCACATGCATCCCTTACCTTTTTCCGGGTCGGCGACTTCCGCTTATCGATCGCGCCCGCGCTCCATTTCTCCCGATTCCTTATCTCGATTGCTGAAAATAATTTCTGGAATTAAAATTCTAATTTTTAGAATTTTTCATAATTTATTTAATTTTTTCTGAAATTAAATTCTCGGGAAATTTCTTACCGAATTTGTAAAATCCCGGGTTGTCGAATTTCCGGGAATTTTCCGAATTCCCGAAATTCTCCTTTTTCCTCTTTTTCTTCCTTTTTCTTCCTTTTTCCTCTTTTTCTTTTCTTTCTTTCTTTTCTTTTTCTTTTTCTTTTTCTTTTTCCTTTTTCTTTTCTTTTTCTTTTTCTCCTTTCTCTGGCCGGACCGGTTCAGACCGGTTTGTGCCTCATCCCGCCGGTTCGGCCGGTTCGACCGCCGGCGATCCTCCTTTCCGCCGGTTCACGCCTCCCACAGTTGGCCGACGTTGCGAGGATGCCGGATCTGGCCTCCGTTTCACCCCATCACCGGCGACGGCGCAGGATCTGAGTCCGTGGGTTTCGGCCTCTTTCTCCTCCGTTTCTTCCTTCCTCCGCCGTTTCCTTCACCGCCGGTGGTCTCCTTCACCTTTGTTGGTCCTTGCCGGTGGCGTTGGTGGCGGTGGCGGTGCCCGGATCGGCCGGCACCGCCGATCTCCCTTCTTTTTTTTCTTCCCGATCTTTCCGTCGGATTTCTGTTTCGATTTCTCTTTTCCGTTCTGTTTTGGGCCGTTGCCGGTGACCCTCGTCCTTCCTCGTCGACCGGCGACGCCCCCTCTCCTCTTTTCCTTCGCCGGCAGTGGCGGCTCCACCGCCGATGGTTGCGGCTGGGAGGGTCGGGATTCCTTCCCCCGATCCTCCCTTCTGTTTTCTTTCCCTATTTGGTTTATTTACCCTTTCTATATTTAGTATATGTTTTACTATATTACTATATACTATATACTATATCATATAATTTATACACATAATATTTACCATATATTACACATATAATATTATTTTCATATATATTGTAATAATATATTTATATATAGATTATATATATTGTAGATTACAAAATATATATATATCTAATATATATATTTATATACTTTAGAATAAATAACATTTATATATATAGAATTATATAAATGTTATAATACAATATATATATACCTATAAACTTTAATATAAAATAACATTTACTTTTTCTTATTATTCATATACTTTTATTTAAATAATAATATATATATATTTCATATATATATATGTATATCTGTACATATATATTTATAATTATATAAATGCATTTTATAATATACACATGTATTTGTTTGAGACAAAATAGTATATATTTCATTTTATAATATATACTAATATTCATATACATAATATGTATTTATATAAAAACATGTGTAAATATATTTATATAATTTAATTATATAAATATAATATACGCATTTTTATTTTATTAATTTTGGATTTCCATTAATCCAATTTAAATTCCTCCTTTTCTTATTTTCAATAACTCCGACTTTATTATTATTATTATTATTATTATTTTTTATTTTTTTTATTTTCATTTAATTTCCTCACTTTTCTTAATTTCGGGAATTTCAACTATATTCCCGTCTCGTAAATAAATTTTATTTATTTACTTTAATTTATTTATTTCCTCTTATCTATTTTCTTTAATATTTATTTTCAATATTTATTATTTCCAATAATTGAAAAATTTACGGTTATCACAAGAGAACTCAAGGGAACTACATGCTACACAGATTCTTCATGAACTGTGGGAGCCACCTCTAGAGTCCTTTGAGAACTAAGTGCTGCACGTGTATCGATGAACCATTTGAAAACATAAGCCATAGATAAAGTTTCTCCGGTCCTCGATTTTGACAGGATTGGAGAGGATGAGAGGAACGTTTTTAAATCTTCGAAAGCTTTTTGGCACTGCTCCGTCCATTGAAAATTATTGGCATTCTTCAGGATTTTAAAGAAAGGGAGGCATCTATCAGTTGATCTGGACATGAATCTGCTTAGGGCGGCTACCCTGCCAGTGAGTTTTTGTACTTCTTTAATAGAGGTTGGCGCATTCATTTTAAATACAGCTTGCACTTTCTCAGGGTTCACCTTGATTCCCCTCTGACACACCATGAAACCCAAGAACTTTCCTGAGGTGACTCCAAAAGCACATTTTGTTGGGTTAAGTCTCATGCATACTTTCTTAGCGTTTGGAAAGCATTCTCTAGATCCTTGAGATGTTCTTTCAGCATTGGGCTTTTGACGATCATGTTGTCAACGTATACTTCTACAATGTTGCCGATCTGTTCCTTGAATATTCGGTTTACAAGCCTCTGATATGTAACCCCGGCATTTTTTAAGCCGAAAGGCATGACCCTATAACAGTACAGCCCTTGCTCTGTAACGAAAGATGTTTTCTCTTCGTCTTCTTCCAACATCCTAATATGATTGTATCCTGAGTAGGCATCTAGAAAGTTGAGAAACCCATGTTCTGCACTGCTGTCCACTAACCTATCGATGCTGGGCAATGGGAAGCTATCCTTTAGGTATCCTTTTTTTAGATCTGTTAAATCCACGCACATTCTCCACTTCCCATTATGCTTCCTCACCATCACCACATTTGCCAATCATTCTGGATAATGAACTTCTCTGATGAACCCTGCATTTAGTAGCTTGGTCACTTTTTCATTAATTGCATTTTGCTTTTCAGGTGCGAAACTCCTCTTCTTTTGCCGAACTGGTTTTGCTTTTGGGTCTACATTGAGACAATGAATCATGTCATTAGGGCTTATTCCAGGCATATCCTCTGGCTTCCAGGCAAAGAGATCATTATTCTTTCTGATGAGGTGTATGAGGTCTCGCTTCTCTTCTAGTACAGAGCTCACCATCATGCTTTTGTGAGGGTTGGCCTCATCAAAAGGTATGCTGTTTAGGTCATCCACAGGTTTAGGTCGGCTCAAATCCTCCTTGGGTCTTTGATCTGGAATTTCAATAGCGAGGGTTTCGTTACCTCGTCTTTGTACTTTCTGAGCTATTACATAACATTTGCGGGCCAAGGTCTGGTCACCACTAACTTCTCCAGTTCCATGGGGGGTAGGAAATTTTTAGTTTTAGATGCGGTACGGACCTGATTACCCCCATCTTTAGCTAGCTTGGTCTTCCCAGGATGGCATTGTATGCTGAAGGAATTTTTACCACCATAAATTCCACCATTGCCGTGGTTGTCCTCGGCTTCGTGCCTAATGTGAGTGGGAGTATGATAGTGCCCATCACTAGGACATGCTCATTTCTGAACCCTACCAGGGGTGCAGGAGAGGGTTTGAGCTTGTCTTTCGTAATCCCCATGCTCCTCATTGTTTCATAATACAGAATGTCACTGGCACTGCCATTGTCGAAGTATATTCTCCTTACCACGTGGTTGTAAATGACTGCGCTGACGACAATGGCATCGTCATAAGGGAACTCAATAGCAGCGAGGTCGTTAGTGGAAAAAGAAATGGGCTCATCCCTCCAAGATTTTAGTCTCTTGGCCAAGGATCCAACCATTGGGTTTATAGTTCGGTTTGCCTTTTTCCTGGCCGAGCTTGGTGTTCCTCTAGTGATAATGTTGATTATTCCTGCTGTGGGTTGGTTGGCCACTTCTTCGCTATTCTTTCTTTTTGGTCAGCCGTGCCCGGTATCCCTTCCGGTGAAGTTGTTTGTGTCTCAGCCTGCCCTTTGTCTAGGTCGGCCGTTATAGGCATAATGGTTCCCTCTTGGGTACCTTCTTTGGTCGACGTTTTGTCTTGTACCGTCGAACACAAATTTTCTTAGGCGACCTCTTCTCACAAGGTTTTCGATCTCATTCATTAGGTTGGTACACTCCTCGGTAGAGTGGCCATAGTCTCGGTGGAAGGTGCATCTTTTGTTTTTGGACCTTTGGGTGTTTGGCTTCATTGGCTTTGGCCATTTCAGCTGGAGGTCTGATTTTATCTGCATCAGTATTCTTTCCCTCATTGTGTTCAAGGGAGTGTAAGTTTCGTAGCCTTTCCTTTTTGGGCTTCTTTTAATCAGGTACCCTCCAGCTCTGTTAGGCCTTTTTTCCCCCTTGGTCTCTCTCGACCTCTCTCCCCCTTTTTTTGTAGCTTCTAAACTCTCCTTTGCTTCTTCATTGTTCAGCCGAGTGGACATTGCCTCTTCGGCGTTGATGTATTTTTCAGCCCGTTGAAGGAGTTTGGGCAAGGTCTTCAGGGGATCTAATGAGAGGGAGAACTTGAAGTGGAATTCTTCGTCCGTGAAACCATTCATTAGGCCAGCCACCGCCACGGACTGTTCTAAGTCTTTTACTTGCAAGGCTTCTACGTTGAACCTTGTGACATATTCTCTTAAAGACTCTTCAAGCTTTTGTTTCGCTGCCATTAAGCTGAGAGTTGTTTTCTTGGCTCGGCTGCTGCTGACAAAATGGGTTAGGAAGGAGTGTCCCAGCTCTTTGAATGAGCGTATCGATCGAGGCGTTAGCCCTGAGTACCATGACCGAGCTGCCCCCTTTAAGGTCACCAAGAATGCTTTGCACATTAAAGAATCATCCGCACCCTGTATAGACATATTAGCATGGAAAAGTTCTAAATGACCAAAGGGGTAGGATGTACCGTCGTATGCCTCGATCACGGGTATCCTAAATCCCTGTTGTGGTTGAGCTCGCTTGATTTCTTCTGAAAATGGTGAGGTTTCCAGCAATCTCAGTTCGTCCATATGGACCTGTGTCTTATCTTGAATCTGTCTTTCCACGGCTTCCATCCTGGCCTCAAGTTGGTCGCAGGTTTTATCCTCAACTGTGGGTGCTGTGGAGGTGGTTTTGCGTGGGTTTTTAGTGGAACGGTTTTGCAAGGTTTTAGGTTTACTTTTCTCCGCGACTTCCTGTACTTAGGAAGAGCTACCACCTGCGTCCCCCCATGGGGATGGAGATGGTGGAGAGGGCAGTGGTTGGTCAAAGTCATTTCTAGGCGATGGTCTTTGGGCTAGAGGAGAAAAGGTGAGAAGGTGTGCTTGGACCAGCTCAGTGAGGCTCCTTAGTTGTTGGAAGAGCTTCTCAAATTGCTCTGCCGTTCAGGGTGGTCATCTCCCTCACTGGTCATCCTAAATGGCATCTGGGCTTGCGGGAGCTGCCGGTTCCTCTTCCTCTACCGTTCTTCTTCTAGGTGCCATCCTAGACATCAACAGTCGGGTTGGTAAAGTTCCCCTACCTAGAGCGCCAGATGTTGAAGTCGAGGATGGATTTTAGGGTGGATGGCGGCAGAGTTTCTCTAAGGGTTAGTTTCTTATTTTTTGTTCAAGAATTCGGGCGCTATTTATAGGCCGAGGAAAGCATTAGGATGACATGGATGGGGTGATTCGAACTCGTTTGATCGTAGCCTAATAGGATTGGTTCGAGCTTGCCCGGCTGAGGTTAAGTTTCCCGCCTAAAGCTCCCTAATGTGTGTTGAGTACCGAGGTAATGATAAGGCAGGCCTAGTCAGCGTATCAGGTGCCGGCTCAAACATCTCACAACGTATTTGGGTCAGCGTCTTGGAACCTCTTTCCGAGGTTAACATAGAGTTACGATAGCTAAGACCACGTCACCTTCTGACAGGTCTTCTCGAGTCTGACCAAGGTGAAAGACTGAATTACCCTTGTTGACAAATTACCCATCATCACACTTCTTCTAAATCTTGTCTTATAACTCCTCTTACTCAGTTAGGATTTCAAGCAAACACTCTTAGTTCATAAAAATTCATCATCATCGTTTCAACCCAATTTGTAATCGGTCACACCCTTTTCACGCCAAATTTGCTGTGTGCAAATTTTATCATCCAATTTAGGATTAAATCAAATTCTACTCATCATCATCTACTAAAATTCTATCCAAAACATATTAAAATTGGTACAATTTTCTCAATTTCACTTCATGACCAAAAACTGCCTTCCCCCTTCTATACTCTTATCCCATTCAATTCAAGACTCAAATCATATTATCCAAGTTCAAAACAAGTAGATACTACAACTATCGTCAAAGAAAACATCATCCTCATCATCTTACTTGCAGGAACCGAACAAAACAGCCCAAACCAGTAGAAATTTCTTCACATCAGTCACTCCAAAAGCTAGGTTTGATGTGTTCTTGAGGTGAGAGATAGGTTTTGGTAGAGGAGGCTTGGTGTCTTAGTGATGAAACATGGTGAATTGGTTGAGTAGGGATGAGAGAAACGTAAGGAACTTAGGAAGTTTTCTCGAGCAGAAACGAACAGCAGAACAGGGGAAGGTGGAGGTCAGTTCTGCTGGGTAAATAAGGCAGATTTTTAACTCTTTTTAGTATAATTTTTGTGTAAAAAAAAAATCCACCGTAAGTTAATTAATTTATTTGCCTCCTTAAAATCAGTTTTATTACACTTATGCCACACGTAAATTTTATTATTTTATAAACTTAGATTTTAAATTTTATTTTTAATTATATTAATTTATTTAAGTTAATTTTAATTAATCTTTGACCAACCGCCATGTTAATTAACCATTTTACCCTTGTTCAATCTCATTACTTCCATTTATGTCCTATCATTAATTTAATAATTCTAAATTCAGATTTAATATTTTATTTTTATTATTCTTCATATATTTTAATTAAACTTGGTCAATTATTGACTCTTGAGAGGTTTTGACCGGTCATGGGTAGTGAAATAACCAAACTACCCTTTAATGGTACTTTTGGTTCCATTCGCGTTATTTTTGACAATTTCGCGTAATTGTCTTCACGGGCTGGATCCACGTAAAACTTCTTTACGCAAAGATCATCCTATAACAGTCTATGGGTTCAAAGTCAATTTAATTTGATCGTTATTCAGAAAAGTTCGTCCCGTGTATGGAAACGATCGTTATTTTCGAATTTGTTTCTTATTTCTCAGAATATACTCAAACTAGATGAGTTTGAGATACAGATTCTTGCTATATTTATATTTCACCTCAAATATCATCATTCTAGAGTTTCACTTTGATCTGGACAGAGAAAGTCCTGGTGGGGCCCTCACTAAAGACCTCTTTGAACCTTATCGAACGACCCTTTATTTAAATATTTTAACAATTTTCTTCTTAAATTCCTACACTCTGTAGCTTATATTGAATATGAGAAATTAGGGTCCTCACAACTAACATCCATCCTAGATAGTGATGGAGGAGTGTCGCAAGCAAGACAATACCTATAGCCATAGATTATTTGTAGTTGAAGGCTGGTTTGTTGGTTTTCCATACAAGCCTGATATGCCTAGAGCACGAAGCTCGATATGCTTTGATTCTGATATTGATACTAATACTGAAGGTTTAAAGCATAGAGCTCGATAAACGGGTAATAGAACAAAAAGCAAAGCTCGATAGGCTTTGATTCTGCTACTGATATTGAAGGTATAAAGCATAGAGCTCCATAAACGAGTAATAGAACCTATAGCAAAGCTGGATAGACTCTAAGTGAATCGAAGGTCACTGGATCTGTCCAAAATCAATTATAAAAGGAAAATTGAGTATTGATTGAAATCCTTTAATTCAAAAAATGGATTACTGATTACTAATTAAAATCCTTTAGTTCAGAAAACAAATTACTGAATACTAATCAAAATCTATATGTTTAGAAAATGGATTATTGAATACTGATCGAAATCTTTTAGTTCAAAAAACGAATTGTTGATCAGCACTTAACTTAGCAAGACATAATGTATTATCAAAATTCAAAGGTACACCATTATGCCTATTGAGGGCACGGTTTTTCATAACACAGATCAACATAGTTTTGAGGTTCCAAATATGCATAAAAGTCCTTTTGTTATAGTGTTATAAAACTTATGCATAAAATAGTTTGAGTCAAAGCACGTTATGCGTGAACTCACTTATGCATTAATTAAGTCCTCTATGTACTTTGCATGATTATCTAGTGAGATTTTATTGTAGACTATATACACATACACTTAGCTTACACAGACTCGACAGACAAGATTCATGTAATAACTTAACACTTGAGCATTTTATTTTACACAACAAGCAAGTCTGGCTAGCCACAACACACAAATCATAAAACACAACTTTTAATCTCGGCCCAAGCATCATCCAGAAATTAGAATTTGGTCATACCTTATATCTTATCTTAATAACTTGATTAATAGCATCACAACGCTTAAATTTGAAAGCTAGGTAATTTATTTTAAAATAAATAAATAATTAAATAAACATCTCTTATTAGATAATACTAACGAAACTTTACTTAATCCACTTACCTTAAGACTTGACAATTTTTCTCCTTGAGCTTCCAAATCCATACTCAATCCTCTACAGTGCTCCTAGTCACTTCTCATTTCAATCCCTTAAGTGGCTGACTGTTGTTGTTGCCGAGAAGCACTAGTTGCTTCACTGTTTCTAGCCAACGATGGAAAGCCAGCACTACACCGAGAAGAAGGGAGGGAATAGCTCTTCTTTCTGCCATGAGTTTCCAGCACCTCTTCGACCCCTATGGCCTATCGAGAAACCGACAATTGCACTCCTCTTATAACTATTTAAAACTCCAACCAAGATTAACACCTCAAACAACCACCATGCTCCTTGTTTCTTCCCTTCTTTCGCCATGTATGAAAAAAAAGGCCCTTAATGGTGAGGTTAAGCCTTTCTTCTTCCTTCACTTTCTTAAGGTGGTTGATGGCTTCAAGCCCCCTTTTAAACTCTCGGTTTTCCAGTCTTAAACTTGGCTAGACTTTGCTGTTTTTTGATGGCCTCCTTGTTGTTAACGTAATATTACAATTAATGTTACAATCAATTGTAATATTACAGTTGACTTAGATTAATTGATTACAGTTGACTAATAGATTACGATAATGTAAACGTAATATTACAATTAATGTGACAATCAATTGTAATGTTATAGTTACCTTAGACTAATTAATTATAATTGACTAATTGATTATGATTGATTTTAGGACTTAATTACGATTTTATTTCCTGATTGTATTTCCTTTATTGTCATGTTCTATTGCCTATATAAAGGCCTTTAACCTTCTTGTAATGTATCATCAGAAATACAATTCCTTCTTTTATTCTTACTTTTCTCTATCTCTTTCTTTTATAATATCTTTCTTTACATGGTATCAGAGCAAATTTTTTGTTCATCCCGAAGGTAAATCATCTTGGGATAACTCGTTTCTTTCCATTTTCTTTTTCAAAGCCCAATCATCTAGAAAAGATGATAAGTACTCAAAGAGAAACCGCGCAACCAATCTCAGTCATTCTTGATAGGCATAACTATAATCGATGGGCTTCAGCTATGCGCAGTTATTTAAAGGGGATGAAACTATAGCTTGTTGTCACTGGAGAACGTAAGGCACCGGTCAAACAAATAGAAGAATCTGATGAGAAGTACGCATATCGACTTGAAGAATGGGAAAGTAAAAACCATCGGATCCTTACATGGTTCACCAACACTATTATTCCCTCTATCAAAGTACATTTTAGACGCTTTGATCTTGCTAAGGAAGCTTGGGATTTCATTGCAACATGGTACAGTTCTACTACTCTTGCTCATCAATACCATCTTATGATCACTTTGTCTCATCTTCGCCAAGAATCAGGTCAGTCAATTGATGAATTTCATTCCAAAATGCAACATTTATGGGATATGCTTGAGAATTCTGAGCCAGAATTCAAAAATGATCGAGATATTTTTATTGATTATCGGAATCAACTTCGACTTATTCAATTTCTCATGGCTCTTCGAGATGATTTTGAGAATACCAGGTCTGCACTTTTGCGTCGACACCCTCTACTGACCATGGATAATGCACTTACAGAGTTGATTTCTAAAGAAACTCGGTTAGCTATGACTCGAACTCATCAAACAGACACTGTTGTTGCTGCAACTCCTAAACAACGCACTCCGCCTTGTTTTCAATGCGGACAAAGCAATCATCTTGTTGCCCATTGTAAAGCAATATTTCATTCTAATGGAGCACGGATTTTTGACTCCAAATCTTCTTCGGCAATGCCTTGTTCGCGATGTGGTAGGACTAATCATCCTGTTGAAAAATGCAAGGCTACATTTCATGCCAATGGAACACGTCTTGATGGTTCTCCAAGCACCAAGGCTGCTGCAGCAACCAACACTGAGTCTATTACCTTTGAATCTTCTTCTAACAAATTTACAATCTCGACTGATGACCTTCAAGCTCTGATCAATCAAGTAATGTCTCAAAATCACACTACTGCCATGTCTGCTGCTACATCAGGTAACACTTAGTTGTTAGATACTACTTGTGGAAACCATATGACTGTTGATCCTTCTTTATTTAAGAATACAATGCCTATTTCTAATAATTCCATCATTACAATTGCTAATGGTTCCACCTTGAAAGCCACCCACATTGGTAATGTTGAAACTTCCACTCTTTGTATACCTAATACTTATCTTGTTCCTAACCTTGCCTTTAACTTGCTTTCTTTTGGCCAACTTTGTGATCTCGGTCTTGACTTACATTTTTCAAAACAATATGGTTGTATTGTGCAGGATCTTCGAACAGGTCAGAAAGTTGGGACAGGGCGTAAGGTTGGAACACTGTTTGAACTTGAAAGCCTGAAAGTTTCACAAAACTTGATCACCGCTGCTACATCTCAAACACCTATTCTAGCTTCTTTAGAGTTATGGCACTCTAAGTTAGGTCATGCATCTATTTCTCGAATAAAATCACTATCTTCTACTGGTGTTTTAGGTAAAGTTTCTCAGGACATTTTTGATTGTTTATCTTGTCAACTTGGAAAACAAAGTGCATTACCATTCAATAAAAGTGAATCTTCGTCTTCTTCACCATTTGATTTAGTCCATTTTGACATTTGGGGTCCAGCTCCAACATCAACTATGGGAGGTTCATGTTATTTTGTTATTTTTATTGATGACTTTTCATGATATACTTGGATTTATTTATTCAAACAACGATCTGAACTCTTGTCAATTTTCAATGAATTCAATAATATGATACAAACTCAGTTTTTTCGCAAGATAAAAGTTTTTAGGTCTGACAATGCTGGTGAATATACATCAATTGAGTTCAGTAAATTGTTAAAAAATGATGGAACTCTATGCACACACTTCACAACAAAATGGTAGAGTTGAAAAGAAACACCGTCATATACTAGACACTGTTCGTGCCCTTCTTGTTTCATCCTCTCTTCCTGAACAATTCTAGGGCGAAGCTGCTCTTACTGCTATTTACACTATCAATAGAGTTCCTACACCAGTGCTAGGCATGCAAACTTCTTTTGAGTGTCTATATAATAAGACCCCTGACTATCATTCTCTTAAAGTTTTTGGATGTGCTTGTTTTGTTCTACTTCCTGATCATGAAAGAACTAAACTTGAACCTCGAGCTCGTTTATGTTGTTTTCTAGGATACGATATAGAACATAAAGGCTATAGGTGTTATGATCCAATTTCTAAGCATCTTCGTGTCTCGCGTCATGTGGTCTTTTGGGAGCATAAGCCATTTACTAGTGTTTCTGCATTGCCATCCCAATCTTCTTCTCCACAGGTTTTCGTAGACCTATCTTTTGATATTTCACCAGCTGACGAGAATCTTGCAGGTATTTTTAGCTCAAACAGTGACCAATCTTCCTTGTCTTCCTCAACTTTTGATTTGATCGAGGCTCCTGTTGATACATCCGTGCCTTCCTCATATGTACCTCCTTCTGTTCGTCGCTCCACTAGAGTAAGGGATCCAAATACTCAACTTCGTGATTTTCATTGTTATTATGCCTTAGCCACATTACATGAACCTCGTAATTTTCGTGAGGCAGCTTCTAATCCTATGTGGCAGCAAGAATGATAGAAGAGTTACAAGCTCTTGAGAAAACACATACTTGGGACATTGTTGATCAACAACCTAATAAGTCAGACATTGATTGTAAGTGGGTTTACAAGATCAAGACTCGGTCTGATGGCTCAGTGGAACGTTACAAAGCACACCTTGTTGCTCGAGGATTTACTCAAAAATATGGCATTGATTATGAAGAGACTTTTGCTCTAGTCGCTCGTTTCACATCTGTTCGCTCCCTTTTAGCTGTTACTACATCTAGAAAATGGCCAACATATCAAATGGATGTTAAGAATGCATTTCTAAATGGTGATCTTATTGAGGAAGTTTACATGAAGCCACCTCCTGGTTCTTCTGTACCATCAAACAAGGTTTGTCGTCTTCGACGAGCATTGTATGGTCTTAAGCAAGCCCTTAGAGCTTGGTTTTCAAAATTTAGTACCACTATTGCTCAGTTGGGTTTTACATCCAGTGCCTATGATTCTGCTCTTTTTACTCAGAAAACTAGCCAAGGTACCACCCTTCTTTTACTTTATGTGGATGACATGATTATTACAGGTGATGATAGTGATGGTATTCGAGATCTCAAGACTTTTCTCCATTCCTAGTTTGAGATGAAGGATCTTGGTTCTTTGAGTTACTTTTTGGGTATTGAGGTTACTTCTGATTCTACGGGCTTACACTTATCACAAACAAAGTATGCTTCTGATCTTATTGCCAAAGTAAGATTGACAGATAGTAAGATTTCCTCTTCACCACTAGAACAGAACATCAAGCTTTCTCCTTCTGATGGTAGTCTTCTACCAGACCTGACTTTGTATCGTACTTTGGTGGGTAGTCTTGTTTATCTGATGGTTACTCGCCCAGATATTGCTTATGTTGTTCACTTGGTCAGTCAGTTTCTTTCAGCTCCACGTTCTACTCATTTTGCTGCTGTTCTTCGTATCCTGAGATATGTAAAGGGTACTATGTTTCATGGATTGCATTTTCCTTCTAGCTCATCATTGGATTTGCAATGTTATTGTGATGCTGATTGGGCAGGGGATCCTACTGATCGTCGTTCTACCACTAGTTATTGTTTCTTTCTTGGTTCGTCACTTATCTCTTGGCGTAGTAAGAAACAAACTGTTGTCTCTCGCTCCAGTACTGAGGTTGAGTATCGAGCTCTTGCAGATGCAAAATCTGAACTCCTATGGTTACGATGGCTTCTTCAAGACATGGGTGTTTCTCATCGTTTCGGTACTCCAATCTATTGTGATAATCAAAGTGCTATTCAAATAGCTCATAATGATGTCTTTCATGAGTGTACTAAACATATCGAGATTGATTGTCACTTTGTTCATCATCATTTGCTCAGCCAAACTCTACGGCTTGTTCCTATCACTACCGTAGATCAGAAAGTAGATATCTTCACCAAAGCACATCCACCTGGACAATTTCTTGCACAAGTTTCCAAACTCAAGTTGGCTTCCACATTACCACCTTGAGTTTGCGGTGGGATGTTAACGTAATATTACAATTAATGTTACAATCAATTGTAATATTACAGTTGACTTAGATTAATTGATTACAGTTAACTAATTGATTACGATAATGTAAACGTAATATTACAATTAATGTTACAATCAATTGTAATATTATAGTTACCTTAGACTAATTGATTATAGTTGACTAACTGATTATGATTGATTTTAGGACTTAATTACGATTTTATTTCCTGATTGTATTTCCTTTATTGTCATGTTCTATTGCCTATATAAAGGCCTTTAACCTTCTTGTAATGTATCATCAGAAATACAATTCCTTCTTGCATTCTTTCATTCTTTCTTTTCTTTATCTCTTTCTTTTATAATCTCTTTCTTTACACTTGCAATAGCCCCTTTTCTGCTCGACAACTCACTCTTTCTAGCCAAGTCTCCTGCCTCTATGCCCTATCCTTTTTCAAGCCTCTCTGGTCTTTTCTCCTGCCCAATTCTGGCTGAAAATGGCTTTCTTAACAGTCCCCTGTTTCCTCACTTTACTGCTCCTCGAGAGGACCCAAAGAAAAAAAATAAAGCTTTGCTTCTTCAACCTTCTCTCATCTCTCTACCGCCTCACAATCAAACTACCTCCAGCGTCAGTTTCTTTTCTACACATATATCAATAGGTTTCCACTCCTCTCCTCACGCATCACTGCTTCCAGCTTTGAAGACCCAAGAGCCCCTGTTTCGAACACCATTTCCAGCCTCTTCAAGCTTTGTTTCCCCTATTGGAAAGCCCCTACACTGCTGCCTTAAGCTAGCCGAGAACTCCTCTTGAACAGCTCTGTTCCGGACACTTAAAACTCCTTCTCCAGCCTGCAGTGGCTCATGGTTCAGCCTTACTCTGTTTCCAACAGCAAGAAGGCTCGATTTCCAGCTTTCACAAATCAAACCTCAGCCTTGCACAGTCCCCAAGTTCACATGCCTTCAGTTTGCTTCCTTGAGGAAGACACAGGGAGGATGGGAGACGAGAGAAAGAGTTGAGTGAAAGGATATGGTGATACGTGAGGGAGATATGAGAGAGTGAGAGAGGGACATGTGAGATGCGAAAGAGAGAGAGAGAGATGGAGCCAAGAATAGGAAATTTGAGTGCTTCAGTTGGGGGTACTCTGCCTCCTGACAATGTGACATGGGTTGGTGGGCAAAATTTTCCCACTGACCCCTATTTCAAAATATATATATTTTGAGGAGGGATCTACTTACACATGTGTAAAACAAATTTAGTTTTACACATTTCATATCTTTTTATATGATTTATAATTTTTTAATCTGACTGTTGAATTTTATGTTCTATTCACATAGAACATGCATGCCAAATTTCAAATTAATTGAATACGTCTAACTATATATTTCGTAAAATAAAATTTCAACCGTTGATATATATTGAAAAAAATACTATTCTCCATTAAAATGATAGAAATAGCAGATTGATTAAAAAATTTACATACATACTAAATATAAGTAGATTGTTAAATCCAATGGTTGGTTTGCAAAAATATTAATCCGATATGAAGATATAAAACTGTGTAAAATAAATTTATTTTACACATGTGTAAGTGGATCCCTCCTCATATATTTTTATATGTTTTATATATATATATATATATATATATATATCACATAATACGCATATACATACATATGATTTGATATGATTAATATATATATATTTAGTTACATTATATATTATAATATATAATTTTGTTCATTATATATTTAAAGCATATTATATTTTCATATTCTCAAAATATATATATTTCTTTATCTAATATACTAATTTGTTTAATATGTATTTTTATAAATATATGTGTGTGTATTTTCTTATTTATCTTAATCTTTATATCTATAATTACACCTAAATACTTTATTTTCTTGTTATATATTTCTTATGATAATTATACATATTTATCACATGTTAATTATATAATTTGCATGTATCTTAATTACCAAAATATATGTGTGTATACACACACGTGTGTGTGTGAAAGTATTATTTATATTTTTGTATTTACTTAATCATCTTATCATATAAGAATATACACACACACACGTATGCATGCATGCATGTATGTACGTTGCATGCGTGTATATACGTTATATGCATGCATTAATTGACGCATGCATGTAAGAACATATATATATATTGAATTCACATACTCCATTCATATCAATTAAAAGTACATCGTATATACTTCCTACGCATACATTTCACCTCATTCATGAACTTTTAACCTCCAAGACTCCATTTATAGAAAACCAAACCATGCTTGGTTTAAGAAAAATTACAATTATTACACTTTTTGTCTAGATCTAGAAAAGAATTTAGATTTATGAACCCAAACTTGACCTTGCCTCGTGAAACTATTGGTGTTCATGTAGCTAAAAAATTACGATGAACTTCAATATATTCATGAAGGAATTCGAGATATTCGACATAGGATAACCTAGAAAATAATGAAGATGAAGCTTGGGATCCAAGTTCCTTTGTAAATCCAGACAAAAGACGCTAACAATGACATGGCAAATAAAACCAATTACATTTACATAGAAAACATCTTTATATATAATAACATAGTTGGTGCTAGTGAAATTAATAGAAGAATATCGCGGTTTAGTCAATCTACAGTAGGTGAGGTATTTATAATATTTTCTTTATATAATAAGATATCGTTTATATGTATCTACTTTTTATTTGACATATGATTGATAAGGGTTTTTGTTGCTTGATCATTCTAAGAAATAACTTGGATTTAAGGTTATATTTAAACACCAACTCAAACTAGATATATATTATTTCAATGAGTTTTGGGGTAGAAGACATTTCAAATATTGTCATGAAACTATTGGTGCTCATGTAATCAATAAATTACATTAAACTTTAATATATTCATGGCAACATTCGAGATATCTTCTATAGAAGAACTCTTTGAGAATTTAGATATTTGGTTAGGTTGATGTTTGATTATAACCTTAAATTCAAATTGCTTCTTAAAATGATTGAATAGACAAAAACCCTTAACAATCATGTGCCAAATAAAATGTATATTCATATAAACATCATTATATTATATAATACATATATGATTAATAACTAGCCTAGTATAGATGAATTAAATCGTGATCTTCCTCCATTCAATTTGACAAGTTCTTCCGGCTATCCACAATTTTCATCCTCAACAGGTACACAATTTCGTTCATTAATTTAATCTAATTCTATTCATTATTCATACTATTGGATCTCTTGTTACTTATTTCTCTAAAAAGTCTTATGCTCTAATTGATTATATTTGAAATTTAATTATTCTCATAGTAATGTTATTATTCTTTTATCTACAAACTAAGAAGATCGATGGTTGAACTAAAGCTAGAATTCCTGATGATGAAGTTTAAGAGATAATGTCTATATTACTTTTGCAAATTGTATATCTATGTTCGAAACATTTATTGTTATGAAAATGTGATATTTGATCAATTAATGTTACTATTATCAAATTTGTTTAATGACATATGGTTAATAAGATTTGATTTTTATTGATTGTTTTGAATTTTTTTATTTTAGCTTATAATTTGTGTAATTAAATTATTTGTTAATTATTAATATATAACAAAGAAATGACCATGCTTTTAAATCAAAGAACATAGTCTAATTAATAGAATAAAAGACTATGATTTTTCCCTAACCATAGTGTAATATCATAGATTATATTACAATCATAGCCGTAACCTAATATCATAGAGTATACCATGAGCATAACTATAATCTAATATCATAGATTATACTGCGAACATAGCCATAGCCTAATATAATATATTATACCATGAGCATAAACGTAGTCTAATATTACGATATCTAAGAAAAGACTATGCTAGAATATGTTATGATTTAAAAATATATTCTTTTATCATAGAATACATATTTTAAACGTAGTCTTTGCACTTTTTTATAATAATGTATTATTAACTTAAAATAACATATGAAATATTCATGCATGTTATTGGATTTTATATTTTCTTAAGAAAAGATTAACTCGTAGTTTTAAATATTTCATTATAAATTTTAGGGTAATAAATTTGTGTTAAAATATAATGCAATATTCAATTTGAATTATATTCATCATAATTTTTTTTTTGTCGATATAGTTTTATAAATTTTAAAAAAGTATTGAATAATTATGCTAAGATTAAACTCTACCGAACCTTCAGAATTCAACAATTCATAAACATAAAACTCTATAATTTTATGGTGTCCAGTAGGATATTGTTTCTAATCTATAAGGCTACTCTCACATACAGTTGGTGCAGAATTATGTACGGCTTCAAGAACACGATCGATATGAGAATTTCTTTGAGCGGCCAGTGTAAAGTATGCAATTATTTCTCCTCCAAGCTAGGTAATTATTACAAGAATGGTTACTTGCTAGGAAATTTGTTAGCTTTAGGGCAATCAATAGGAAGTGAAATCATCTAATAGTTGTTCTACAAAGCATTGAAGCAAGAAGTAGCTTTTGAGAACTAAGCAAGCAGAGATCAACAGTTTGTTAATTGACTTATTTTCAGTTGAATCAAGAAGAAAAATTATAATCCCAAGACAGAGTGGAATGGCTCAGATAAAGATCAACAGTTACTAAATTCCAAATTTGTTAACTCAAGGAGAAAAATCACAATCCCATGATAGACTAGAGAAGCTAACTCCTAAATTTGAAGTTTGTTAGTTGACCTATTTTCAGTTAAAATTAGGGAGAAAAATCACAATCCCAAGACAAAATAGAGTAACTCTCCTGAACTACACAGGCAGAGATTCCAAGTTTGTCTTCAAGGGTTGGTTTAGATAGACAGTAAAATTAGTTCCGGTGAAATTGAAAATGATGAAAAAACGTTTAAAGATATAACTGTTTTAATAAAATAATAATAAAAATGAAATCAAGAGCAAAAAGGTAATTTTACCTTCTTTTTGTTTTTAGTGGCTTTTTGGCCACCGGTTGCACCGCATTAGTGTTGACCAAAGTGTCAAACTAAGCCTAAATCAAGGAGAAAAATCACAATCTCAAGATAGACTGGAGCAACTTTTGAGAACTAAACATGCAGAGATCAATAGCTCCTACTTCTGTTCTGGAATATTTTGGAAATATAACCGTTGCATTGCATGCTTCTATTTTGTTAGCTGATGAAAATTATTGAGCTTTGTATTCATTTGTTGCTGAAATTATACATAGAATTTACTGTTGACAAAGCTGTCCTATGGTTCAGATTACATAACTACTATTATCATATTTGGCATTGGCAATCCCAAATCATATATCGTCCATGTTAAATATTAACACAAAATTACATCAACCCACCATGTTTTGCTTAGTGCCCTCCTGGATTTCTGTTCCATGACAAATAAGACGGATCTCCAAGTCGCCTGAAATGGTAAGAATACAACAAATCAGTGGCAATAGCCCTATATCCAACCAATTTATCTTTTAAAAAATACTTGCAGAGATTAGAATGCTCTCATCTACACATAGCAGGGGTAAGTTTGATGATTATGAAACGTAACTATTAGATTGATAACATTCCATCTTTCTCCATTTCCATTCTCTTTACCAAACAAACTCCAACTATAACCTCTACCTCCCCCCCCACCCCCTTTTCTTTTGCTTCTCAATGTTTCTTTAATCAATTATATATTCTACCCCAAACTATGGTGTGATATTCATAAATCTACCATTTGTACATTTAATAAATATTATATAATTATCTAAATGACCTATTCCTCGCAAAAATAAAGAGATAATGGATGGTGGGCCCCACAAAATTTTCGGTGTTCCATAGTAGTCGAGACTTGGAAGACATGAAATTTGGAACTAAATATAGATAAGGTAAGAAATTTAACCCTAAACTAGTTTGTTTGTGCATTTTTAAGAAGTGTGCAAACAAATTAAAAAATTATGATTAAGTCCATAAGTCGATAAAGTTTTCATAAATAATGGACATACCAGGATGACTTTAAAATCATTATTAGTGCTAGAAAATTTCTCTTAAAATAAGGTTGATGGAATTAAATCTGCGTAAAAAATAAAAATTTACGCGATTTTATGGTTATAGGTATTTTAATAATTTCACCCCAACGGTAAGTCAAACTTCAACAAAAGATCAACCAAAAGTTAGAGCAAGTTAAATAGATATTTTCCATGATGAAATAAACTATTTTGGAGATTAGACTGATAGTTTAAACTAAAGTTGAACCAAAAAGGGTAAAATCAAAAGTTTACTTAAACCTAAGGGCAAAATAGTAATTTGTGCCATTAAATATCATTTTTAGCTGAAATTTCCATCTTCTTCCAGCCCAATTTCGGCAGCAACCAGCACCTCCTCTTCTTCCTCCATTGTTGAACATTCCAAGTGAGAGAGCTTGAAAAACTTGAAGCAAAACTCCATCAAAATCAAAAACACTCTTCACAAAAATTATTCTTCTCATCATCCTCTATCATCCTACACCAAAATCATCACCTAACTTAGCCAAAATCAGGGGGTAAGAATCCTTGAAGGTTTCCGCCAAGAGAGGCACGTAGGGGATTGTTGAATTTTTCATGGATTTAATGCTTTCTACTTGGTGATTTACAATCAAGCTAAAACTAAGAGAACCATAGCCTTAGGGTTTCGGTCAAGGATGATGGTGCATGAAGATGTTGAATTTTGATGAGAAATTTATCTAGAATTAATGTAGAAATCATGTTAAGAGAGGAATTAAGCTTAAAATGGAAGAAGGCAAATTGTTGGAAAATTCGGCCAAGGAAGGGGAGGTAGATTCATGGCTGATTTTGAGGAATTTAGGGTCTTACAATACTGTACAAATTATTAGGAGACTGTTGGCGAAAGCAGAACTAAAATCGAAGTTATGTAGGTGAAGTTACAATATTAGCACCAATGTAAAAAAGACTGAAATGGAAGTGATTTTAGGCAATGTGATAATTATTTTAAGTTGAAATGTAGTGATTGGACAATGCTAAATTATTTTATATACAAGGTTTTGCAGCTCGGAAGTCTAATAACGACACTGGTGCTGATGATCAAAACGACAGTGAATTAAGAGGTAAGGGATGAGTTGTAGAAGACGTAGGGATACTATGATGCATGTTTTGATTTAATATGCATCTTTTGAAATTGAAATGTCGAATTTGGTGTTGAAATCTATGTTGAATGGGAATTGTTGCAGGTTTATAAACTGTATTTTAACTACAAGAGGGCTGGGTCAAACACAACCGTTATACTGTCAAAATTTCTAAGAATTTTACATAAATATCTTTTAATATCCTTAAGGGTTAAAAATGAAATAATTATTAAGTTAAATTCTCAAATTTATGGAAAATTCATATTTTTATTAAATACCGAAAAACAATATTTAAATATTCATATAAATGAATTTTATGCACGTGAAGGTACTGACATGTTTTATTTACTATTTACAGATAAATGGAACGTTTTTAGAATTGGATGTTACAATATGGATATTTTATTTTTATTTCTAAACTACTTATATTTCTTAAATATATATTATGGATTAATTTAAGATAACTGTTATTGAATATATCTCCGTAAACTGCTATGAACTATTTTATGTACTATTTTGAGACTGTTGGTCCCGTAGTTGCTTACGAGCACATGCACTTACTGTTGCTGTTACTGTAGCTGAGTGATCTTGATCCCATCATTCAGTGGCTCGTGTTCATTTGCGGACGATCTTAGACTATGGCCACATGTCCCCTTGCATGAGTCTATTGGGTGATGCCTTGTCTCCACTGTTTTATTTGGGGTGGCAAATTCCTGGACATCCTAAGCATTTCCAGGAAAAAAAAATATGTATATATATATATATATATATATGTTATGGATTTTAAGATATAAAATCCTTTATGATGGTTGAATATGTTTTCAGAATATGTTTACTATTACTGAATGATTTTTATACAGTTTGCGGAGAAATGTTTAATATCGTTTACTTGAAATTTGAAAGTTACCGTTAAACATTGATTATTATGGTTTACTGAACGATGCACATTTACTGAATTGCTAGAAAATTTATTGAAATCCCTATAGCCACATCCAGGGATCGAGACACGATAGGTACTTCAAAGTACCTCCTATACTCTATCTCGTTACTTAGCCGGCTATAGTATCCTTCCTTGAATATCTTACAGTGAACTGTTAGGAATTAAATGATTTTTATGCATATAAGATATATAGTATCAATGCTTGTATACAATTCTTTTACTAGGCATTAGCTCACCTCACTCTTTCTCCTTCCAGATTATTTCCAGTGATCTCTTAGCATTTGAGCGAGAGGATTGTTATTTTGGTATCCCTCGGCAAACGTGAGATTTTCGTAGAGGTATACGGTTTTATATTTCTATGTTCGAACTCTATGTACAGCACTTTTATTATATGTTTTTAAACATGGGATGTAAATCAAAAGAAAAATGTAGTATGGAAATTTTATGAGATGTATATATATGTGGTTATGATAAATGAAAATAAATTGTTCAAAGGTTTAATGTTGAAAATTAATATGAATTTTAAATTAAATTATTAGTGATAGCACTGTAGACAACCCAACCGACGGTAAGTAAAGTGTAAAATGATATGGAAAACCTATATTACGGGACGTGACATATGGTTTGGCCCCCAAAAATTCTATAACTTTGTTCCCTTCAAGATTTTTTTTTTTTTTAATGATATGTAAATTAGATGAATCGTTAACACTTTTGTATTTAGGTTCAACAGACGATTTTTTTCTCCATTTCATAAAAAAAAAAACTCATTTTTAATGTAATCTTTATTTCATTGAACTTTCGTAATCCTTTAAAACAATGTCTTCTTCAATTAATTAAAAAAGCATGCTGACATTAATTATTAAGTAGTATTTCTTTCTACGTAGACAAATAAAATACAACTAAAAAAAATCCAGCAAATCACTATATGGATCGTGCACATAAATGCATTGGTACCTCGTAACTTTACCTCAATCTTTTATCTTTAAAAGGTATTTTTCTTTTTTATGTAATTAATATTATCATTTTATTTAACTTTAAGGATTGATATATGATGTACTGACAGTGTATAAAATCTATATACTATTAATGCATTAGAGGTTGACATCTCATCAATGAACCCTTATTAGCAAATTAACAAATTTATTTATAATTGCTTTTAAGGGCTTGGCATAATTTTTAATTTGATAATTGATTAAGTGTCAACTTCTGATGCATTGACAGTATATAAAAACTATACACTGTCAGTACATCATATACAAACCCTAACTTTAATACTCTTATTCCTAAATTGTTTTTATCATATTATCGTTTTTTTTTTAACATAGCCACCACAAGAAAAAAGTATTGGCTTCGCCCAGTGACCCCCCTCTTCTTCCCTCGATACAACCCCTAACAAGGTCAACCAATTTTCCAATTAGATTCATTAGTTGCTCCCAGGTCAACCAATTATCCACTTAGTTTTGACTAGATATGTAAACAAACATAATGTTCGACGATCCGTTCGTGAATCCTTTCGGTTTCTGTTCGTTTATTAAGCTTACCAAACGAACGCAAACAACATTTTAGTGTTCGTTTATTAAACGAACCGAATATGAATAGAGGCGTGGTTCGTTCGTTTTTGTTCACGAATAGGCTCGTTTATTGTTCGTTCATTTAAAGTGTCATTTATTATTCGTTTGTTTTTCGTTCGTTTATAACTCGTTCATTTAAAGTGTCATTTGTTGTTTGTTTGTTATTTATTAAAATCTAAAATTACTTATATCATATAAGTTATATTATCTATACTCTATTTTTAAGATATTAACCTAAAAAATTAGTACTCAATTCTTAAACATATTTTGTTATAATTATTTTATTATATTGTATAAATATGTTTAAGAATTGAGTACTAATTTTTTAGGTTAATATCTTAAAAATAGAGTATAGATAATATAACTTATATGATATAAGTAATTTTAGATTTTAATAAATAACAAATGAACAACAAATGACACTTTAAATGAACGAGTTATAAACGAACGAAAAACAAACGAATAATAAATGACACTTTAAATGAACGAACAATAAACGAGCCTATTCGTGAACAAAAACGAACGAACCACGCCTCTATTCATATTCGGTTCGTTTAAAAAACGAACACTAAAATGTTGTTTGCGTTCGTTTGGTAAGCTTAATAAACGAACAGAAACAAACAAAAACCGAAAGGGTTAAATTAATAAAAATTTCATAATAAGTTAAGATTTCATTCTTATCCATTAACCATTTACATATACATATTCTTATCCATTAACCATTTACATATACATTACAAGTCTGTACAGACACACACACACACATATATATGCATATGTATATGATACATATATATGATACTTTAATATATATATACTAATTAAAAACCCGTGCGATGCTGCGGTCTATTTTTATTTTGTAATTTTTAAAGTTAGTAAAATTGATTATTAGATAAGAGTTGTTGGTCATAAAATTATTTATTTCCTTCATATTATTCAGTACAAAAGAGAAACATATTTACTAAGGATAGAGCTTATATATATCAAACAAATGTCCAAAAATAATTTTTGAGAAATTTGGATTAGCTTGGATTTAAAAAAATACATAATACTAAAGTTAAATAGTATGACAAACAGATAATTTGTGCTAGAAACAAACAAATCAAGATAATGATGCAACAACAATAAAAACTAAAAGCACCAAAATATATATATATACGGTATAATGGTTCAGACAATTTAACAAAGAAGTAAGAAAAATTTGCTCTGTAAGTATTTTTATTTTAAGAATAACTAATTGAACTATTTATATTTACTCCAAAGTACAATATGCAAAGTAAAAGTATTTTTTTCTGCAAGATTTAGAGGTAAAAAAACCCTTTCATATAATAAATTTCAATCGAAAGCAAAATATATGTAGGTAGAAGAAGCAAATAAATTAAAATATAAAGCAATAGTATAAAACAATAATAGAAGACTAGATTAAAAAAGTTAAAGAGCCATATAAAAAACATGTTAAAGATTTAACTAAAAAAATTGTTGAAAAAGAAATAAAGGGACCTAAATAAAAAAAAAGTTGTTGAAGGCAAAAAAAAAAATAAATGGACAAGTGTCAAGCTATGGGAGAGGAGGAGGCAAAAATATATATATATATATATGTATAGATATGTATGTATATCAATATGTGCATATGTATATGATACAAATTGTACTTAAAATTGTAATTATTAATTTTAATAAAACATTGTTGACTTAAGTTGTGTTGTATTTAAGATTTTATGTTGGATGAATTCAATTTGCATGTCGGATTTAATCATTATGTAGGATTTTTAATATTTAATATTTAGTTTGTTCTCATGAACACTTGTTCATAAACATGTATTTATGAACGTGTTTATTTAATGGTTTATGAACACTTTATTCGAGAACATGTTCGTTTAAATGCTCACTAACGTGTTCGTTTACTTGTTTGCAAACGCATTTATTTACACGTTCGCGAACACTTTCGTTTAAAACAAACGAGGTTGTTCGCAAAATTGAACGAACAATCCCTATAAAATAAACGAACGAGCTCGAACATAAAAATCAATTCCATAACAAACACGAACGACACTAAAAAAAAACAAATGAACAGAGACACTTGTTCGTTCGTTCATGTTCGGTTTGTTTACAGCCCTAGTTTTGACAAAAGCATTAAAGACTCATGATACCACCAAAGAACACAAATGACCACCATAATTGCCTAACATAGAGTTTTCATTTATATATCACTAACAATTGTGGTACCCGTTAACAGAAGAAAATAGAGTAAAAAGAGTTGGAGAAGAAAAGTTAGGAAGGTAGATTTGAAAATACAACTTAAAAGAGGGAGGGAAGTTAAAAATCCAAGATGAACTTAAACGTGAAATCCTATCCTAGTTTGTAGAAAAAAATGACTAAAAAAGATCCTACTAGAGGGTGATACTTTTCCAATGCCCTAAACATCCAACCTAAATTGTACCACTAACATCTTATTTTCACCTCTTCAGCCAGTAGGAATGTGTAAAGATAACAGCAGCCTTCTATAATATGCGAAAGCTAAGTCTAGATGTGCAATTTGAGTATGGGCAGGAAGAATGTAACCAAAGAAATTACCTTGGCTTGACCAGATACACGACAGTGAAAGACAAAGCCAAAAAGAAGCACAGCCCGCCAACAGTGAGATAAGCAATGCCGAGGAAGTCATTTTTTCCACCAAGCCAGCTAGTAGTCGAAAGCACAAGTTCTTTTTTGCCATTGAAACTATATGTGTTGTGGTTGTTCTGCAATGTCACATCTATGACTTCATTTGGTTGGAGATCCTGTTCTATCTACCCATACAACTTTCTAAAAGTTGGCAGAGCAGCAGTTCGCATCCAAACAATTAGGTCTTCCTGCTCACTCAACTGTTATACAAATCAAAGTGGATAAGTTAGACAGTAGTTCAATGTTCGAAGGAATTTCAAAGATTAAACAAACACTCCTTCAATGAAAAATAAAGGTTCCTAGAGACTTCAATGTTTGCTATGTGGGACTTTTTAGAGAGGGCTAACATGTCATTTTAGATGGAATGCCAAGAAGCAATGGGTGCAGCAGACTAAGATGAACCACAGATAAATATTGTTTACCCACAGAAAGGAACACAAACAAGTCAAATCAATACACTAAATATGCAGGAATATTAATGATGCCAGAATTATCTTATTTCCAGGTGCATACAACTACCCAGCTGATGAAGGAGCATTACATAAATCTTGAGGAATTACTTTAGACATAAAGCATTGGAAAGGATCTTGGTTATTTGTGCAAAATTTGGAGGACTTCATTTCGTTTTTTGGGGGGGTTAATTAAAGCTTATGCTCATATAAAGATGTTTTTGTCAAACTTCTGAGGTAGCTTTCGATAATTGAGATATCGAGATATGGTGAGAATGGAAAATTTATTAATGCAAAGGTTAAGCTACAAAGTAGGATAGTGTGGCACGCTAAATAAAGGAGGATGAAGTACAGAAAGAGGAAGAAGAGAAGAGAGAAGCAAAGGGTGATTGCCGGCTCCCCTGCACCCCAAGCTGCTTTAGCTTTGATAGGGGCTGGATTTGGCTCCTTGCAGGCTGGCCAGGAGAGAAATGAACAGAAAAAAGAAAAAAAGGGAAAAGAATGAAAATTAAAATAAATAAACAAATAAGAAAAATGAGAGAGATTTAGTAAAAAAAAGGAAAAGACAAGTTCAGGCAATAAGGAAAAATTAAAAGGTTATAAAATAAAATTGAATGTTTAGTTACGTAAAAGTCATATTACAGGACAACAAATTGTAATGATAATTAATAATTGCTTATATAAAAAAACAATATTGAAAACTTATTCATTCTATTTTTATATCGTAAATATAATATACCAATATGTTCATTTGTTAATGTTATTTTTCAAAACTAATTGAATTTCTAATATTTTAATAATGTATTTAATTAAAATAATAAAATAAATCATAAAATCCTTTGTTTTTAAAATCATGTTGTTATAGATTCTTGGATTTTCCATTCCCAATGACACCTGACAAAATTTATATATTTAGTGACATACGCATATTTGAAATCCACAAGACTGATTTAAAAATTAATGAGAATAATTTCCTATTTTAGTAAGGAAAGGAGAAAATTTTCACCCACAACATGAGTGGTTTTTAACTTGTGAAAACTGAGGCTTGAATTCTGGAATTGAAAATTGAAAGTTCATAGTATTTCCCGAGTGCTTATTCTATTTTTTTTTTTAATCTACATCACCATTTGTGGAAGAAACTATATAGTGCACAAAGTAAAATAGTAAACCTAATTATAACAGATGAGAAGTGGTGAAGCTTACCGGGACAGATTCCACAAGATGCACACCACCTATAAGACTTCCATTCTGAAAATTTTTAGGAAATACATCTTTCCCAAACTTGCTGTCCCTATCACTCTTCCAGGAGATACCCTTCTTGTTCACTGCCAATTGCTGGCTGTTGAAGGAGAACTTGTAGGTATCATTAAATAAACTCCAAGCTACAAGACCACAGGGGACAATTGGCTGGCCACCAAACATATCTTCAGGCTTACACTCACTAACCTCATCCTCACTGTTAGGATCTTTCAACTGTGAGTCACTTCGGCTCTTCACATACCTGAATTATGAAAAGCCATCACCAAAATTGATGCCAAAGAATCATCATAAATAAATGCATTTCCGAAAAAAGGGAAAAGTATGATCAGGTGAAACGAAAAAGAAAAAGGAGCAAGAGTTTAACATGGACCAATATAAATATGATAAAAAACATGGTTGAAGTTGTGGATTGTCATTAAACCAATGGAAAAGAGAAAGAAAGCATGCAACAAGGCTAAAAAGCCTCAAAATAAACAGCTTGAGAATAGTTTACAATAAAAATATAAATTTTCTTGTGCTCCAAGTCCAAAGGGAACATCTAGAACCGACAAAAGATCTCCCACTGCATAACATTCTGTAGAAAGCGAGTCTAAACCACTACCATTCCTTCAAGGATCCAAAAAATTTGAAAATGCAGGTTGAGAAATCTGAAGAAGTGTCATTCATTGAATATTTTATTATACATTTAGACAATGGATCCCCACTCCACAAGTAGTCAAAATATATTTCGTGATGTCTGCTAATGAAAAAAGATATCCCTAACATCATTTTAAAGATGGACTGTCTTGCAATAGAGTACATAATGGAGTCCAGAACTTATTGTAAAGGTACACAAGATAAACCTCCGATGATTCTGGTAGAAGTTGTCAAGCTGGTAGTAAACATAGATAGGCTGCTTCATACGCTTCTTAACCTTGTAACAGGAACAAGAGAATGGTGAGAAGATATATTTATTTTTCATCTAACTGTAGGAGCTAATTCTGATTAATGATACCCCAATATAATATGACCCTGAAGGCCATTGTTGGGACCTGGGAGAACGGGCCCTACTGAAATTTAATTTCTTTGATATGTGCCCACTTGCATAGATTATATAAGCACACCAGTCAACTTAATCCCTAAAACCATGGTTAGGGGATCAGGACTTACTAGGATTTGATTTCTTTAGTAGGTGTTTGCTTGTGTATATTATACATGCATTACTCAAAAGGGAGTTGAGCTTTTGCCTTGCCTCAGGTGCAAGGATCAAAAAGGTACTTGCCAGGTCAGGCAATGGACTATTTTCTAAACATAATGCCTATGCAATATCCCTATTTCTTATCCTATAAAACAAACTTGCATTATCCTTTGTTGTCAATTAAAGATTAAATAATAATAATAAAAGACATTTTTGCATCTTGCATTTCAAGGCTTGTGCCTTGTTGTAGAAGGTATGCCCCCCAGCCTGAGCTACAAAGTTAGTCAGCTAGATTGCATTGTGCCTTAGTACCTAGACTACAATGGCTAAGCATAAACATGGTAGGGTCCAATATTAATTAAATATAAATTTGGCAAAAGAAAAGACAATCAATTAATAGAATTAGGTTAAACCATAGGAAGTAATCGCAGCAATTAAATGGCTTGAAAGACGGGAACTTGGATAGCAAAGAGATCAGAGTTAAATGGCTGCACAAGAAGGCAAGCACATGTAGGTTACACAGGGTAGAAAGGGGGTAAATTAATACTGCCTTCACCCACAATAACCCCCCTCGCTCCCAATTATCACTGTCATTATGATACAAACAAATAAAAAGAAGCTGTACAAGAAACTTACTGTCAATGTTCTATTGCATGTTTTGTCAGCAGCACTTTGTATGAATGCGACCTTATCATTTTTGAAGTCTTCTGGTACACACTCATTTTCATACCGATAATGACTAATTCAACAACCTGATAAAAAAGATAATAGTTAACGCTTAACATAATATAGAAGGAAGACAGAAGAAAAGTGCAAGATTTTTCCTTTTAGTGGTGAAGTGCCTGATCATACATCTCGAGAGGCAAATAGAGAAACCACTCCGATAGGAATGAAGACGATGCTGACAGGCATAAAGGCCGATATGACCTGCACAACAAGAAAGCCAGATTTAACAAAACAGCTTTCCTGAAATGCCAATGGAATTGTAACGGAAGCAATGTCTATGGACTTCAAATAATAAGAACCCACCCATCGTGGCGCAAGGATTGGCTTGCAAGCTGGAAGCTCCTGCTGAGAAAACTTAGAATCTGAGAGGAAAACCAAAAAAAAAAAAAAGTTATTAGTACACTCAAGAGTTGTGAAAACAAAAGATTGGAAAAATCATTCTGTTGTTACACAAAACAACAATAAAAGTATGCTGACGTCGATCTTCGTACCTAGTTTCGACGTGTCTTTAAGAAGCTTCTGTAAAACAAGAAAAGTCAGAGAGACGCAGGGGTGGTTCCCTGCGTAGGTACTCCGATGCTTAAGTCAGCAGAAAATTCTTCAATATTGGGAAACGTAAAAGCCAGTCGTAAAAAATTAGAGAGTAAGATTGTACCTAGGGGCCTACTTATAAGCCAATATTCTAGGTTAATTATTTGAAGATAAGTCCATTCCTTGCTGAGAGTTTATGTTCCGATATAACACAAGTTCCTCAAAAATTGGGAGAAATCGAGGCTTGTCGCCAGCGAGTGACCCATATTGCGGGCACGTTGTGGTGTGAGAGGTTTGTCGCGTAGCGGGAGCTGAATATAGTGCCACATGTCGCAGACGGGTATGGCGTGGCGACAGGACCCTGACACCAGCGGGAGCCGGAGTCATGCGCCACATGTTGCCTTATGATTGCAGGAGACAGACTTGAAGTCTGTCGCCCAGCGACAGGCGTAGTGATGCAGCTTTGAGTTCTAACGCCTAATGCCACGTGGCCTGCTGATTCTTTACCACGTGGTGATTGATGACGTTTTTTGGACCTAGCCCAACGTAGGTGGACTTTGCCATATCAATTGCTCCCCACTCTCTTGTTGGATTTCTCCAACTAAGAGAGTATAAATATATGTTTTTGGGCCTTAACCCATCGTGAATAGTCTTTTATTTATTTTTTTTTTTTGTTATTTTTTGCAGGTGAAAAAAATCTATTCTACGAGAGACGTGATCAGGCGCGATGTTTGGCATTTCCTGTCGCGGCTATATAAACCGATGGGACCCGACGAGAGACCCCACGAAAACCTCTGAGCAGCCGTCTGTCGCCCATTTTCAGCTCTCTCGTGAAAAGAGTCTGTCGCTCTCCCACCGGAAGTCTCTCGCTTACATCAGTGACAGTAAGTATACATCTGTCGCCTATTTATTGCCTCTAGCAACTTGTTTTAGGTCTCCCACAGGTTTTGTGGTCTTCCGCGCAGAGTTTTAAGTCTCCCGCAAGTGTCTCACCTAGTAGGTCTGTCGCCAAAGAGCTCTATCGCCTCAACAGGTCTATCGCCTATTTGGTCTGTCATCAGTAGGGTCTGTCGCCGGGTGGTTTTTACCTTTTTTGCCATGTCTTTGCTACGCTCGGGTAAAACACTTAGGACGGGTGGTCTCGTGTGTTCTTTGACGAATGCTAACTTAGAGGATATCAGGACTCGTTTCCCTCTTCCTTCAGGCTATAGCTATAAACTTCCAGTTCAAGGGGAGGTTACGCCCGACTTGGTTAGAAACGGTGTAGCCGTTCATAAGGCTTCCTTGTCTTTCGGTTTTCGCTTCCCTCTTCTGGAGTTTGGCGAGGCGTTTCTTAGATATAAGGACATCGTCCCATGTCAACTCCACCCCCATGCGTGGGCTCAATTGGTAGCGTTTTCCATAGTGTGCCACAACTTGGGTATTATCCCAACAGTTCCTCTTTTTAGCGCCTTTTTCAGAGTTCGTGGGTTGAAAGGGTTAATAACGTTCTCCCTTCAACGGTTAAAGGTAACTGAGTTTCCTAACAATAAAATCTTCTCGGATCTCTCCAATAAACTGCATGGCTTTGAGAGCGAGTGGGTCGTTGTCGAGATTCCAAGTGACCTACGGATTCGCTCTAGATGGAATTGTGATACTTCCGACCACTCATAGCGCTCGAAAAGATTCAAAGCAGAAGTTTTAAGAGATCAATTTGGTGAGCTTATTCGGCGAATCTGTTCTACTGAGGAGCGTAATTTATTTTCCCTTTTAACCCCAAAAAATATTGCCGCAGCCGATTAGGGGGTAAGCAGGGCCGTTCTCGGGGCTTTTGCTGCTCCATCTAATCTCCCTACGACTCCGTGCATTTCTGATGCTGGTGATAGGCAGTCATCCTCGATACTCGTAGCTGAGGCATCCACTCCCGTAGGCCGCCTTGTAGATGAATCCTCTTCCGATTCGGGAAGCGAGACCCCTGAGGTTGCGGGTACTAGTAATCAATTAGAGGAGAACCCTGAGTGGGCTCAGGCTAGCGCCTTTGGGAGTCCTTTCGTTGATTTTCCGTTGGATTCAAATTTGGATAGTCTAGAGGATTTCGGTGGTTTTCTAGGTTTCCAATCCTTTTTTACTTCTCGTATGCATGTGCATGGCGTTTTACTTGGTCGACTAATCCTTTCTTTTTATATTTGTGCAAGCATGAATTTTTGAGATTTACTGCGTAGGAGGGATGCCAGTGCTGCTGCTCAAGCAGCTCCTCCTCCTCAGTCGCAAGCTAGAGCCCCATCATCTGGACCGGCTTGTTCTCCTACTCCTCCTCCTCCGACCACTGGTGAATCCAGCCGTCCTGCTCAAGAAGTCGGGAGAAATAAACAGAAGAGGCCTCTTGTTTTTGATTGTGGTTCTGGCGATAGCGAGAGCTCTGAGTCCCAAAGGGGTGATTCAGCCTGTCGAGAAGGCGGCTCTCGAGTTGCTGAGGATTGGTCTATCCCTCGCCAGCCTAGGCGCAAATACAGGAAGAGGCTGATTATTGAAGCCACAATGCCTACAAGGCCGATTTTGCCTAAGGTAGCCGATCCGACTTTGAGGCGCTATCCGGTTGATAGCGGGGTCGTTGTAGGTGGAGAAGACTTCCAGACCTATCTCGGAGTAAATGACAACGACAGCATTGAGGATGCCGGGATAGCGTCTCGTCTGGCCTGGAGCACTATCCTCCCTCACGACGAGGCAGGCCTTTTTACAAACCTTATAGAAGCGAAGGATAATTCTGACTATTTCGCTATGAAGGTGAGAGCTTTGTGCTTGTTTGGTAATTAGATTCTCCCTTTTTAAGCTTTTTCATCAAGTTTTTTGAGTTACGTCTGTTTTTTGTCTTGTCAGATGGCTCAACAAATTACGGCGGTCAATGCTCGACATAGGGCCCTCAGGGAGCAAGCCGATAAAGAGATTCGTGAGCTTCAAGAGCAGAGAATGGAGCTTATGAACGAGGCTGTCCAGCTTCGCCCCTATCCCAAAAGGATGGAGGAGTTGAGTAAAAAGAATGCTGATCTCGACCAAAGGCTCCGAGAAGAGCAGGTGAAGGTGGCTTCCCTTCAAGGGTACCAAGAAGCCTATAATAAGGCCGTCGATGATCGGGGGGCTATGGAGAGGCAATGAGATGAGGCTATTGAGGAGCTACACAACGTACTGGATCATCAAAGAGAAGCTCGAATCGAGGCCGTTCGTGAATACCGCTTGTCCTAGCATTGTTTTGACAAGAAAGCGGAGTTTGTGACGGGATTCATTAAGTACGGTTTCTATTTGGCTCGTGCTTGGCTGGAGAAGCATCGACCTAGTGAGGCTTTTCCTGAACTGCTCTTCACTGAGGAGGCCAAGTACTATGACGCTCCTTCTTGGACCAAGTATGAGCCCAACTCACAAAGTCTATAGGCCTATTTAGCAGAGGGAGCCGTCGATAAGCTGGACAATCTTGAGGGTCCGTGGCCTCCTCGGCAGCCATGACATCAGCCTCAGTCTTCTAAGGCACTTGATCGATCTGAGCCTCCAGCAGTGTGTGACGTCTCTGAGTCTATCGAGGCAGGCGATCAGCCTGAGTCTATCGAAGCACTGCTGGGGTTAGACAGCGATGAGTTCCAAATTTCTGATTCTGCAGCCGTTGACCCTGTGCCAGACTCTGCGGCTGTGGTAGGGCCTTCAGGTGATGTTCCTTCTGCCGGGATGGCTTCTTCGGCTCCCCAGGGTCCTGGTTCTTCGACTCCTCCCGTTCCTGAGCCTCAAACTTCTCAAGACGCTAGTGTTGATGTAGCGCCTTCTCAGCCGGCTGACTTGGTCATTGCCGTAGATTAGAATTTAGTATTTTTTTTAACTTCGATGTACAGATGAAAAATACTGTTTCATTCGGTAGCTCTTTCTTTTGCTTATGTACAGATTTGTCTTTTAATGAAAAATATTGTTTCATTTGGTAGCTCTTTCTTTTGCCTATGTGAATATGTACAGATTTATCTTGTGTAACTTTACCTTTACACCATGTTGCTCCCCAAGTTCTTCTTTGAAACATTCATTTTGTTCAAAGATGAACTTTTCTCGAGTGTTGTGCCTATCTCGCGTTCTTTTCGCTTAAGGGCTTATTAGAATAATGACAAGGTGTTAACCATAATTTGTCATCGTATTGCGACATATTAATTTGAAAAATTCAATGTACCTCGTAACCTGATATTTACCTTTTGTGTTACATGGGTATCGCACGTGTCTGTTTGTTGATTGCTTGATGATTTTGCGGTGTTGCCCTTGTTTTTGTGCACTTTTCGAGTTTAAGGACTTGTTTTGGCCCGTCTCGCATTTTTTGTGCTTAGGGACTTTTAGATTGCCCGTCTCGCGCATTTTCGCTTAGGGACTTTTTTATTTGCTCGTCTCGCACATTTTTCGCTTAGGGACTTTTTTATTTGCCCGTCTTGCGCATTTTTCGCTTAGGGACTTTAGTTTGCCATCTCGTGCATTTTTTGTTTATGGACTTTTTTATTTGCTCGTCTCGCGCATTTTTCGCTTAGGGACTTTAGTTTTCCCGTCTCGCGCATTTTTCGCTTAAGGACTTTTTTATTTGCCCGTCTCGCTCATTTTTCGCTTAGGGACTTTTTTATTTACCCGTCTCGCGCATTTTTCGCTTAGGGACTTTAGTTTGCCCGTCTCGCGCATTTTTCGCTTAGGAACTTTTTTAATTGCCCGTCTCGCGCATTTTTCGCTTAGGAACTTTTTTATTTGCCCGTCTCGCGCATTTTTCGCTTAGGAACTTTTTTATTTGCCCGTCTCGCGCATTTTTCGCTTAGAGACTTTAGTTTGCCCGTCTCGCGCATTTTTCGCTTAGGGACTTTTTTATTTGCCAGCTGTTGCCTCATTTCGATTCCTGTAACACATAATCTGTCTCACACATTGTATTAGAAAATTATAGGAAATGATGGGCTGGCCTTTATTAATGAATTAGATAATTGCAAAACAATAATATCTGTAAAGTAACGAAGCAATAGATGGAAAAGACAAGAATAATCATAAATGGAAAAGTAAAGACAAGAATAACCATAATCAGAAAAGAAGTACAACGTTTACTGCCAGTACAGTTTAAGATGGTTAGCATTCCAAGTCTTTGATATCTTCTTTCCTTGCAAGGTTTTTAAGGTACATGTGCTAGGTCCGACCATACTTCTGATTCTGTATGGTCCTTCCTAATTAGCCCGGAGCTTTCCATCTTCCTTATGGGCATTTGTAATTGCCGACTTTCTCAATACCAAGTCTCCTTCTTGCAACTCTCTGTTTTTAACCCGTGCATTGTAATAAGTAGCTACCCTCTATTGGTAAGCAGCCAATCTCATTTTTTGCTTTGTCTCTCAGCTCATCTATTAGGTCTAGATTCTCCCTTAGTCCTTGAGAATTGAGCTCCTCGATGTAGGGGACCAACGGGGGTGACTCAGCTCTAACTTCTACTGGGATGAGGGCTTCAGTCCCATACACCAAATTGAATGGTGTTTCCCCTTTTGACACCTTGCTTGTCGTTCTGTAGGCCCATAGGACACTCGGGAGCTCGTCTACCCATGCTCCCTTTGCTTTGTCCAGTCTAGTCTTCAACCCATGTAGTATAGTTCTATTACTCACCTCTACTGCCCATTAGCTTGCGGGTAAGACACAGAAGATATTCTTAGGAGAATGTTCAGACCTTTGCAGAAATCTCGGAAAGCATCACAGTCGAACTGCTTCCCATGGTCTACATTTATCACACGGAGGATCCCAAATCGGCAAATTATGTCCTTCCACACTACTGCTTCCACCTTCTTCTCAGAAATTGTAGCCAAAGGTTCGGCCTCTATCCACTTCGTGAAGTAATCCGTGGCCACAAGTATTTCCGTTGTCCTGAGCCTAGTGGAAAGGGTCCCAGGATATCTAGTCCCCACTGTGCGAACGGAGTTGGCTAGAGGGTGTTCTGAAGGGCCGAAACAGGTACGATTGTTATTGGAGCGAATTTCTGACACTTTTCGCATCTTCTCACTTTGTCTGTGGCATCCTTCCTCAGTGTAGGCCAATAAAATCTTACGCACAGTATTTTCGAGGCCAATGCACGAGCCCCTAAGTGTTCACCGCATATTCCCTCATGAACTTCAGCTAAGGTGTACTCAGCCTGTTGGGGCCCTAGGCATTTCAGCAAGGGCATTGTGAAGCTTCGCTTATAGAGCTCTCCATTTACTACGATAAACCTGGCACTTTTCAATTTCAACCTTCGAGCCTCGTCACTGTTAGCTGGGAGTGTGTTCCCCAATATATAGTCTTTGATCGGGACTCTCCAATCATCTCTGATCTCGATATCGCAGACACCTTCTTCTTCAATACTTGGCTTAGCTAGGGATTCCACTTTGATGATACCCCCTTTGACCCCTCTGGAAGAAGCCAATTTTGAAAGAGCATCTGCATGGTTGTTCTCTGTCCGATTTATCTGAGTCAGCTGGAAGTTCTGGAATGATTGTGCCAACAATTGTTCCTTCTGCAGATAAGGGACTAAGGCGGGTTCTCGTGCTTCATACTCTCCCGAGAACTGGTTTACCACCAATTGTGAATCGCTATGGGCCACTAAGTTGCTAACTCCTAGTTTCTCAGCAAGTTTCATCCCAGCTATCAAGGCTTCGCACTCGGCTGTATTGTTCGAACTTGGGAAATCGAAACGTAGGGAATATTCATAGGTTTCCCCGTCAGGCGATATTAGCACAATTCCGGCTCCATTGCCATCCATGTTACGAGCTCCATCAACAAATAATTTCCACCAGACTAACTCTGTTTCCTCTTGGACCTCTCGGCCAGTGCATTCTACAATGAAATCTGCCAATGCCTGTCTTTTTATTGCTTGGCGAAGCTGGAAGTGAATGTCATATTCACTCAATTCGATAGCCCATTTAATTAGACGCCTGGAGTGTTCTGGTTTCTGCAGTATTTGCCCCAAGGGCTGATTCATTAAGATAGTCACCGAGTGAGCTTGGAAGTAAGGCCGCAACTGAAGGAAACCGAAACAAACACGTAGCGGAATTTAAATCATTTAGCCTCCACCAGGATCGATTCGGAGAGTTGCCTGATTAGGGTTTCGAGATTTTACCTAACGTTTTCTCTGATTTTCTGTTGTTGGTCGAGTCACAAGCAACAACTTTTCGTTCCTGCCTCTATGGTATCCACACGAACGGATCTCACGACTCTTAAACGTCTCATAATCAGAAGCCTTAAAGAGCGTTTTTGATTCCTTATAACCGAATTGCTAGCTTCGATTAAAAGAATATTTTGTTTTCTGTTTAATTGTGCGGCTATGTTTTAGAAAACACAAAACATCCTTTTATAAGCAGTAAATTTTACCCTAAAATTTACTGTCAAACAGAGCTTTAATTCTACTTAGAATAGGATTAGTTATATCCTTAATCCAATTCAGCATAGGATTAGTTATATCCTTAATCTAATTCAGAATAGGATTAATTAAACTCCTTATTGATCCATTCTAAGTGTGCGACCCAATAGGTTCTCAAAACAATGGCAATGACAAAATTGTCATAGGCAATGAGCAGTATCTAGCAACACATCATTGCTACCCATGTAACGAGAATGTCAATGACTCGACATAACCTTACTCGTGATAGATGTTACCGTGTAGTCTAATCCCTTTATCCTTTGATGTCTTGATTAGACACAAGTCATGGAATGTGTCACACTTGTATAGTCTAATCAGCGTTTCTTGATTCCTGAGTAGACTAATTAAACAAATAAAATCAATATCTCATATTGACTTATTCGAGCACGGCCATGCATTTCTTAGTCTCACTCTATCAAAGGGCCCAAGACATCACTCTTGTTATATAAGAGGGATAAATCCTATCTTGATCACTCAACATCCCTCTACATAGATCAAGGCATACCCAATTACTACCTTGATAGTCCATCCTGTTACGAATGACATCTAGCAGCATTAAAGTATGCAATTCTCTATGTTGGGATCTCTGATGATCTCAAGTCAAAGGATCACATACACCATCATCACTATGAGAATCGCTTATGACACTCATATAACAATCCATGTAGCGTTCTCATTGAGGGTCGATCCAGTACATAGTTCTCTAACATGTACCTATGTGATGACTTGATATCCTATATCCATGACAATGGTCATCAGTCAACCACATACTAGTCTTATCGTATCATTGTTATTCTTGTTTACAATAATACTTGACTAGGGATATTTTTAAGAATAGTGTGTTATTACTATTCTAAGGACATTATCATATAAGATTACATTACACAGCTATAAGACAAATATAATAATGAACTATAATAAATAAAATGTCATGATACATAAAAAAAATGCCAAAGTCAATCATCTAATGAATGGTTCTAAGGGCATAATCCAACAACAACTTTCGAGTTGCCATCACCAGGGATAAAGCTATTCTTTCAACTAAGGGGTACCTTGCATCGGCATCTAGCAGGACTTTGCTTACATAATAGATCGGGCAATCTCTATCTCCTTCTTTCCTTAGTAGGACTGCACTTATAGCTTTTTCTCCTACACCGAGGTACATGAGGAGTTAGTCTCCGGGCTGTGGCCGAGATAATAGAGGCAATTCTTTCAGGTAGTCTTTCAACCTTTCAAAGGCGTCGTTGCACTCTTCTGTCCATTTGAAGTTCTTTCCTGCCTTTATCGCCTTGAAAAATGGCTGACTTCTTTCAGCTGATTTGGACAAGAAATAACTCAAGGCTGCTATCCTCCCTGTCAGCCTTTGAACTTCTCTTACAGTATTAGGTGGCCTCATGTCCAAAATAGCTTGAACTTTCTTGGGATTAGCCTCTATCCCTTGATTAGTAATCATGAATCCCAAGAACTTTCCGGATCTCACCCCAAATGAGCATTTATTGGGATTCAACTTCATCTCGTACTGTCGCATCACATTAAATACCTTAGTCATTTTCTCAGCATATGATTCTTCCTGTCGGCTTTTGATGATCATATCATCAACATAAGCTTCCATGGTGTTGCCCAACAAGTCTTGGAACACCTTATTTACCATGCGCTGGTAGGTAGCCCCCGCGTTTTTCAAACCGAATGGCATTACTCGATAGCAATATGTCCCACTATCGGTAATGAACGAAGTCTTTTCCTCATCATCTGGATGCATCATGATTTGGTGGTACCCTGAAAAGGCATCCAAGAAACTAAGTAATTCATACCCACAAGTTTCATCTACCAACTTGTCAATTCAGGGTAGTGGATACGAATCCTTTGGGCAAGCTTTGTTCAGATCCGTGAAGTCCACACACATTCTCCATTTCCCGTTGGCTTTCTTCACCATAACAACGTTGGCCAACCACTCTGGATAGTTAACTTCTCTAATGAATTTCGCTTGTAACAACTTCGAAATTTCTTCGTTTATTGCCTGTTGCCTCTTTGGAGCAAAATTCCTCTTCTTTTGCTTTATCGACCTTGCCCCTGAGACTACGTTCAAACGATGACAAACAACTTCAGGGTTAATTCCGGGCATATCAGTTGGGGTCCATGCGAATACATCACTATTCTCTCTTAGGCATTGGATTATTTCCCCTTTCACTTCTTCGGGTAACTGGCTCCCTACGTACACTATTCTTTCTTCATCTTTCTCATCCAACCGGATTGCTTCCATCTCCTCATCAGGTTTTGGCTTAGGCTTTTCTTCAATTGTAAGGGTTTCCTTCCTCTGAATCCCCTTACATGTGGTGGATGCGACATTGCACGTCCTGGCTTTCTTTTGATCTCCCCTCACTTGTCCAACACCATGAGGAGTCGGAAACTTCAATAACAAATAGTAAGGATGCACCACCGCTCTCATGTCATTTACCAATGGCCGCCCGAAGATCATATTGTAAGCCACAGACGTTGATCTCACCACCATAAACAACGCTTGTCGGATGACATCTTTTGGGCTCTCCCCCAATGTAACAGGTAGCTGAATGGTGCCTGCTACCTTTACCTTCTCTCCAGAGAAACCGTATAAGGGTGTAGGTACTGGCTTCAACCTGTCCTCCGTGATATTCATCTTTTCAAAGCAGTTCCAGTAGATTAAGTTCACCGAACTCCCATTGTCGACCAAGATTCGACTCACTGGGTGCTTTGCTACCACGGCTGTAATTACCATCGGGTCATCATGAGGAACCACTACATCTCCTCTATCGGCTGGTGTAAAAGTAATGGGTTCCTCATCCTGCTTTTCCCCCGTTACAAAGTTAATTTGGTGGGCCTGTCGAGCATAAGATTTTCGAGATGAGGAAGAAGTACCAGCTAATGATTCACCTTCGGATATTACATTAATAGCTGGCCTTGTGGGTTCATTATCTTCCTCTCGATTCCTTCCTTTTGTTCTTCTATCATTATCTCTCTTGTCACCTTCATTTCGCCCATAGGTGCCCTGTTTTCACCTCTTCTGTCTCTAAATTGATTTCCTCTGTTCCGCGTAGGATAGTTGTTTCTGTCGCCTCTCCACACGAAACGGTTTATTTTTCCCTCTTGCGCTAGTTTTTCTAGTTGATTCATCAACTCCCTGCATTTCTCGGTCGTGTGCCCATGCACCGAGTGGTAATCGTAGTACGACCTTAAATCACGGCCCAAATTCCCTGATGCCTTCTTTAGAGTCTGTATAAGCCCTGATCCTTCAATAGCTGCTAACATTGAAGCCCGAGATTCAGTGAGTGGGGTATAGGAATTGTATTTTAGTGCAGGAGCTTTCTCAAACTTTCTCGGTTGGCTAGAAGATGCTTCAGTGACCTCTCTTACTCGTTTCCTTCCATCCTTCGATTCTCCTATCGCCACCATTTTCATGACTTCCTCCTGGGTTACATATTTATGTGTGCGGGAAAGAAGGTGTGAGATGGTAGTTGGCTAGTCTAGCGACAGAGATTCTTGCAATTTTTCAGACTGTCCCCTGTAACATGGCTGCCACGACTATACCGACTTGCAGATCTCGCACCTCCAAAGTAGCATTTCTGAACCGATCCACATAACTCTTCAATGACTCCTTAGCTCCCTGCTTAATAGTGAGCAAATAGGTCGGTTCCTTCCTTCTCTGACTATTCACCGCAAACGCCTTGAGAAACTCGCTTCGCAGTTGGTCAAAAGAGATAATGGACCCTTCAGGCAGGTTATTAAACCATTTCATCGCATGTCCGGACAGAGTTAAGGAAAAGGCCCTGTACATTATCTCGTCTTCCCATCCATGTAACAACATTAAGGCCTCATAGTTTTGCATATGGTCGTAGGGGTCCATCTTTCCTGTGTATGCGGTCATCTGCGGCATTTTGAACTTTGGGGGCAGAGGTTTTTGCATGATGGTCGTGCAGAATGGTACTCTTCTCCTCTGGCTCTCTTATGCGGACACTAACTTTTTCTCTTCCAGTACCTGTTCTATCATCTTCTTCATGTCCACGGGGGGAGCGAGCTGATTTCGGATATGAGACGAATCAGGTAGGTCTCCAACTACTTCCTTGCCTTTAGCTTGAGATGCGTTTGTCTGTACCATTTGTGAGCACCAAGTGGGGTCAAACTCCGACCCGGTTCCCCAAGTGCTTTGATCTTCGACACCGTTCTTTCCAGCACCTCCAATACCATGTTCCAAGTTGGTACCAGCAAAATTTGACAAGTCATGGTGATGGGCAGTAGACCCTGTTGCCCTGTCAATGTCCTCTCGCCCAGACACCTGTCGCCCTACACATGGAACCTGTCGCCTGATCCCTATCACAGGCTCTAAACCTGCTGCTTCCTCAGTCTCTCGCTGGGTGCCTGCGACAGGCCTCCCGCTCCCCTGTCTTACCGGACCCTGATGAATGTCATTCTCTTCCACAAGGGGAACCTCTCGCCGACAAGACGGGTCTGCCGATGTCGTGTCCTCTTATCGCCCAAACACCTGCGACGGGACACCTCTATTTGTTCCTCCTACCAAGTTCTGCACGGCAGGCGGCAGATCCAATGTCGGAAGAACTCCTTGGAACAGATCTACCATGGCTCGCAGCGCTTGAGTACTTTCTTCATTCTGTCGCCTCAGACCCTCGAATTCTGCCGCCGACATAGTAATTCTTTCTTCCTTTCTTTTCACCTGGTTCGTCTGGCGAATCTGTTGTTCAGGGGAGCTCACAGAGTTTTCCTCACTTTTGGCCCTTACGTTTGTCGATCTTGTTCTCACCGTCTCAGAAAATCTCAATTGGCTTTTTATACGTTTCCCACAGACGGCGCCAATTGTTGTTACACAAAACAACAATAAAAGTATGCTGACGTCGATCTTCTACTTAGTTTCCACGTGTCTTCAAGAAGCTTCTGTAAAACAAGAAAAGTCAGAGAGACGCAGCGGTGGTTCCCTGCGTAGGCACTCCGATGCTTAAGTCAGCAGAAAATTCTTCAGTATTGGGAAACGTAAAAGCCAGTCGTAAAAAATTAGAGAGTAAGATTGTACCTGGGGGCCTATTTATAGGTCAATATTCTAGGTTAATTATTTGAGGATAAGTCCATTCCTTGCTGAGAGTTTATGTCCCGATATAACACAAGTTCCTCGAAAACCGGGAGAAATTGAGGCCTGTCGCCAGCGAGAGACCCATATTGTGGGCACGTTGTGGTGTGAGAGGTCCGTCGCGTAGCGGGAGCTGAATATAGCTCCCCATGTCGCAGACGGGTATGGCGTGGCGACAGGACCCTGACGCCAGCATGAGCCGGAGTGTCACGACCCGTGACCACATTTTTCATCTTCTTATACACAACTTAACCGGTTGGGCTATCTGCGATACTTCACTTGTACTGACTATTAAACAATTTTACATAATATTGTTTATATTATACACATCCCCTATCGTAACTAATCAGATAAGTAGTACTGTTGACGTGTCTAAATAGAGAGAATAAATGATCATACCTCAAATAATCAATCGGTCTGACACATTGTCCTTCGTGTACAGCCAGGATCCACAATCCACTGAACTCACATTCATCAAAACTTGAAATGTTGAAAATTAAGGGGTGAGCAAAACCACGGCTCAGTAAGAGAATTATATGCCTCACTTGATACTCAGCTTCCTATATGCTGAAAATCTTTTTCATTTTTCCTATGGGCTCTAGGCTCGCATGTAGGAAGGATACTACCGTCGGCTAGGGATCCAAATGGAGTAAGGTAGGTATTTTTGAATACCATACTTGTTACGAAACCTAGAAGCAACTGTAGAGAGAAATTTTCATTTCTTTTTGAATTAATAAATCCTTTTCCTTTTTAAACTTTTATAACCTTTTCATATTCTTTTCATAATAATGCTTTTATGAAATAAAGGGTTTAAATAAAATAACTCATATTCATATATTCTTTGAAAAGAATATTAGTTAAATCATTATTATTTTTCTTTAAAACTCATTTTGTACGCACACAGACGTCTCAAACTTGTTCATACTTTCATTCCATTTTTAAGTTCACAAGGCATCATTCTTTTTATCAGTATGATTAAGTGTGAAAGAGATGAACATTCAAGTAGCACATGTTTGAGTGGCATATATAAACATAATCCGATACATCACACACATCATATCTCATATGCACAAGATCTAGTTCCTCCTTCAACATTTGTCGCATCTCCATCAGAACTTAAACTGATTACTAACACATCAGAACTCGTGTAGCACTTAGTTCCTGAAGGACTCTAGAGGTGGCTCCTACGGTACAATCATCGAGTCTTTGCTCGGTTTGGCCTTTACTACCACATCAGAACACGTGTAGCACTTAGTTCCCGAAGGACTCTAGAGGTGGCTCCCACGGTACAATCATCGAGTCTTTGCTCGGTTTGGCCTTTACTACCAAATCAGAACACGTGTAGCACTTAGTTCCCGAAGGACTCTAGAGGTGGCTCCCACGATACAATCATCGAGTCTTTGCTCGGTTTGGCCTTTACTACCAAATCAGAACACGTGTAGCACTTAGTTCCCGAAGGACTCTAGAGGTGGCTCCCACGATACAATCATCGAGTCTTTGCTCGGTTTGGCCTTTACTACCAAATCAGAACACGTGTAGCACTTAGTTCCCGAAGGACTCTAGAGGTGGCTCCCACGGTACAATCATTGAGTCTTTGCTCGGTTAGGCCTTTATCACATCGAAGCTCGTGTAGCACTTAGTTCCCGAAGGATTCTAGAGGTGGCTCCCACGGCTCGGAATTCGAGTCTTTGCTTCCACGGTTCGGAATTTAATTAATTCCTATGCATAATGCATTCCTCAAAATGCAAGCACTAAAAAGTATACAATTTATACCTTCAATAACCACAACCAAACTATAACACCTAACATGCAAGTCATAAGCAAGATTTCCTTTCTAACAACTACTATTCAAAATGCAAGCACCAAAAAGTATACAATTTATACATTCAATAACCACAATCAAACTATAACACATAATATGCAAGTCAATAGCAAGATTTCCCATCATGTAAAACACTTTCCTTTTTGACATATCACCTATCATTTATGGAGTCTAAGATAGACATCAATCTTGTCGTACTATAAACCTCGAAGGTAATAGAAATAAACCGGTCAAATCTATGACCATAATCTATATTGTCCACTGTGGGTCGCGGATCAGGTGTCGACCGAAACTAAACATATCACATATCATGCATCAGCATGATAGGAATGTCAACCAATCTCAAAACCGTAGTTTTCATCATAAAATAAACTTTTATGGAATTTATATAAATATAAAATTCCATAATTTAAAACCATAAGGATTAAAATCCTTTAATGAATATATATAAAAATATTCACTATATTTCACTTCATCTTTCACCTCGTATTACGTGTAATTTATCTATTCTGAGAATTTTCGGTGGTTTCATTATCACCATTTTCGAATACATGAATATTTTAAAATTCCATCTCATTATATTCATGTTTTATGAAATTTAGTAGTTTCCTCATGTTTCGTGATTTACTATCAAAATTCGGAAATAAAATCATTTAATATGATTTTATAAAGTTTTTCTAAAATTTTTGGCAGCATAACGGTTGCTGATTTACTAACCTCCTGCCCAGAAAAATACAGTTTAAATCTTTCAGCCAGTACTTCTTCCCAATTTATTTTCAGCAAATCATGCATCATAATAATTTTCATAAAATATTTGCATAAAATATTTCAATTTAAAATATGCAGACTGAGTATCCTTACAGTGCTGCACATGCATCCCTTACCTTTTTCCGAGTCGGCGACTTCCGCTTATCGATCGCGCCCGCACTCTATTTCTCCCGATTCTTTATCCCGATTGCTGAAAATAATTTCTAGAATTAAAATTCAAATTTTTAGAATTTTTTTCATAATTTATTTAATTTTTCTGAAATTAAATTTCCGGGAAATTTCTTACCAAATTTCCGGGAAATTTCTTACAGAATTTTCGTAAATTCCGGGTTGTCGAATTTCCGGGAATTTTCCAAATTCCCGAAATTCTCCTTTTTTCCTCTTTTTCTTCCTTTTTCCTCTTTTCTTTTTCTTTCCTTTCTTTTTTTTCTTTCTTTTCTTTTTCTTTTTCTTTTTCCTTTTTCTTTTCTTTCTTTTTTTTTTCTCCCTTCTCTGGCCGGACCGGTTCAAACCGGTTTGTGACTCATCCCGCCGGTTCGGCCACCGGCGGTCCTCCTTTCCGCCGGTTCACGCCTCCCACAGTTGGCCGACGTTGCGAGGATGCCGGATCTGGCCTCCGTTTCACCCCATCACCGGCGACGGTGCCAGATCTGGGTCCGTGGGTTTCGACCTCTTTCTCCTCCGTTTCTTCCTTCCTCCGCCGTTTCCTTCACCGTCGGTGGTCTCCTTTACCTTCGTTGGTCCTTGCCGGTGGCGTTGGTGGCGGTGGTGGTGCCTGGATCGGCCGGCACCGCCAATCTCCCTTCTCCTTTTTCCTTTCGTTTTTTCCCCCTTCGCTCTCGTCGTTTTCTTCTCTTTTCGCCTCGGGCCGCCGTCGTTCGCTTCCCTTCTCGCCGGCGACGCCACTCGTTCCTCCTCTCTTCCCTCACTTGGCCGGCGGTGGCAGCTGTTGCTACCGCCGGTCTCTGCTGGAAGGCCCGATCCTTCCTTTCCTTTTTTTTTTCTTTTGTTTAGTTTCCCCTTTTTTTTTGTTTATTTTCTATTTTTAGTATGTAGTATACTATATATTATACACAATATAATATATTGTATGCATATAATATATACTATATATTATACATATATTATTTCATACATAATATAATATAATATATATTATATATAAATTATATATATTTTATATTATAAACATATCTCTAGTATATTTATGTATTTTTATATATTTTAAAATAAATAATCTTTACATATACAATTTATATAGATATTATAATACAATATTTATACATATAAACTTTAATATAAAATCACATTTACCTTTCTTCTATATGTATTTATATGATTATATATACACATAAAATATTATGTTCATATACATATGTATCATAAAATTTTATGAAATAGTATATATTTCTATATATATACCAACGTATATTAAAATATACTATATAGTATTTAAAATACATATGTATTTGTATAAAATATATTTATATAATTTGTAATCATATAAATACACTTTATTTTCATTTCTCATTTTCTTTATTTAATTTGAATTTGAATTTATCCAATATAATTTTTTTTCCTCTCTCTATTATTTTTATTTTCACTTCCAATTTAATTTCTTTTATACGAATCTCCCAATTCTTTCACTTCTTCGATTCTCAGGATTTTCACCAATATCCCGTTCTCGCAAATTTTTATTTATTCCCTCTTATTTAATTTCTTCAATATTTATTTTCAATATTTCTAATTTCCAATAAATGAAAAATTTACGGTCATCACATCCTCCCCACCTTAAGAAATTCGGTCCTCCGAATTTAACTTAAGTCCAAAGGTGGTACATGTCGTACACTTACGACTTCTGACCTCTAGTTCATCCTCCAAGTAATACTGCCAGCACACTTTCAACATCAACAATACTTTAGACCACTACATGCTGTCTTTCATCATATATGTCTATACTCCCGTAAGTTCATTTCTCAAATCGGAAGTTATTCACTTTTACTCTTTTCATATAAGAGTCCATACACAATATTTTTAATATTACAGCTAATCTATGCTGTTCATCATCCATTGTTCTCACTTAGTGCCGAGTCGACATAATTTGGTACTATCATGTACTCGTGTCAATCAATTATATGTAAGTGTCCCAGTAGCTTTCACATCTCATGCACACGCTCTCTCAATATCATGGAGCGGTTACATCTCACGCTCATATATATAAATATATATATATCAGTATGGAGCGGTGCTATCAATACACTTGGGATCTCAAAGCCTTTTGCTATCTCTCATTAGCATATGGCAACACAGAGACTCCCATCACATGTAAGGCTCACTGGAACTGTACATACACATTCACACCGTTTAACACTTATACTTCGACTAAGGCACTAGAGAATCTAGAAGTCTGATAATGGAAAGTGATTCTATTTAGATCATCAGTCTTTAATCACTTCCATATCATCATTTCTCTTTTGGACTTTTATTGTCCACAATATTCATTTTCACACTTATTCCACCAAGGCTGCATCTCATTTGCCTACTTTACTATAGCTCATCTCTTACGATCATAATTCATGAGACTATCATATTCTCTTCATGTAGTATGGTCTTTAGATCTCTTTTCATAATTTAGATTCTGTGATTGAATCCTCAAATTATCCATTTAAGCACCACATTATCTATACAATTCCACCATCTCTATCATTTTGAGGTGGCTATATATACAAACATTTCTTATTTATATACTGGCAGTAAACATATCAATTATCTTACTCCTTGGAGTATCATTAATTGTACTTATCAAAGTTGGCTTGCTTTTACATCTTGCCACAATTATGTGTTAACCAACACAATTCACTTTCAGTCTTACCTTCGGAAACTGTTTTATATTGAAGTTCCCTTCTCGTCGTGCAACTTATTTCCTTATTGCACTTTCATTTTCGTTTTCATATTTTTACTCTCATCCCTTTTTGTCGGTTTTCTCAATTGATATGGTACTATACTGTTAAGATGTTTTAAAATCTTGCATATCGTCTTTTTCTTTACACTATCCATCTACCGACTTTAATTTCTTTAATTAGATCTCCTCTATAGAGCAGCTAGTCTCATCACTCTTTTATAGGCTGACAATAGTATTTAGCTAGACTCATTACTTTCGTATCTCAATCATTATCTTTATATCATAGACAGGTTCACTGTCATCTTGTCATCTCGAGATCATATATCTCAAGAGGAGGTACTGTCTAGCCAAATCTTTAGTTGCAAATCTTAGAACAATTCCACAGTCTTTAAGAGTTTAAGGATCATATCACAATGCTGCTCATGTTCCATTTATACTTTAAACTCTATCAGTATTTCATCAATTTACTCATATAAGGATGCCTCATTCTTTAGGCTTATCTACTTTACAAGGCAACTCATTACTCTTGTAACTTCAATCGAAATTCGTAAAATTCACTCCGAGTTCAAATCATCACCTTATGGACACCAATCTTCAATCTTTTATCTAAGGACTCTTTATATTGAGGCTAGTCTTATTAACTCCTCACACATCCCTAATCAGCTCCATAAAGCGTCTGTTTTCTTGTAGATGAATACTTGTTCTTCACCAGAGCTTTATCAATGATAGAAAATTAATACATCCTTTTTAATTCATCTATAACTCAATATCATTTGTATTTCTCTCATTTATACTTATACAGACAGTTTCATTATTCTCAATTTTTCATTATCTGTATTTTCGTCATTCAGACCTTTACACGTGAATTTCATTATTCACACAATTTTCAGAGTTATTTTCTTAAGCTTTTCGGATTCTTTCTATATCCTCCGATATAAACTTAGAATTTAACTTCATATTCAAAATCGAGTCAATGTTATCTCGATTCCTCTAATTTATATAACTCTGGAAGTTCTATTGGAAATCAAATCTGATATTTTCTTTAATCATACATTTCTTATCATCTTGTGACCATCGTTCTTCAACTTTTCATCTGATTATGCCTTTTACAAAGATTTCTCTTATAAGCTCCTTATACATCTCTGATTAAATCATATTTAAGGCATCACTTTCATATAATATTTATTTGTTCTTCATAAGAATTTTAGTGTATACCCAAAAATTTTAATACATCATTTAATTCATCCTCAAATCATATCATTTGTATTTCCTTCCTTTACATCGATACTTGTGAATTTCATCATCCATAATATTTTCCAAAAATTATTTTCTTAAGCTTGTCGGATTTCTTCTATATTCTTCGATACAAGCTTAAGAATAAATTTCATATCCACGATCGAGTCAACATTAGCTTGATTTCTCAATCTATGTTACTCTGAAATTTATCGGGATTCTCATCCGGTAGTTTCTTTAACCACACTTCTTTTATCATTTTGGACCTTCATCATTGTGTCCCATCATTTCACAGTGTATTCTCAAGGCAGAGACATTCAATATTCAAATCATTTTGATACATACTCTACCTTGATTTTATTACCGAGTCATACTTTACAGCGTTACGAATCTCATCCTAGTAAGCTGTATCAAGTACAATGGTTCTCAACGCACTTTACAGCTACCCGTTTCAATTCAATTATTCACTTTAAAACCATTTCCATTTACTGAATTCAGGCTTAGTTTCCCTTGAGTATATTATCCACGAGGTTCGAACCTTGGCACCTTTACGTACCTAGTTCCTTACACTCGTGTTATCACTAAGCTTCTTGTAAGAGTCTCGCCTGTTCGAATCGACCGTTTTCGCCCCAGGTTTACCCTTACTAGTGAGTCGACGATGACATAGTTCACCTGTATCTCATAACACATGATCCACTACGGGTCGCCCATCATTGAGTCACCCATCACAGTTCTGTCTCAAGGGTCCTGAATAATTTTAGGTTCGCTGTCATCTTCTTTTTATCACTTCACTGTTCTTATAATTATTCTCTAATTCACAGTACTCCACACAGTACCTCATTCTGTAGCACATATTTCAAAATATGTTGGTTCTATATAAGATTATCTGTTTGATACCTCAAGGTAATGAAAATGTATAGAACCATAAGTAATCACACCAGTATGTATTTCATTATCGATACTATTCCCCCTATCAGTCAATTCCTGTAATCATTTCACTTTTCATAGTATTCAACGATCCCGTTCAGTACACTCTTAATTTTTTGACCCTTACAGTCAATAACCGGGTCAAACATCTGATGACATTCCACTACACTCTTTGGATCGCATCATACCGTTTTATTGTGAAGCCCCGGATTTACCGTTTCTTTCAGGATTTACCGAGCCACTTCACTCATCCGTACTCATTTTATTGTAAGGATCGGGAGTGCCTGGATCTCTGTTAACCAGGGATTTACCACCCCAGTATCTTACTCATACGTACTGTCCGCTCTGGGTTCTAGAGGTGGCCCCCGTCACACAGATGTGGCACTTAGTCCCTCACGATTGTTTTATTGTAAAGCCCAGGATTTACCACAATGGCCCAAAGTCCACTCGTGGGGGGGCCCTGGCCGCCTCACTCAACCGTACTGTTATCCCCTATGGCCCACAGTCCACTCAGGGTTTTTCTTTCGCGTCCTAATCTAAGTGTTAGTGGAATCAGTAATAGGGATCGTTAGATTCATATGACATCTTCTATGCCATTAATAATTTCATTACTATCAATGGATTCCAATTCAGCTCGGTTTTAACACTATTCCGAACATCGCCCAATATAGGGGCATTTTTTTCATTTCGACATTTATTTCTATCTCCTCAATATACATTTAAATCAATGAACTGATCATCTATATGTTGATAGTATCCTTTCTGATACTTATAACAGCAAGTTAGATCTCATTCGATTTTCGACAGAGAAGTTCACTAAAATCCACAATGGGATTAATTTACTTGTAATTCAGCTTTATAACATTAATTTCTCTATCAAATCAGTCAATTCCAACTTTTGGTGATCTATTTTGACTCCCGGTAAAATTTTGGGGGTAGGGGTATTTTAGTCATTTTTGGCTAAAAATTTTCTCTCTCTTCAAATTACCCTCAATCGGTGATCTTAAAGTCTATTTAATGATGATATTTCATTTCCCATACTTTATACCAACACTTTCAGGTCTCAATTCGGTTCGGACAGAAAAGTACTGGTAGGGCCCTCACCGAGTCCATTTCTGTTCCTTACCGAACAGGCCTTCATTTAGACTAGAAGAATCACCAATAATTCAGTAATTTCTGAGCCTATTTTCTTCCTTAACATTCTCAGTTTATACTTTCTCATTCCCTTTAAATCATTTTACTCCATTTACAATCATTTATTTTCTCTATGTATTCAGACGACATAGTACTATCGGGGATGTTTAACTCTTTTCCTTCCAAAAGTATCCACAGACATCAGGCCAACCATTGCTCTGATACCATTATTTCTGTCACGACCCGTGACCACATTTTTCATCTTCTTATACACAACTTAACCGGTTGGGCTGTCTGCGATACTTCACTTGTACTGACTGTTAAACAATTTTACATAATATTGTTTATATTATACACATCCCCTATCGTAACTAATCAGATAAGTAGTACTGCTGACGTGTCTAAATACAGAGAATAAAAGATCATACCTCAAATAATCAGTCGGTCTGACACATTGTCCTTTGTGTACAGCCAGGATCCACAATCCACTGAACTCACATTCATCAAAACCTGAAATGTTGAAAATTAAGGGGTGAGCAAAACCACGGCTCAGTAAGAGAATTATATGCCTCACTTGATACTCAGCTTCCTATATGCTGAAAATCTTTTTCATTTTTCCTATGGGCTCTAGGCTCGCATGTAGGAAGGATACTACCGTCGGCTAGGGATCCGAATGGAGTAAGGTAGGTATTTTTGAATACCATACTTGTTACGAAACCTAGAAGCAACTGTAGAGAGAAATTTTCATTTCTTTTTGAATTAATAAATCCTTTTCCTTTTTAAACTTTTATAACCTTTTCATATTCTTTTCATAATAATGCTTTTATGAAATAAAGGGTTTAAATAAAATAACTCATATTCATATATTCTTTGAAAAGAATATTAGTTAAATCATTATTATTTTTCTTAAAAACTCATTTCGTACGCACACAGACGTCTCAAACTTGTTCATACTTTCATTCCATTTTTAAGTTCACAAGGCATCATTCTTTTTATCAGTATGATTAAGTGTGAAAGAGACGAACATTCAAGTAGCACATGTTTGAGTGGCATATATAAACATAATCCGATACATCACACACATCATATGTCATATGCACAAGATCTAGCTCCTCCTTCGACATTTGTCGCATCTCCATCAGAACTTAAACTGATTACTAACACATCAGAACTCGTGTAGCACTTAGTTCCCGAAGGACTCTAGAGGTGGCTCCCACGGTACAATCATCGAGTCTTTGCTCGGTTTGGCCTTTACTACCACATCAGAACACGTGTAGCACTTAGTTCCCGAAGGACTCTAGAGGTGGCTCCCACGGTACAATCATCGAGTCTTTGCTCGGTTTGGCCTTTACTACCAAATCAGAACACGTGTAGCACTTAGTTCCTGAAGGACTCTAGAGGTGGCTCCCACGATACAATCATCGAGTCTTTGCTCGGTTTGGCCTTTACTACCTCGACGTGAAGCACTTAGTTCCCGAAGGATCTAGAGGTGGCTCCTACGGCTCCGAATTCTCGTTAGCTTTCTTCCCGAAGGATTCTAGAGGTCTCTACGAATTATTCTTTGCACGGTTCGAAATTCCTATGCATAATGCATTCTCAAAATGCAAGCACTAAAAAGTATACAATTTATACCTTCAATAACCACAACCAAACTACAACACCTAACATGCAAGTCATAAGCAAGATTTCCTTTCTAACAACTACTATTCAAAATGCAAGCACCAAAAAGTATACAATTTATACATTCAATAACCACAACCAAACTATAACACATAATATGCAAGTCAATAGCAAGATTTCCCATCATGTAAAACACTTTCCTTTTTGACATATCACCTATCATTTATGGAGTCTAAGATAGACATCAATCTTGTCGTACTATAAACCTCGACGGGTATAGAAATAAACCGGTCAAATCTATGACCATAATCTATATTGTCCTCTGTGGGTCGCGGATCAGGTGTCGACCGGAACTAAACATATCACATATCATGCATCAGCATGATAGGAATGTCAACCAATCTCAAAACCATAGTTTTCATCATAAAATAAACTTTTATGGAATTTATATAAATATAAAATTCCATAATTTAAAACCATAAGGATTAAAATCCTTTAGTGAATATATATAAAAATATTCACTATATTTCACTTCATCTTTCACCTCGTATGACGTGTAATTTATCTATTCCGAGAATTTTCGATGGTTTCATTATCACCATTTTCGAATACATGAATATTTTAAAATTCCATCTCATTGTATTCATGTTTTATGAAATTTAGTAATTTCCTCATGTTTCGTGATTTACTATCAAAATTCGGAAATAAAATCATTTAATATGATTTTATAAAGTTTTTCTAAAATTTTCGGCAGTATAACGGCTGCTGATTTACTAACCTCCTGCCCAGAAAAATACAGTTTAAATCTTTCAGCCAGTACTTCTTCCCATTTATTTTCAGCAAATCATGCATCATAATAATTTTCATAAAATATTTGCATAAAATATTTCAATTTAAAATATGCAGACTGAGTATCCTTACAGTGCTGCACATGCATCCCTTGCCTTTTTCCGAGTCGGCGACTTTCGCTTATCGATCGCGCCCGCACTCCATTTCTCCCGATTCTTTATCCCGATTGCTGAAAATAATTTCTGGAATTAAAATTCAAATTTTTAGAATTTTTTCATAATTTATTTAATTTTTCTGAAATTAAATTTCCGGGAAATTTCTTACCGAATTTCCGTAAATTCCGGGTTGTCGAATTTCTGGGAATTTTCCAAATTCCCGAAATTCTCCTTTTTTCCTCTTTTTCTTCCTTTTTCCTCTTTTCTTTTTCTGTCTTTTCTTTTTCTTTTTCTTTTGCCTTTTTCTTTTCTTTTTCTTTTTCTTTTTCCTTTTTCTTTTCTTTCTTTTTTTTCTCCTTTCTCTGGCCGGACCGGTTCAGACCGATTTGTGACTCATCCCGCCGGTTCGGCCGCCGGCGGTCCTCCTTTCCGCCGGTTTACGCCTCCCACAGTTGGTCGACGTTGCGAGGATGCCGGATCTGGCCTCCGTTTCACCCCATCATCGGCGACGGAGCCGGATCTGGGTCCGTGGGTTTCGGCCTATTTCTCCTCCGTTTCTTCCTTCCTCTGCCGTTTCCTTCACCGCCGGTGGTCTCCTTCACCTTCGTTGGTCCTTGCCGGTGGCGTTGGTGGCGGTGGCGGTGCCCGGATCGGCCGACACCGCCGATCTCCCTTCTCCTTTTTCCTTTCGTTTTTTCCCCCTTCGCTTTGCGTCGTTTTCTTCTCTTTCTGCCTCGGGCCGCCGTCGTTCGCTTCCCTTCTCGTCGGCGACGCCACTCATTCCTCCTCTCTTCCCTCACTCGGCCAGCAGTGGCAGCTGTTGCTACCGTCGGTCTCTACTGGAAGGCCCGATCCTTCCTTTCCTTTTTTTTCTTTTGTTTAGTTTCCCCTTTTTTTTTGGTTTATTTTCTATTTTTAGTATGTAGTATACTATATATTATACACAATATAATATATTGTATGCATATAATATATACTATATATTATACATATATTATTTCATATATAATATAATATAATATATATTATATATAAATTATATATATTTTATATTATAAACATATCTCTAGTATATTTATGTATTTTTATATATTTTAAATAAATAACCTTTACATATACAATTTATATAGATATTATAATACAATATTTTATACATATAAACTTTAATATAAAATCACATTTACCTTTCTTCTATATGTATTTATATGATTATAAATATACACATAAAATATTATGTTCATATACATATGTATCATATAATTTTATGAAATAGTATATATTTCTATATATATACCAACGTATATTAAAATATACTATATAGTATTTTAAATACATATGTATTTGTATAAAATACATTTATATAATTTGTAATCATATAAATACACTTTATTTTCATTTCTCATTTTCTTTATTTAATTTGAATTTTAATTTATCCAATATAATTTTTTTCCTCTCTCTATTATTTTTATTTTCACTTCCAATTTAATTTCTTTTATACGAATCTCCCAATTCTTTCACTTCTTCGATTCTCAGAATTTTCACCAATATCCCGTTCTCGCAAATTTTTATTTATTCCCTCTTATTTAATTTCTCCAATATTTATTTTCAATATTTCTAATTTCCAATAAATGAAAAATTTACGGTCATGCACCACATGTCGCCTTATGATTGCAGGCGACAGACTTCACATCGACAGGCGTAGTGATGCAGCTTTGAGTTCTATCACCTAATGCCACGTGGCCCGCTGATTCTCTGCCACGTGGTGATTGATGACGTTTTTTGGGCCTAGCCCAACGTAGGTGGACTTTGCTATATCACATTCTTCACTTCTAATATTTAAAAATCATTATTCCAGAAAATACAATAAGCCCTAATTATAATTCTAAGGATTTGCAACCTAACTTTACAACAAATAACAAAACCTTTCCAGCAACCAAGAAGATGAAATAAGGAATAAAACAATCATGCAGCAAAGTGAGTGGAAATACAAGAGTAAAAACAGAAAAATCAAAAACTAAAACAACTAAAAGTATATAATAAACAAACAAGAATAGCAAAGCAGGTCAAACAACATAGCCCGTAAAAAAAAAGAGAGAGATTACATTTGGGTCTCTTGGAATTCCTTCTAGGAGCAGCAGAATCAGCGGATCCGACACCTCCAGCATTGGACGACGGCGTATTGGAACTCATCGAAACAATCTTTTCTAGAGAAAACAAGTTATGGTCTGAGAGAAAGAAACGAAAAAAAAAAACCGAGAGAGAGAATTGCAGGGTTGGTTGAAGATGACTGTAGTAGTAATTAAAGATGAAGAAGGGCAGAAAAAGAAAATTCAAAGTATATACTAATGTTTGTTTTGTTTGTTCGACCTTACAAGTAAGGCGAAGAAACCGAAGTTTCTCTTCTGTTTAGTTTTTTCGTCCAATTTCAACGAGAGAACATGCGATTTCTACTGTAAAATCGTTAAATATCGATTTTACTGTAAGATTATCATATCTCATGAAATATTGAATATCTCATTAAAAATTGAATAAAATTTAAAAGTTAAATAAATAAGTTAATAATGGTTTAACAGATTAACAAATAAATTAAAATTTAATTAAAAATTTAAATTACATTTTTATCCTTTTAAAAGGTAAGAAAATATTTATATTTACGTCTTTAACCATTAAACAAAATTAAATTACAATATTATCTATTACTATTAAAAAAATATAAGGTAATTACCCTGAAAAGTTTGGGAAGTCGATTGCCCGTGTGTGGAAGTCGACTTCCCCAGTTATTTTACTCAATAGATTAATTCTGGCATATAAGCAGTCAACTTCTTAAAAATGGCATTCGACCGCTATATTCAATAATAGATTTATTTTATTATTAATTATCATTTATTTAAATTCTTAGTGTTTTTATAATTAATTACTTAAAATTTATCCTGAATTACATTAATTTTTCTGCTAATTATTATAGATTTTATTAATATAATAAAATTTAAGATGTCATATATTTTATAATAAATGTCATAAATTTTACAATCAATCAGATAAATTTTACGATCAATATATTATGATGAATATCATAAAATTTACGATGAATTTAATAAATTTTACGATGAATCCCATTGAATTTACAATAAATATCATAAATTTTAACTTTTTTTTAATAGTTTTAAGTTAATTCTAGTAACTTTACACTTATTATTATATTTTTTATTATTATATTTTTACTGTAATATAATGATTTCATGATTAGTAATCATAATTTTATCATTATTGTTATCAACTGCGCGTTAATTGTATTAATTTAACGCTTGATTATCATTGTTTTAATGCATACTTTAATGTTTGATGTTTAATGATAATAATTTGATCTGTTAATATAAAAATACCTTTGGCAATTTAATTTTACGAAATAAGATAAATAATTTGATTATTTAATACAACATTAACTTATTATTGAACTTAGAGATGAAGTCCAAGGTAGCTGGCTAAGAAGTCGAGTCGAACTCAATTATCTCAACACTGATTCAAAAAGATCGTAAACCTAATCAAGTTTCACTTAGCTTTTTTCAAAAAAAAAAATAATATCATTATTGCAATTATTATTCTATTCATTTTGATGGTGGTGGTCAAGATGATGATGATGAAGATGATTATTACTACAATGATTGTTATCATATTTACGTTGATTCTCATTAAATTTACAATTAAGCATTATATTTATATGTATATTACATTATTTTTTACGTTGATTATAATAATTTTACATATAATAGTTAATTTTTTATGATTATTCTTGTATTTTTATTCTTATTTTTATTAAATTTACACTAATTTTCATTATTTTAATAGTTTATTATTAGAATAATAATGGGGAAGTCGACTTCCCTAGTTAATAAATTTCACAAAAGCTTTTTGTGTTAAGGCAGTCGATGGTTAAAATACCAGTTGATTGCCTTAACACACTGTGAAATTTATTAATATGAGGAAAATTTCACAGAAGCTTTCTGTGTTAAGGCAGTCGACTGGTTAAAGCACCAGTCGACTGCCTATACTCAGAAAACTTCTGTGAAATTTATTAACTGGGGAAGTCGACTTCTGAAATGAACTTGACAACAACACTAATAAATTCAACCAAAAAATTAATAAATATTTATTAATAATAATATAACAATAAAAAAATCATAACAATATTAATAAATAAAAAAATAATAATAAAATATTTAAAAAGATATTTTTCATGGGGAGTTGACTTCCTGAGAAAGGAAGTTGACTTCCCATGTGCATTCTGGAAACAGAATGCTTCTGGCAATGTAGTAGTTGACTGCTATTATATAGTAGTCAACTGCTTTTTAAATAGAAAGATTCTGTAAATTTTACGACAATGGCAGTCGACTGCCTGTCGTAACCCTACCAGTATAAAAGCGTCTTTTTCGTTTTCCACCCTATTTCTTCATCTTCTCCAGCAGTTCACTGCGTTTCTCTCTAAAAAAATCCCTAATCCTCTCCACCTAGGGGTGTAATCAAGCCGAGCCAATACAGTGAGGTGCTCGAGCTCGAGCTCAACTTAGAAACTCGGTGCTAGGTACTCGGCTCGAGCTCGATCGAACATTAATTTTTGAGCTCAAGCTCAGCTCAGGATTGAAATTGAACTACTCGAGCTTGCTCGATTAAGCTCGCTTAGGTTCGTTTATTTAAGCTTGTTTTTATGCTCGAACTCGAGCTCAAATATATTTTTATATATAATAATATTATTAGTTAAATATAATAAAAATACAAAATATTTTTACATGTCCAACAAATAAATAAAACTATAAAACAAACTAAATATTGCATAAGGTCATATTAAACCACCAGACACATGGAAATACAACCAACAAAATGACCCAACTTGCTTGGACATAACATATTACAAGGAGACAACTTGTAAACACCACAATCCATGGGCCAATTTCAATGAAACAACAAGCTTATTACTCAACCCTGGATTTGTCAACCAAGCCAAAACCCCAAAAAAATAGAAAACTAGTCCACTAGCCAACACAATACAATCACCACTTGTTGAGAAAAATTCATGAACACTTAGTGGGCAGCAACTGCTAACTTATAGAATCAACCTCCATATGAAAGTCCAAAATGAGCTTGCTACAAAGGAACCCTTTACACTCAAAGCCGCAAAATACACACAATAAAAAACCAATGAAACTCCCTACAACCGATAATGAATAACAACAAAATCACTTGACTCAGACACATCTAATGACTAACATATCACCATGGGATCTTTTTTTTTTGTCTCAGCAAAGAAGTGTCATTTATAAAAAAAAAATTATAGCAGACAAATCCCAACATAAAAAAATCAGGCCGTATGTCTCACTAACTCATTGTGTTAAAAAAAATTCTCACCAGCAACAGTGAGGCTCACGAGGGGTGCATGTGTGAGACCCGATTTCATTATACTATGCACCATATTGTAAATGATTGATAGTGGAAATAAATTATTTAGTGGAATTAAATAAATATGGAATATGAATTTCCACTTTAAATTATGGAATTATTGGAATCAAAAATTATAATAGGGTGTATAGGAGTTGAAATGAATATTAAAGGATGAATTGAAAGTATAGAAGAAGAGAAGAAAATAAATCTGAAAAAAATTTGAATGGAAGTGAGGTTGTTATAGGATAATATACAATAAATTATTTCTTTAAGAGAGGGGAATTTTATGTGTTGAACCTATGGCAATTGTCATTGGAAGGGACATATAAGAAGAGGAAGAAAACAAGCCAAAAACGTGCAGCAAATTTGACTGCACATTATATTCATGTTGGAGTGTAGGATTTGACTAAATACAAGCTGCAAAAGTGATCTTGTTGTGCTATAAAAATGAATAAATAATAGTAGATAAAGAGTATGGTATTAATAGGATATATGGCTGATTTTGCTAAGATATATATATATATATATATATATATATATATATATATATATAGCAAAAGAGGTAAAAAGGGACTTAGAAAAAGTGCAGCCAAAATTATGGACTTCATCTCTGCCATGGTGCGTGCTCAGCTGGAAAAAAATTGGCTGAGATTTTAACCATATTTATAGAATAAAATGCAAAATTAATAATATAAAGGGAAGAGAAGTTAACAGATAAAATATGGCTAAAATTTTATTGCTTGAAGTGAGCAACAAGAAAAGAAAGGAGTCAAGAGACCGTGCAGCAAAAGTGGACTTTCACACCACTTTTCTGCTGCTATGGTGCCGTCCATGTTCAGCCATTTAAAGGCTGTTGAAATACAAATTTTCATAGTGAAAAAAAAAGATACAAATAATTATATAAAGGAGGCAACATTTAAAGTGTACCATGTGAATAATTTCTATCGGATGAAGCTTACAAAAAAAGAAGAGGCAACTAGTCAAAACCGAACAACAAGTAAACCCCTCCTAGCCGTTCCTTTATGCTAGCAACTTCTTCGATTTTTAATGCTAATAAGACATGAAATCATGTAGGATATTAGATAAGAAGCTAGGTGGCCATTTTCTATTGGATACCTTGAAAAAAAAAAGAAGGCTAAATTGAAACAAAATGGCAACAAAATCTCATCTTCATCACCTATTTTTCTACTGTCTACGAGAGCCAGCTTTGAGGTATTTTGGTGTTCTGTTTTGCACCCATTTTATTCAAGGAAAAATTAAGCAA